>OZ012695.1:30830127-30885127 GCA_963942565.1 Maea johnstoni
CTCCATTTAAAATCATTCTGCATGTTCGTTTTTCTTTTATTTTCATATCCCTGTGATTGTTCTCCATTTAGGATTTAGCAAAAGAAAAGTCTCAATTTACGGCCTAAAGCAAAGTGACACAGGTCAAACACTGCGTAGATCCATTATGACAATTATTACACTGTGAATGTAATCAAATCTACTGCAAGTTCTGTTGTGTACCATTGTGCATTTGAAATGTTACATTTGTTTTTCATATCTAGCTGTCAGAAACTATTCAAAAAAATAGTTTTGGTAAAATGAAGATTTCTGCAATTATTCAATTGCATATCTAGTAATATATATGGTTTGGAAGTCTATCATTTCATGTATATTCCCACAGGTCTGTTAAGGCACAGTATGAAATATTAGGATGCCTAAATATTATCAACCTATCCTAAATGCTTAAAAGGATATGCTTGTTGATCAGCAAATTACCTGTCAGGAGACAGGAGGACGTGTCATTTATAGTTGAATATCTGTGAATAGGCTGCCACCCCTGCAATACTATCACACATCATACTAAATTTAGTATTTAGTACATGGAGTAGATCTCGTGTCCATGCTGCATTCTACTCCCAATTCACACACGCCCACACACACATACATACCCTGCATTGTCGATGTACGAGTGATCATTGAAACGAGACACTATAAGTATATAAGAGGCTTGTTAATTACTGCAATACACTCGGTGTATAAATGTTGTTAAACCAAACCGTGATTGGTGTCATGCCAACTGATGCAACAGTCTCGATGTTATGGTAGTAATTGCGAATTGATGTACATCATCTTCCCCATCAACACCAACATCAAAGATAAATGTTGTAATGCCAAACCGTGATTGCGCGTAATGGCAAAGGAATAGACGCCATTGATGTTCTGTCCATTATTACTGACTGATTGCTTCATCTTCACTAACATTTGCACATTCTCCATGACAGATACTATATATATATATATATATATATATATATATATATATATATATATATATATATATATATATATATATATATATATATATATATATATATGTTCGTACGTACGTACGTACGTACGTACGTATGTATGTATGTATGTATGTATGTATGTATGTATGTATGTATATACATATATATATATATATATATATATATATATATATATATGTATATATATATATATATATATATATATATATATATATATATATATA
Source organism: Maea johnstoni (assembly GCA_963942565.1). Taxonomy (NCBI): domain Eukaryota; kingdom Metazoa; phylum Annelida; class Polychaeta; order Spionida; family Magelonidae; genus Maea; species Maea johnstoni. Next base: position 30,831,344 of record OZ012695.1, read on the forward strand.
TATATATATATATATATATATATATATATATATATATATATATATATATAGTTTCGAGGGATTGGACGAGCTTTTCAGTTAAAATATGTTAATCAAATAAAAGTGTGAATTGGTTTGCTTTTACGCTTTCCACTGCAATAACCAGGTGTCCTCCTAAGAAACATCCCATGCATACAAGAGGCAGGTTCTATTTATAAATTTTCCAGCAAAAAACTTGTGGATGGACCAAGTAGGGGGTGTATGCCTTTAGTTCATCCTCCATTGCTATTATTGGTTATGCCTTTTGTGAAATTGGTATATGGCAAGATGTTTGCAGGAAGCCCGCTGATATCACACAAGGCTGTCAGACCGAGTGTGTAATATCGGCTGGCTGAATGCAGACATTTTGCCGTATATCAATTTCACAACAAGGATGACGAATTTATCATCAACTCCCACCCACATGAATTACGAAAAGCATACAAGTTCAAAGTTTAATGTTCTTGCAGTGGAGAAAGTCAAGTCGTCAGAGAATGTACTTAAACGGTTGCCATGGCAATATATGGTAATTTTGGGGGACTAACACTGAAAATTGTAAACGGCATTGTTAGGATCCCAATAAAGGATACATATTGGCTTCCTAACATTGACAATTGTTAAAAGCAATTTTAGAAACCCAATCCAGTCCAGTCCAACACAGACTTTGACCAATCCGCTGCTATACTCAGAGGGGAGCTGATGCTAAAAAGTAATACAATATACAAATATGACATCCCGCTGGGGATACCATTATACAAATATGCCATGCCAGTGGGGGTAACATGATGGAATGTTTCCCCGAGGGAGGATGGTTTTCCCAAGGGCGGAGCCCGAGGGAAAACCATCCTCCCGAGGGGAAACATTCCATCATGTTACCCCCACTGGCATGGCATATTTGTTTTATTATACCGAACAAACCCCATTTGTAATCTAAACAAAGCAAGGTCACAGATGACTGGTGATTCACACATTCCCCGCTAGGTGTCGCTAGTGACAACGGGCAACATGAAGCCCTCACTGATGGCATCAGGCAACATGATGATTGTTCACTGGTAAGTCAGCCAATCACGACTTACGATCTTCAAGTGAGGTATAATAAGATGGAATGTCTCCCGAGGGAGGATGGTTTTCCCGAGGGCAAAGCCCGAGGGAAAACCATCCTCCCGAGGGAGATATTCCATCATGGTATCCCCAGTGGGATGTTATATTTGTTTTATTATACCGAACAAACCTCAATTTGGTAAAATATCAATGAAAAAACAATACGCTGACCCTATCGATAATCAAATGAATTCTGCCTAACAGCTAACCGAAGTATCCCGTCGTATAGACCCCCAATTGAGAACATTCATGCTTAAATACCAATTAAATAAGATTGAATCATTACCCTCCGGGCCTTACCATTCTTCACCCTTAGTTATACTGTGCAGCAGTTCCATTTCCAACGTAGAATCTATTTTATTAAGAATTCCATGTTGCGACGTAGCGATCCGTTCACCATGTGTTTTGTTGATTTGCCGCGCAATTTGCACGTGCAGTGATGACGTGACAAACAATGACGTCAGCCAACAAGCAAGGCGCACGTGCATGCGAGGCGTCGCCAACGCTCTACTTCCACTTCTGCTTGACAACGGTTAACATAACGCCATGCGGGCAACATGATGATTGTTAACTGTTAAGTCAGCCAATCACGGCTTACGATCTTCAAGTGAGGTATAATAATACAAAAGGTTGCACAAACCCCCGAAATTATAAATGTACTTTTTCTTTTTATAGAAAAACATATTCACACTCTAGCGTCTGTTGCCGCAACAACTACAGTACAGACATGTAATTTCTGCACCAGTCGACCGGTCGTGTGCCAGGGCCTGATTGTACAAACACTGATAGATAACATGTCAAAATATAAGCGAAGCACACCAATGACCCACGTAGCTTGCGAATCAAAGCTACGTTCAGTTGTGAGGTGTCATCCATGCATCTATGCCCAGGAAACTGTGTGGCAATCGGGCGTGCGGTCGTGTATTACGCCCGGGCTGACCACGCATGTAGTGCAGGAATTAAATGTCGGCACTGTATAACTTATCCACCTTGCTATTAGCCGTTGATGATAGGAACTGTGTTCCTCCTGAACCTAGAAGGGGTCGACACAGTGGCTTAGTACTTATGAAATGACCTTGGCGAAACAGATACTCCATATGGCGTCAAATACACATTGAAAGGTATAGTCTCAAGTGTCACGCGACAAATTATAATATCAATGAGATTAAGCAGATAATCTTCCGACTTGTGGCAAACTAACAAGTCAAACATGTACGCCGTGTTACTCTCCTTAGTAAGCAAGATATTTGCAGCTGTTAATTCACAGCTTGGATGCAGGTCTCGAGGAAGGCCACAGAGACATATATAGTAAGTAAAACGAAAAGTTAGCCTGGATAGAGACACAAACCTGGTCTACTTGCCAAACAGTGAAGGAGTGCATGTTGGTCCGGTTCTTATCAGAACCTAGACCAAAATGTTTGACACCGGTACAGATGTCAGCTCTGGAATTGTACCATCGTCAGCCCATGATACACTAGCAATAACAGCTAGGCATATCAACACAAGATCTCCTAGAATATATATATATATATATATATATATATATATATATATATATATATATATATATATATATATATATATATATATATATATATATATAAATGTATATATATATATATATATATATATATATATATATATATATATATATATATATATATATATATATATATATATATATATATATATATAATATGTAGTAGATGTCGTCTAACCATTATTCTTCTTACGTGTTTGGCCATGGCCATAGATGTCATATTTGGGTTGGGTGTAACAATAGTATTTTCTATACAAATTATGTCATGAAAAAACTTAAATTGTTATGATATTCGTGAGTTTCCGAAAAAATATCTGTAGAGCATAACAAAGGCATTGTCTGAATAATCAATTTGATTAGGAGTTTACAAGTGAATTCCCCAAGTTGCCCGTATCTTGCATTAATCATGAGTGAAAGAAAAAGAATGCTACTCATTTTCCTATACAAATTGAAAAACACAAGCTAAAAATAAATACAACAACAAAGAACATTTTGTCTAAATATTTATTTATAACAAAGATAAGGTGTATAACCAGAGACATATACACCTACATATATACCTGAGATTGGAAATCCCTGGTATAACCAATTAGTGGAATATGTACACCTTTTCATATATGTAAACAGGTACTAGTATTGTATACTAGGTAAAACGCTTAGTGGTATCAACATAGCGACAACATAAGATAATTCTAATTTTTTAATAGTAATTGTATACTAGATAAAACATTTAGTGAAATCAAGAGTGACAACATAAGATAATCTTCTCCTTATCCACCAGATTACTCCTTATGCTGCTGGTTGCCAATTTGGCCAATACGAAATAATGGAAAAAACTTAAATAAGTTTCTTGACATTTCAAATAATGATAAAACAAAATCTAATGTTATGGAAAATATTTGAACAACTGCAGCAAATCACGTTGCTAATATGTATAGATGGAAAATGAGGCAGGGTATTGGCTAAATCTGAATATGACATAAATAGTCTTGACCCACCTCAATGAACGCTCTAAACAATGGATAAAGATTACGGATCATCCGGCCCGTTTCACGTATATACTTCCTAATTTATCCAACCGCTAATATATTCTATGTAATGTTTTCCAGATTATTACCATTATTATTATTATTATTATTATCATTATTATTATTATTATCATTAGTGTTATCATTATTATTATCATTATTGTTATTATTATTATTATTATTATTATTATTGTTATTATCATTATTATTATATCATTATTATATTGTATGATTTGTATGTTATAGCATATGCTATAGTCAATAAAGAACTTACATACAATGTACGTATCTTGACAGTTAAATGATGCTCTGCTAGGTCGATGGGGACACAGCTTTGAAAAGAAAACACCAATTACATATATTCTTGCCAAACAACTTGCGGGGCTGTTACAATCATTTTAACATGTTTACCGAAATTCTCCCAATTCTAGCCATGTTAAGACAATTACATTACAATTTTCGAACAATGTGTGAAGGAAAGTCACACGTCATATGATTTTGTCAGGTGATTACAGTTACCTCTACCATTAATTCATCAATTGCGGCTATTTTGTCACAAAATATGGGCTGGCACCGAACACTTCGCAAAAAAACGCATACGTCGCAATGAAGTTGACTTTCAAGCAACTCATATACGGCTCTATTGGCACAAAGAGTAACAACAAACAATTCCACCACAATGCCGTCAAAGGCAAAAAAGAAGTCCAATTAATTCAATTACGGTTATAACGGCACACAAAGTAACAAATAGCAATTCGATTTTTTTAAACCCAAACAATTAACTCAACAGCATATCGTATCATTACACCTCACGTGAGGATCGTAAGCCGTGATTGGATAAGTGAGGTTCAATTTTCCATGCTGTTGTGCTGACGGGGCAATCACCCCGCGGTACACATTCTCATACTTCTCATGAAAGGTTCCCTCCCGCTGCTATTGACATCTACCGTAGAAAGTGCGAGTCATCATTTATCTGTGACCTTGACCTCATCCAAAACAGCAGACTGTCTTTTCCTCGCATCAGCGACCGTCAGTCTTGTGATATTTTACCATAGTGGTGTTTGTTTGGTATAACAAAACAAATATGACATCCCAGTGGGGGTAACCTGAGGAGGACGGTTTCCCTCGGGCTTCTTCCTCGGGAAAGCGATTCTCCCTCGGGGATCCATTACGTCATGTTACCCCCACTCGGAAGTCATATTTGTATAATTGTATCTATTCATTTTCTTATAGAGCCTCCACTGATGGCTTTATAGTGGTCGACGGCTTTGGCACTGACTGGTCGCTGTCTCTCACCACTGCCTGGGTTTGTATCCCAGCTGGGGCATGTGAGAAAGTTGCCAAAGAACTCGAGTTAAACGGTGTTTTTCGCCGGGCAGTCCGGTTTCCGACCCCACATATACTTGGCTAGTCACGAACTAGCGGCGATATGGCAGGAAAAGTGATTGTACTCGAATTTCCAAATTCTCAATTCATTCTCCTATATAGGGTCCGCGTGATAGAAACAACTGCGTTTGCTTACTAAGTGCAAGCGCAGACTCTTTGGAGGTGCTGCTTGCCACCACGAACCCGGTTCCATCACTCGTGGGCGGCTGTACTGCGGGCTGATCGGACGTCGTCGGCCCCACTGAATGACCCCACGTAATCTTCAAAACTCGCCTTGTAGTTTTACGGAAATTGCTGTTGGTGCACCAGTAGACCAAGAAGGGGGCACTGCTGTGCATGTGCGCCAGAAGGGTAAAGTAGAGATGCACTGGCATGGCGAATGTATTGTTGACATCGAAGGAGACAATGAGAGCATAGGGCACCCAGCAGATAACAAACACTATGAAGACGATCAGGACACTGCGACAGGATTTAATACAATCGATTATCTTCAAATCTTTAGCACACGCCACTTGACTATGTGATGCCACCTGTTTGCTACTATGGATAATTTTGGAAAATATTTTGAAGTGACAGACTCCCATGAGTAGAAGAGGTCCACCCACGGCTGCCATAGACACGAACAGTGTATAGGACAAACTAGCCGTGCGGTTCCAGATACAGGAATGGTTCTTCATGTCAAAGTAGTGGTCCCCCCAGCCAAAGAAATTGGGTGACTCCATGAGCAATGCGCATGCCCAGATCGTGGCGCAGATGACGGCGTTCTTCCGGCGGGAGAATAGTTTGGCGTAGAGTTGGTTGTGGCAGACGTATATGTAGCGGTTCAGGGTGATTGCAGTCAGGCTGAGAAAGGCACAGAAGCAGGCGGTCAGGCAGAAGGCGGCTATAGCAGTACACAGCCATTCCTTGTCCAGGAAGAAGTCTCTGCCCATCACAACTCCTACAAAGAAGAAATGTGAAGAAAACTTAGCTTATACATCATATGTTTAGAGATGCTTTATCCAATTGGTGTATGTGGATGAGTATCATACTTTAAGAAATATATGACACATGAAATGTGCCCATCAAAAAAGTGTCATGCATGAAAAAATCATGACATGACAATTTCATACATGGACATTTCATTTTCGTACATGAAAATATTTCCATGCATGAAAATGAAGGTTTTGCTCAAAAAACTTACATGGATGAGAATTCCATGCATGAAAATGGGGGGGGGGGGGCTTTCTTTTCCATGTAAGGAAATTTCATGCCACGATTTGTTCATGCATGAAACCTTTCGTATGGGTGGCACTCAAAATACCTACAATTAACTACGTTTGTGCGAATTTTTCTACATGAAAGGGATTTTGCTATCAGCCTTCATCACCGATGCAGATATTGTGGGATGACCTTGTATGATTTTATGTCATAAGTCGCTCTAGTCCTGAACCGGAAGGTAGGAGGCGAATACAAAAGACCACTGCAGCACACAGCTTGCTTCTAGCGTATATGATTGGCGCCCTGGGTTTGGGCATGGGATTACATGCCTTCTTCCTTTAGTTCTGTTTCAGGGCAATGGAAGACATGCAGTGTATGTGTATGTGCTTCATTGACTGGCTTATTCCATAAATCTACAAATTCTACAGTTTTACAGAGAATGCAGAGACACTAGAACAATATTGATATGAACATACAATACATATACATAAATATTGTTATTTTAAAGATAGTAATACAGTTTTAGTCATCTTTTATTATTCATTAACCGGAAGCAGTTTAATTTTCTATTTGACATCTGATCTTGAATATGTGTAAAATTTAGAAAATCCCAGTTTTTAGACATTTGGAGTAAATGCAGTGTATACTAGTACCCTTTGCTGAGATTATTACCCTAAATTATTATCCTGCATTTAATCTTAAGTAATACATTTATCGTCTTGGCACCTCCTGAGTAGAATCTTTAAGACATGTCTATTTGTGTCCAGGAGATTGTGATTAAAGTCACCTGGAGAGTCTCTGGTTTCGAGAAAGAGTGCATCTCCATTAGATTGTAAGAATGGCCATTAAAGTACTAAATGTAAAAGGTCACCAGGTGTACCGAGCTCGCATAATGGACAGAACCTTGCAATAATGGAAAGGGCTTTAAGTCTTACATCATCCACTCTAAGTAGACTTGAGTGCCATAGGATAATCTATTGATTGCTAGTACCTCACACTCCCGCGTCATGTTGTGAAACCTGTCAGCAATATGCCGCCACGCAGTATACTTAGTCGTTATACAGACATCGCTGAATAGGGCTAGACTTTTGTGACATCTTGAGTATACTCACCACAATGCATCATCTAACTACCACGCTATTCTATTACAGTACAGTTATCTAATTGTACTGTAGAAGTACTGGAAAACATTTTTCGGGCTAATGCAAGTGCTTATACGTACTTCAGAGTAATAGGTTATTTCATTCAAAAAGTTAAATTATAGGGGCTTTTAGATATCAATTTTGATTTCTTTTCATAATCAATTTTCATGTTCTTGCATGTCAATCGTCATAACAGTAATGATAGTGATTGTTCCTGTTGACCGGGCGTCTGCAAGTGCCTCGTTCTACAAACAAACATGGATAACATGTCGAAAAATAAGCCAAGCACATAAATGAACTATATAACCCGCGAATCAAAGCTACGTTCAGTTGTGAGGGCTTCTACGCATCCATTAGCACAGGAAACTAGTTGGAAATCTGGCGTGCGCTCGCATAATATGCCCGGACTGCCCATGCATTTAGTGCTGGAATTAAATGTCAGCACTGTATATGGAACATAGGCATCAACTTCAGATTGGCCGTTATGCTTCCCTTGTAGTGTGGTAGATGGCATTTATCTTGGTCAAATGAACCGCCCCTTCTTACTAGCTATCATGGATCCACTCATGATTATTTTCAGAGTTGTCGGACCAATTTTTAGACATTTTTTGGGCTAATGCATGTGCTAATGCGTACTTCAGAGTAATAGGTTATTTTGTTCAAAAATGTTCATTTTTAGGGGCTTTTAGAAATTAATTTTGATTTTTTTTCTAAATCATGTTTCATGTTCTTCCATGTCAATCGTCATTGCAGCAATGATAGTAACTGTACTATAATTAAAATAAAGTCCCTGAACTCACAACTGAATGTAATTTTGATTCGCAAGTTACGTACATGTACGTCATTGATGTGCTTGGGTTATTTTGTTGACATCTTATTCATTAGGTGATCCTTACAACCAGGCACTGGTAGACGCCCGGTTGACTGGTGCAGGTATTTAAATGTCTGTACTGCACTGTTAGGGGATCTAGTGGAAAACTTGTGTAGGCGTCGACCAACAAATTGTTTCTATCTTTTTTCACTCAGAGTTCGCTTCAGAACGTTAGAATGGGAAAAACTCTCGTTCAAAATATTAGGTTGCATGCAGTCCTCGTAACTCCACACTTTCTTGTACGGAATAACAATGGTTGATATTTGATATAGATATCAGCTTTATATTCAGAATAATTAGTTGTGCTATCGGGAGAACTGCAGAACAATAGAACCAAAGAATTGGGTTTAAAAATTACAATATTAGCAATAGAGATAATCCTGGGTGAATCAAGGAGAAAATACTAGCTGATGAATAATATAATATAATCTTATCCTATCGGATGATGATATATACTAACAATTTTTTACACTAAAACGTAGCCAAGTAATGCAGGCCATAAACGACCTGTTTATATTTTTCTAGAAAATGCGCATTACGGGAGATCGTCAATCGTCATTACAGCAATAATAGTAATTGTTCCTGTTGACCAGGCGTCTGCAAGTGCCTCGTTCTACAAACAAACATGGATAACATGTCGAAACATAAGCCAAGCACATAAATGAACTACGTAACCCGCGAATCAAACCTACGTTCAGGTGTGAGGGCTTCCACGCATCCATTAGCACATGAAACTAGTCGGAAATCCGGCGTGCGCTCGCATAATATGCCCGGACTGCCCATGCATTAAGTGCTGGAATTAAATGTCAGCACTGTATATGGAACAAAGGCATCAACTTCAGATTGGCCGTTATGCTTCCCTTGTAGTGTGGTAGATGGCATTTATCTTGGTCAAATGAACCGCCCCTTCTTACTAGCTATCATGGATCCACTCATGATTATATTCAGAGTTGTCGGACCAATTTTTAGACATTTTTTGAGCTAATGCATGTGCTAATGCGTACTTCAGAGTAATAGGTTATTTTGTTCAAAATGTTCATTTTAAGGGGCTTTTAGAAATTAATTTTGATTTTTTTTCTAAATCATGTTTCATGTTCTTCCATGTCAATCGTCATTGCAGCAATGATAGTAACTGTACTATTAAAATATAGTCCCTGAACTCACAACTGAATGTAATTTTGATTCGCAAGTTACGTACATGTACGTCATTGATGTGCTTGGGTTATTTTGTTGACATTTTATTCATTAGGTGATCCTACAACCAGGCACTGGTAGATGCCCGGTTGACTGGTGCAGGTATTTAAATGTCTGTACTGCACTGTTAGGGGATCTAGTGGAAAACTTGTTTAGGCGTCGACCAGCAAATTGTTTCTATCTTTTTTCACTCAGAGTTCGCTTCAGAACGTTAGAATGGGAAAAACTCTCGTTCAAAATATTAGGTTGCATGCAGTCCTCGTAACTCCACACTTTCTTGTACGGAATAACAATGGTTGATATTTGATATAGATATCAGCTTTATATTCAGAATAATTAGTTGTGCTATCGGGAGAACTGCTGAACAATAGAACCAAAGAATTGGGTTTAAAAATTACAATATTAGCAATAGAGATAATCCTGGGTGAATCAAGGAGAAAATACTAGCTGATGAATAATATAATATAATCTTATCCTATCGGATGATGATATATACTAACAATTTTTTACACTAAAACGTAGCCAAGTAATGCAGGCCATAAACGACCTGTTTATATTTTTCTAGAAAATGCGCATTATCGGACGAAAAAGGGTAGCTTTTCTGGGTACTTGGCACCCTGCAGATTTCCCTACTATTATTCAAGTATTCATTCTATTTGAATAAGTGAGATCAGTGATATGTTGACCTACAGGCGTTATACATTTAACTATGAGTATAGCTGTTTTGCATAAATTATTTTTAGATTGACACACTGTATACTATCACTTGTAGAAAGATCTTTCTAATATTACATATTCTGTTACGAACCAATATAATTGTTGTTTTTTGTCCAATAATGAAGAGAATTTGCCAATAAAAACACTTCCATCTTTAAAAACGTTTCAATTTAGTGTTAAACGCTCAAAACAAGAATTATAACAGAATTACAGTTTGTTGGATAGACATAAAGTTTTAGTAACATTTGACCACTCTAATGGAAGTACAGTTTGCGTTTAAAAGCAACTTTATCGTCTGGTTGTATTGCTATAAAGGTCAATGGTGCGCATTCAGTTCCGACATTACCATTTTTGAAAACTGTTCGCATAACAGTTCCTTGGACAAATCCTTTTCGCCTGGTGGTAGCGATCGGGGTATTCGAATGTTTTAAAACTTATCATGGTAGCTTAGCTGAAAAGTATGGTTTTGATGGATATTTTCAAGAACCTTTTTATCACAAAAACAATCACGATCCGTTACAATTACAACGATTGCTTATGGATGGTGATCAAAATAAATTACAATCACGAGTCATATCAGATAAAAACTCTTTCGAAATGCTACCTTGTATTGAAAAGTTGGAAACAATCAAAATGAAACGGTATTTCTGAGATTTGCAGAGATGTTAAGATGACTTACCTATAATGCAGAATGGGTCTGCTATTGCCGTCACGCACAGATCCGCCACAGCCAGGTTGACAATGAAGGCACCTCCAACCTTAGTCACACCTTGCCACTGGCTTAAGGCATTGACGAGCAGAACCAGCGTGTTACCACCTGTTCCAAGCAGCGTGGCCAGCACTGTCAGCAGAATATACGGTACTGCTAGCGCCGGATGGCTCTCCAGGAGAGGCAGGGCTCTCTCGTCAAACAGCGACGACGCATTGGATCCTACACCCTGCGTCTGATTCGCGCCGGACTGGGTAATTTCATCGTGCATCTTTCCCGGTCAACTATTCGTCAGTTGTGGCTGTTATTACGTTGAAGATGGTCTTTATATATTTGGTAGCCAAACTTGACAAGATGCGCGCGCATCTAACTCCTGATAGGAGAGTGCCTAGATGCGCTGACAACGATTGGTTGGCCCACAAGTGTCTGCCACAGTCTCAATAATAAAGGAAAAGAGCTTAAAGCGCATATTTCATGAAACGATCACCAGCCCTAGTTCTAATGATCAATTAACAGTTTAGGCCAAGTGGCAACACTGTTTTCGCATGTTAGCCTCGATATCAACGTAATACCATGTGTAATATGACTCGATATCCACGTGTACGATTAAATGACTATATAAATAACTTACATGTGACTGTATAGTTATGATACATGTATTTGTATATACATATATATATACATATATATATATATATATATATATATATATATATATATATATATATATATATATATATATATATATATATATATATATATATATACAGTACAGACATTTAATTCCTGCACCAGTCGACCGGACGTCTGCTAGTGCCTGATTGTACAAACTCACTTTGATACCATGTCAAAAATTAAGCCAAGCACGCCAATCACCCACGTAGCTTGAAGAACGAAGCTACATTCAGCTGTGAGGTCATCCCTGTATTCATACCCAAGAAACTTGGTGAAAATCGGGCGTGCGGTCGTGTATTATGCCCGGTCAGCCCACGCATTTAGTGCAGTAATTAATTGTCAGTACTGTATATATATATACTAACATATGTGTGTATATATATATATATATATATATATATATATATATATATATATATATATATATATATATATATATATATATATATATATATATGTATATATATAGATCACCTAAGGGAAGACCAATAATATGGTCTCTTAATAGAGGGCTGTGATCATTTAAACTAGAATGTTATACCAGGAAAAATGAAAATATCGTCTCTTAAGGGAGGTGGCGCTTAGGTAGGTTTGCCTGTAGATATATGTGTCTGTATATAAATATATATATATATATATACATATATATATATATATATATATATATATATATATATATATATATATATATATATATATATATATATATATATATATATATATATATATATATATATATATATACTATAGATCTGGTTAATATACCAGAATTTGCCAATCTAGCCTATATCAGAATTCTCCGATCATTTAAACTAGAATGTTAGACCAGGAAAAAATGAAAATATCGTCTCTTAAGGGAGGTGGCGCTTGAGTAGGTTTGGCTGTAGATATATGTGTCTGTATATAAATATATATATATATATATATATATACAAATATATATATATATATATATATATATATATATATATATATATATATATATATATATATATATATATATATATATATATATATACTATAGATCTGGTTAATATACCAGAATTTGCCAATCTAGCCTATATCAGAATTCTCCGAATCTTTACTTACCTGTCATGTCGACATGTGATTGGCAAATTAAAAACAGCAGTGCCCTATTACACATTGTTACCCTTACGCTTTCCCTGAAATGAGTGACCGAGGTTAAAGTGGCACTGTGCCACTGGAACACCTGCCTGGTTTTTAATCACGTTATAAGTACATTTATGTATGGATTAGGGATAGTGAATAGAAATTAATAATGATAAGCAATGGGGGACGAGTTGTCTCTCTATTAATGCAGGGGCTGCCAAGCTCTGTTTGGGCTGTGCTTTGTTATAAGCATGAAAACCGGCAGAAAGTTTGTTCTGGGTAGGGATACATTACAAACAATTATTATTTAACCCTTTTTGGAGACATTGCAACTAAAAAAAATAAACACTACGAAATGGTGAATTTTCCTATAATATATTGTTTTGATAACTGTAGAACAGTCTTATGTGGATAAATACCAAGTGAAATAACGTAATAGAATATGAAACATATTGAACACTTATGAGTGAGAGTTGAAAGGAAAGAAAAAAGTAAAGCTTACTTCAGGGAATCAGATATGATCTTCACAAGTACTTTTCTGATGTAAATTTGAAAGAATTTATTTATGCTTAAAGATACAAGAATTTAAGAGTCTCCATTTGTTGTCAAAAGTTATCAATTTCCTTTTTTATGTACGCATTGTAATTTCCCATATATTCATTTTCAATTTCTCTAATGAGTTGTTGGAGATGTGGTTTTTACTCCGAGTTCTGCAAAAAAGAAGATTTCTTTCATTACCAAGATGGTATACGATACTGTCTTCCCCCAGAATTATTTTCCTTGATGGAACTTTGAATTCAGTAAAGTCTTTCTTTTTAATCCTGTCATGTATGTCTTGTCATAATTCTGTTGAACCTTTGCAGAGAATAAGCATGTGTTCAATACTGTTGTCTTCCTCTCTACACATTGAAAACAAATAGTGTTTTAGTCCCTTTTATTTTCTTTTAAAAAATGTGATGTGTCATCTTTTAATCTACTGTGGTTAATGGAACCCTTAACTGATCTTAAATCAACCTCAATCCTTTCATCCCATGTTTCCACTATCTCAAAAAGAATATCATCCTTTTTTCGTTTGATCCTCCTGTACAAAATTTATAGATATCTATTTTACATCCAGATTCAATAACGCATTTAAAGGTCTGTACATTGGAAGAGGTTATCATATTCTGGTTTACCTTGCCACTCTAATAATGATTAGATTTTAAATTTAAGGCTACGGTTAATTAAGAAAATTCATCTCATTGCCATATTTGGTATTGATTTACTTGATAGGAAGCAATTTGTAAAATACGTCTAAAAGGACTCTAACCCAAAGTAGTTCTTTTTCCAACCAGTCTCTTCGTATAGTCATATTGAGAATATACCATAGAGGGTAATTTTAGATAACTTCTGTTTTTCTAAAGCAATCATTTTTCCACAAGATGTTTAGGCTAGTACTGACATCCTTCCAAAAAGGATTGGTCTCCATCATTCGATATAATTAGACTAGGTCAAACTTAAAAGCGATCGCCTGGTCCATGTCGTTTGAGAAGATTAACCATCTCGAGGTAGCTGGATAGGAATCTATTAGTCAGCTAAATGGTACTTTTATAATAGCATTTAAAAGTGAAGGGTTAAAGAGCCACCATATCTAATGTTAGCCTCAATAATTTCACTTTCTGATTTTTGCTGGTTTGTTAAGCCAAAGGACAATAGGAAATCTTTTGAAATGTCATTCCTGAGAACCTTGTGATGTTCCAAGAAATCAATGCCCTTCTTTGGGACCTTGACCTGTGTTTACTAAATAATGGCACTGGCATTGAACACATTTGAATGGTAAAAGAGCATCATGGCACACAATACTGTATAACTGGTTAATTTGGCGTGTACTTAAGTTGGCGTTCTTTTCAAAAAGATATTTTCCCTGTATTTATTTTGGCGTCTGAAGCATTCAGAACAACGCCATCTTCATAAAGACATATTTTTATGCGATCTTTAATTTGGCGTTGATGGGAATTCGCCAAAAAAACGCCAAATTTAAAAACCACGCCAAATTAACGAGTTACACAATATGCAGGAACAAGATCAATGAATCTCGGCAAGAAAGGAAGAAGAGAAAATTAGTAGATCGTTCTAATTTTACGGTCCAGAGCTGGAGATGAGGTTAAGGGTGAGATAGTATGACCAGTGTGATGTTTAACAGTTATAAGAACATGCGATTTCATTTATCTTTATCAACAATAGAAATACGTTTAATTTTCATTATGTTTTTATTTACCCAGCTTTCATCAAGTGGAGTTCACTTGAGAGAATTTTTCAGCAATATTGCAATGGGAAAGGAAAGAAAAAAGTAAAGCTTACTTCAGGGAATCAGATATGATCTTCACAAGTACTTTTCTGATGTAAATTTGAAAGAATTTATTTATGCTTAAAGATACAAGAATTTAAGAGTCTCCATTTGTTGTCAAAAGTTATCAATTTCCTTTTTTATGTACGCATTGTAATTTCCCATATATTCATTTTCAATTTCTCTAATGAGTTGTTGGAGATGTGGTTTTTACTCCGAGTTCTGCAAAAAAGAAGATTTCTTTCATTACCAAGATGGTATACGATACTGTCTTCCCCCAGAATTATTTTCCTTGATGGAACTTTGAATTTCTTTTTAATCCTGTCATGTATGTCTTGCCATAATTCTGTTGAACCTTTGCAGAGAATAAGCATGTGTTCAATACTGTTGTCTTCCTCTCTACACATTGAAAACAAATAGTATTTTAGTCCCTTTTATTTTCTTTTAAAAAATGTGATGTGTCATCTTTTAATCTACTGTGGTTAATGGAACCCTTAACTGATCTTAAATCAACCTCAATCCTTTCATCCCATGTTTCCACTATCTCAAAAAGAATATCATCCTTTTTTCGTTTGATCCTCCTGTACAAAATTTATAGATATCTATTTTACATCCAGATTCAATAACGCATTTAAAGGTCTGTACATTGGAAGAGGTTATCATATTCTGGTTTACCTTGCCACTCTAATAATGATTAGATTTTAAATTTAAGGCTACGGTTAATTAAGAAAATTCATCTCATTGCCATATTTGGTATTGATTTACTTGATAGGAAGCAATTTGTAAAATACGTCTAAAAGGACTCTAACCCAAAGTAGTTCTTTTTCCAACCAGTCTCTTCGTATAGTCATATTGAGAATATACCATAGAGGGTAATTTTAGATAACTTCTGTTTTTCTAAAGCAATCATTTTTCCACAAGATGTTTAGGCTAGTACTGACATCCTTCCAAAAAGGATTGGTCTCCATCATTCGATATAATTAGACTAGGTCAAACTTAAAAGCGATCGCCTGGTCCATGTCGTTTGAGAAGATTAACCATCTCGAGGTAGCTGGATAGGAATCTATTAGTCAGCTAAATGGTACTTTTATAATAGCATTTAAAAGTGAAGGGTTAAAGAGCCACCATATCTAATGTTAGCCTCAATAATTTCACTTTCTGATTTTTGCTGGTTTGTTAAGCCAAAGGACAATAGGAAATCTTTTGAAATGTCATTCCTGAGAACCTTGTGATGTTCCAAGAAATCAATGCCCTTCTTTGGGACCTTGACCTGTGTTTACTAAATAATGGCACTGGCATTGAACACATTTGAATGGTAAAAGAGCATCATGGCACACAATACTGTATAACTGGTTAATTTGGCGTGTACTTAAGTTGGCGTTCTTTTCAAAAAGATATTTTCCCTGTATTTATTTTGGCGTCTGAAGCATTCAGAACAACGCCATCTTCATAAAGACATATTTTTATGCGATCTTTAATTTGGCGTTGATGGGAATTCGCCAAAAAAACGCCAAATTTAAAAACCACGCCAAATTAACGAGTTACACAATATGCAGGAACAAGATCAATGAATCTCGGCAAGAAAGGAAGAAGAGAAAATTAGTAGATCGTTCTAATTTTACGGTCCAGAGCTGGAGATGAGGTTAAGGGTGAGATAGTATGACCAGTGTGATGTTTAACAGTTATAAGAACATGCGATTTCATTTATCTTTATCAACAATAGAAATACGTTTAATTTTCATTATGTTTTTATTTACCCAGCTTTCATCAAGTGGAGTTCACTTGAGAGAATTTTTCAGCAATATTGCAATGGGAAAGTAGACTGATCTAGAGCAATTGAAAATAAAACGAACTGAACCCTTAGATAATTGCTTATAAAGTTTTGATTAGTATATCAGTTATTTTATCGCTTCGAAATATTTCGACATATTCATGGCGATTCAAAGCATTATTCAGGTACTTTAGACGAGTTGATTTTGTCATGTTGACGAAATTGTGATATGGCGTGACAAAGTATCCTAGTAAAACCTTGAACAAGGAAACGTATCTGTAGCTCTCTGGTATGACATAATTAAGTTATGTATATCTCTGCTGTAACTCCCTCCGTTTCAAGTTGACGCAACAGGTTCTTGGAACGTCGCGATCAGAACAAAACAGATTATTACCTGCCTCTGATACCATACATAAAGATCAATGACTTCTGACACAGATTGCGACTAAAATGTAGTTATGATTGAATTAATTATGATTCCAGTTGATATGGATGAAATCACAAGGTGCGCAATCTGACAGGTATGTACACGTACCGCTCGCGAGTGTGCAAGTTGTCTACATCGTAATTGAACTCAGTACTAGCAGGGGCCGCGAAGGGTGTTTATGTTGAATGACACGCTATCATATCGGTACCATCATATCAGTGTGTTTAATGGTACAAGCATAGGGATCCAATATCCAAATAATAGTGCGCAGTTTAAAAAATGCGAACTCTATGGGTGCGCAAAGTACGCATTAATTAAACTGCCGCAATATTAACACAGTATACAGAAGTTCCTAGGATCGAGTGGTAGTGCATTAAATTGCCCAGCCATCCGAGTAGGTCCTCTGGACGCATGAGCAGCTGGTTAATACGTATACAGCGGGTGGAGGATGAAGGAGGAAGAAACCTGGGGGGGGGGGGGGGCACTTTGGTATTTAGGGGGCGCATACGCTCGTTATCAAAATTAAAAAATACCCCCAAACCACTGATTTCTGGCCAAAAAAGCACCCTTATTTTAATAAAAACGCTGACTTTTTCCAGTAGATAAACACCCCTTCTTTTATCAACACATTGACATTGGATGAACGGGAAGACGTATTTTAACTTTAGATTCTATAATCCTCTGCCTGTTTAGCGGTAGCAAGTGGCGGCAGCAAACTCGGAAGCCAAGTCACTTCGGGAGTCACTCGGCGTCAGAGCCGCGTATATTTCGTGGATTGTAAGGGGATTTTGACCCCCATACTTCGTACCTTGGTACAAAAAAGTGCCCTTCTTTTACAAAATCGCGGACATGCGGAGGTCTTAAAAATAGACCCCTTCTTCCGCGAAATACGTAACGCGGTTGCGGCCCCCCTCTGTACCTGAGTGCCCCCGCCAGGAAGTTAAGTAGTTCTAAGAAAATGCTATTTCATTAATTTTCGTTAAACACACAATACATTTTCTTTTCATTAAGTTTTTCATAAAATGTTCTTAGTTTTCATGAAAGGAAGATTACATAAGAGAGTTTTCAAAAATATTGCATTGTAACAGAAGATCGATCGAAAGGAACTGAACTCCCAAGAGAATTGCTTATAAGCTAAGGTTTGATTAAGACATCAGTTATTTTATCGCTTCAAAAAATTTCGACGTATTTATGGGGATTTAAAACATTATTCAGGGACTTACGAAGAGTTGATTTTGTCATGTTGACGAAATAGCGTGATGACGTGACAAAGTCTTTGATAAAACCTTGAACAGGGAAACGTATCTATTGCTCTCTGGTATAACCTAAAGCCCCATTCACACTAGCCGAAATTGTGCAGGCAACGTGCTGGCAACCGATGGTTGCGGGGGATTGCCACCACATTGCCCTCCGTCGCCAATGACCTCCAGTACGTTGCCATCATCGTCAATGGTTGGCGACACTTGGCAATATTTTCAAACTGTTTGAAAAATTTGCCAAGCGTTGCCGTGGTCGCCAGCATCAGATTCGCTATTGTGTCATTTATGTACTTATGTGCCATGCGTGTCTCTCTCTATATTTAGTTTCTAATTATGTAATTGTCCTTATGTGTGTTTGTTATAATGTGCATATGATATGTAATGTACTTTTATAGTTGATACTATAGTCCATAAAATACATACGTACATGCATACATACTTTTCCAGAAATAATTCACATTCAGTTACAGATGATGAGATGACTTCCAGTGCGTAAGTAATGTATTCTTGTAAATTTGCATAATTTATAGTGCTAGAATGAATTATCCGGGTATAAGTTTGAGGAAGTTCATAACTCTGATTTGTTCCATTCTAAAAGGGAAACATTCTTGGTCGATCTCTATGTTGCGAGTCGATGATAGCTTTTGAAAGTGTCGTATATATTTCTAGAAAACAAACTCTTTTGACTTAAGGTCTTACGACACTTAGAAATCTGTTTGATTTTCATGAGTTAAGAACTTAGTAATGTGATCTTTAGTTCATGTAGGCATCAGTTTCAATTCTTTTACACATCTTTCAAAAAATAATGCAATTTATGTCACAAACACCTCCAATGGTCTCCCCCGAATCGCCAACTGTTGTGACTGAGTTGCCGAAGGTCGCCATTACATTGTTACCAGGTTGCGAACGCAAATCATTGACAACCTGGTGGATATGTATTGGCGACCTCTTGCAACGCTGTCAAAACAGTAGGAGACTCACTAGAAACTCATTCACGATGCTGGCGACCACAGCGATTCTTTTAAACAGTTTAAAGAAGTCGCCAAGCGTCACCGTGGTTTGGCAACCATTGAAGATCTGCTGGCGATCATAGACGATTAGGCCAATGTGGTGGCAATTCCGCTGCAACCATCAGTTGCCATCACGTTGCCAGCACAATTTTGGCTAGCGTGAATGTGGCAGATCGACTCGCAACAGAGAGATAGACCAAGATTGTTTCCCTTTAAGATTAAAACAAATGATTGTTCAAAACTTCCACAAACTTCAGACCCATATAATTCATTCTAGCGCGGATACATTATGCAAGTTTACAAGAATACATTACTTATGCACCGGAAGTCATCTTATTTTCTGTAACTGATGGTGAATTATTTCTGGTAAAGGTATGTGATTTGCTATGTGAGAAGGGCATATGAGTCAAAATGATATTTTATGTTTTATGCATTCAACGATATCTTGTTAAAAAGTAATACATAAAGACATATACTGTTTCATATGTTATTGATAAAAGTACAATCTTTCACCACCGAGTTGCAACTACATTGACATGTTGCCATCGTGTTGTAACTGCGTCGCCACTTGACGTCAATACATTGCAACCGTTTGCCACTGCTTTGCCATGGAGTTTTCAGTGTTGCCACCACGTTGCAATATGTATTTAGCATGTTGCCACTGAGGCGTCAATGAAGTGTCAGTACGTTGCAAGTCCAATCACACACACAAACTCGTTTAGACCTTTTGCAATGTCTTGGCAATATGGTGGCAATCTCACGTTGTGACCACGTTGCCTGCACAATTTCGGCTAGTGTGAATGGGGCTTTAGTTATGTATATCTCTGCTGCAACTCCCGCCCTTTCAGTTTCTCGTGACAGATTCAATGAACGTCGTGATCACAACAAAACAGATTAGTACCAACATCTGATTCCATACATAGATTAATGATCACTGAGACAGATTATGACAAGATGTAAATATGATTTCAGTAATTATGATTCCAGTTGATAGGGATGAAATTGATATAATGCTACAATGGAAATAGCCTACAACTTATCAACACATAAGTCAGTAGTCTTCAAGGTCCGTGGTTAACAGATTTAATTCAGGGGAACAGTACATTATAAAGGACCCCTTGAATGGTTAGAACATGTCTTTCTAGCCAATAGAAATAGGGTATTGAGATGATTGAAATTACTAGTTATACGGGTATCCAATCACATTTTATAAGGGTGTGGACAGTAGTATTCCCTCGCTCCTTGGGAACATTCAGCAGATGGCATTGTGATGTTATTTTAAAATCTCCCACTGGTTGCTATTAGAGATAGACCCCTGGTACTGAACACTGAAGAGCTTACATTAATGGGTGTGTAAAATGGGGGTCTGCCCAAGGATGGGCCTTATGGTGTTGGTATTAATTGATACCACTAGATTAACTGATTTGATACATATCATGTAGAAGTCCTCGGCCTTTTGACAGAAAGTGTCTTTTAAGAACTCGGGGGCATTTACTGTAGGAAAATCGTACAATATTAGTTTTTACTAAGATACTTTTTTGAACATTCTGATTTTCCACAATAAAAAAGGACCATTACTTTATATAGATTTTATGGCACTAAATGAACTTTGTGTGCCGTTGTGCCTTTAAGCAATCATTCCTTCATTCATTCCCTCATTTATTCATTCATTCATTCATGCATTTTCACTATGATTAAACAACAATAGTCTCATCAGTCTCTCTCTGTCTCTCTGTCTCTCTCTCTCTCTCTCTCTCTCTCTCTCTCAAAAAAGATATCTTTATTAAGAATATTATCTGCAGGTCCAATTTAAGATACGTCAGTTGTGTACCATGAATTAAGTACAAACATGTTATCAGAAGTAACATTTGCAACGATGATAGACAGGACTTGCTGGTTCTTTCCAAACTTTAAGAATATAAACGTATTCAAACCTTGCCTTCCTCCCTGTGTTAAAGATCATGATCATTAGTAACGGGGAAAATGAGAGAAAGGTTACAGGACAGGGTGTATGAACGAATGAATGAATAAGTGTTTAAAGGCACATCGACGCGCAAGGGTCATTTAGTGCCCTAAGATATTATAAAAAAGTGGTCCTTTGTCATGGTTGAAGCACAATGACAAAGCGTTTCTATTCTAGGGGAACGGAGAAAAAGAGGGAGAGTAAGAGCAGAGCCTTCAGATCCAAGGAGGACCAAGGGATATTTTAGATGCAGGGTATCCATAGACAGATCCACACATCACCTTTCTTTTATAAGACGAGGTTGGTGCCACACCAGCTTAGGGTTCCCCGGGAGGTGGCAGCTCCTATTGCACACCATAAGGTTCACGTGTGCCCTTTGCGGGGTATGACAGGGTGGAGCATTGGTCATGTTTACATGATGATTTTCACAAGTAAACATATTTTTCAGAAATGGAATATGCATTGTTTTGAAATCTCTGGTGAGCTCTCAAGACTCATCAGCAGTTTCACTGAGACGTTCAATATCATCATTGAGCCATGATGTACCCAGAGATATTACTACAATCCTCGTTGTTCTGGTGCTAAGAAATCAAATTCTACCAAATTTCGAAAATGGCAATTTAGATATTCGACAACTTTTGATAAGTATACAGATAAATGCATGTTAACGATTGCCTTTATATAGATTGTGCAAGGGTGCAATAGAAGGAAAATGTTGCTTGGAACTACTCATCGAATATTGAATTGCATCTCTTGTAATCCTACATTATATAAGTTTCTGCACTTGAAAATGTCTATACTGTTCGTCTTACGTACAACCGGATACCTTTTAGGGCGATCTTTAATCAACTACTGCAAAGATCTACATTGTTGTAATATCTATAGTAGACACATGTATTATGCTATTAGTCTGTTTTCATTAAATGTATATGTCATTTATGTTACGTGATTCCAATCTATTTGTAAGATCTGTTGTCAGTAAAGCCTGTCTAAATTTCCCAAAAAAGCATCAAATGTGTGATTATTATGATGCAACCCAGGATATTGGTGTGAGTCAGCTATAGATTTTTGCCAGGTCTGAACGTTCGTTAGTGACGTAAGATATCATAAACTACGGTAGCCTATCCGTATTTAACCTAAATGAATATGTATCATATAAAGGCAGGAAGTGAATAAGCAAGACCAGGGACCCCAGAGATGAGCCTTAGGGTTCCTACTACATTATACCTATCATTCAGGAAGTGCGCAGTCTGACAGGTGTGTACAGGTATCAACTGATGTTCTCAATTAATTCCTATTGTTAAAGAGTGAATGTAATTTCCCGGTCGCGGAGTGCATATCTTGGCTAAATCGTGACTAACCGATCGTGCCGTAGGCATCTAATTGTTTGTTTTTCAGAAATAGAATACGCATTGTTTTGAACTCGCTGGTGAGCTTGCAAAACCTACCAGTAATTTCACCGAGACGTTTATTACTACTGCTACGCCATTATGAACCTAGAGGTATCACTGCAATTTTTGTTGTTCTGATGCTGATTTAATAAATAAAGTTCTTCCAATTATTGAAATGGCAATTCGAAGATTTCGCAACTCATTCCCATATTTCTATATTTATTTGGTTTGGGATGAACAGCTGGTTGTGCGAAAGAAGGTGAATAACCTAACCAACCTATATGTATAAGTGATCGCAAAAATCGGAACATACAGCACCCTATGTAAACGTCAAGGTGTGTTTGTAGTTGAATGTGATATCTAAGTGTCGATAATCGAAACTCCAAATTCCAAATGCCCTTGTTCGACAGAGACAATATATGGAATACTCTATAACTGGTTAATTTGGCGTGGTTTTTAATTTGGCGTTTTTTTGGCGAATGCCCATCAACGCCAAATTAAAGATCGCAAAAAATATGTCTACATAAAGATGGCGTTGTTCTGACTGCTCCAGACGCCAAAATAAATACACAGAAATTCTTTTTTTTGAAAACGCCAACTTAAGTACACGCCAAGTTAACCAGTTATACAGTACATGCTTGTCTAGAAAATGGTTCTTGTCCGGGAATTACTTTCTGAATTCAAGGAACTGGCGCTTTCCCACTTGCACGACTTGACCCAGTGGAGAGATCAGGAAGGGGAGGCATCTGGACTAGAAAGCTTGTATACGTCACATATGGGTTACTTCCAGAAATACACGTCACGACGGGAAATTTGCTTCACTCTTCAACAATAGGAACTAATTGAGAACATCAATCAACACTAGTTTATACCTCTACACACCTGTCAGATTGCGCACTCTGTGAATGATAGGTAAGCCACTTTCTGAATCCCAAGATCTATGTAGTAGGATCCTCGCAGATCATCTTTGGTGGTCTATTCTCCCTTATTTACCTTCTGCCTTTTACATGATACATATTCATTTAGGTTAAAATACAAATAAGTTGAACAACTGACATAAAACTGCACATACCACATGCTTACACAAGTGGTTCATGATATCTCATACAAATCTGGAGACGTTTCAGTTGCACAGAGAAGGCAAAATCCAAAGCTGAACTCATATCTTATGATGTTTCAGAATAATCGCAAGATAAAAGTTGTTTTGAAAATTTTAGACAGGCTTCACTGACGACAGATATTATAAAAAAATGCAATCATGTTACATCACTTACATGAATAGTATAAAGTAGCATTATATTTTTAATAATATCTGTTGTCATATCTATTAGGCGACAGTTATTTGATTTATTGGTTCCCAGATCCTTCTTAGACCAATTGTACAGGGTCAGGAGGGAGGTAATTAAAAATAATTTTGATTTTCTTTTCTTTTTTTTAACACACAGAAATCTAAGTAAGCAAACAGTCGGGAGGGAGGTAAAAAAATAAAGTGATTTTTTGGCTAGTACTAAAATACATACTTAGGCCATATTTTTGAATATAAAAAAAATGATTTTTTAATAAGATGATGCATTTCAACAACACTGTGTTGCCTTGCTATTGTAATGTTGTATTGCTCTGGTATTAATGTTCTTGTAGTTTTGAAGTTTTACTACAATCCATGGTAAATATATTGTATGTTTGTTGTACCTACTTACGGCTCGGCGGCAGAGCACAACATAAAGTGGGGGGATTACATTTATTTTCCCGTCGGGTCTATTCCACTTTGATCGGCAGATCCGGGAACCAATAAATTAAGTAACCATCGCCTTAGATATGACAACTATGCAGATCTTCGTCATAGTTTTTGAAAGATCTCTTAACCTCAGTTCGATGTTCAATGAGCCATTTACCAAGAATTGCATATAGTATTGTATTTTTGCCTATAAATCCTCATTTACTACAGTTTAAAAAAAAAAGTAAACTAAGTATGCAATGATGCCATTTAGTATTTTAGATAATATAAGTGCTAGTTCAATTAGTAGATCTATCACTAAAAGCTATCAAATTGTTTAATTACCATTTTCGAAATTTTGTAGAATTGTACATGTATTTCTCAGCATCGCAATAACGGAGATTGCAGAAATACTTCAAGGTGCTTGAACTGCACAAAAAGATGCATTTACTTTTTCGCTTGTGGTCAGGGATATCTGTAATATAGCTGTCCCTGTCCATTATACACTACTGTATTCTTCATAGTAACCACTACTGACGCCAAACATCATGAAAAAGTCGTGAAAATGTCGTGAAGTGGTGGTAATTGATATCAATTGCCATTCATTGTACAGAACGACGACCTCTTAAATGGCGTCATAGATAGCATGTGTCAATCACATGTCTGTCTTGTTGTTTCGAGCGCGTGCAGCTGACTTGTTGTTTAAGCGCTCGTTGCTATTATTAGCATTTTTTATGGCTGGGTGGCTCGCACCACTATAATGTGTGTATTTTAAAACCCACCCACCCTCCCTCTTTGAAAGGTTTGTCTCAGTTTTCTTAATTGAGTCATTTTCTGTGGTTGTGCGCTAACAATAACTAGTTCTGTAAAAAGCATATTGCTATTTTTACAACTACAGTTAATGTAATACATTCCTGAGATACTGCATTGTAGCAGTTCATTCGTAAAATTTGAAGTAGTTAATTTGTTGCATGTTTGTATTGGGTGGCTGCGCCATCGAAGTGACACCTAAAGTATTGATAATGTATGGACTTCTCAGGTTGCGGTTGTCTGTCGGTCGCGCAGCCAATTTGGTATGTTATTTACAAATGTAGATAAGGACATATTAAACTGTTAAGAGTGTCGATCTGTCTTTGTTCGTTCTTGGGGGGCAATGATATACCATTGTACTATGTCATTTTCACCAGTCATCATGAAAACAGGTCATGAAAATATGCCGTTAAAAGGCTGTGAAAAGTCCATGAAAATGTCGTGAAATTTCCGATAACTGAATTTGTTGTGAAAATATGTTGGTCGTGAAAATATGTTGGTCGTGAAAATATGTCGTGAAACTGTCATGAAAATATGTTTAGCTCCTTAAAATTACTTGATGAGAAAGCTGTGAAAAATCCGTGAAGATAGCATGATGAAAATGTTGTGAAACTGCTGTGAATCTGTCATAAAACACTACTGGCGCTAAGCGTGAAAATGTCGTGAAAACATACATTTGTACTACCGTAATTTCGCGTGTATAAGACGCACCCGTATATAAGACGCACCCCTTGTTCAGGCCTTTAAAACGGTGTATAGACGTTAGCCTCGTGTATAGTGCGCACCCCCTTTTCGGCCCATGTCTCTAGCTATTTTGTATAAAACGAACAGACTAGGAGTGGATTCGGAAAAACATTAAGTTGATTGTAATTTGAAGTCACTTATAATGCTTCTCTAAAGACAATAGGGGCTCGGACATTCATGCCGTGTATTGTAATTAGTGTGCCTAAAATAGAACCGGCTGGACGGGCCTGGTAACACAAACCATTAGGCAGTTTCCGCTATCCCATTTACGGCTCCGGCTGCGGATAAGAATAGTGCCACGTCACGCAAAGTGATGCATCGTCATCATTTTGCGTGGAGCCTGCCGCGGAGCCAATCTCGGGAACCGGCCGAGACACGCTGTAGGCCGTAAGTCCAAAACGGCGCAGCTATTTGAATAAATGTGGAATATTAAATTGATAATCCACAAAACATTGATTGCAACATTGAGTTAAGTATGTTAACTCAACATTGACCAAGCGGTTTTAAAAAATTCGCCGGTTTTGATATAGAAAATTCAAATATAAAAATAGGCTCCGTTTGGCAGAGATGATCGCCACTTGATTTCTTTAATCAGCTACGGCGTAGCCGTAGTCCCGTCGAAGCGGAATTTATATTTGTACCCACCCGCCTCCGCCTACGGCTCCGTACAAGCTTAGCCGTTCGCGAAGGCGTTACGACGTAGCGGAATCTCTCTATTCACTAAGTTGTCCGTCTCCGGCTAGATAGGACTTTTAATGTTTTACCGATACCACTGAAGTTGAGACGTGCTTAACATGTTAGAAACGCAATTGAAATGAAAACATACCAGAGGCTTATTCTGATATGGGGTGCGGTAATGGTGGGTCATCGATTTCCAATCTCCGTGTGGCCTGGGGACTTGATGTAAAACACCCTGGTTTTCTAGCTCTGTGTATAAGACGCACCCCCGTATTATGGGTAAAAATTTGTGTAAAAAAGTGCGTCTTATACACGCGAAATTACGGTATATCATTTTCGCGACTTTTTCATCAGATGTCGTGGAAATGTGCCATGGAAATGTCTTGAAAAATTCGTGAAAATGTCATGAATCTCCATTGCTTTGAAAAAGTCGTCACAATTGTAGACAAAATAGGTGATATCTTCAATTAACACCTGTAATCAACCTCAAGATCTACTATTTTGTTGCACGTCACTGTCTGCTACTTATTCTATATTCCATAAGGTTTCTGTTGATATATCGCTTGCTTCATGGCCTATATCCTCACAACACACCTTCAAAACATTTTAGACCTTAAAACATGAGGACATTTTGATGCCATGTATGAAAAAATTACATTCACGAGCTCAAAAAAACATTTTAGTAATTAATTCTTTATTGAATGCTTTCCTGTCTATTCTATATATATTCATCTAACTTTTCTATACATATTTGGAACAAAGCTCGCCGAGATAATGAAAATCTCTCATTTTTTATGAGCAGATGTCAAAATGCCGTCTTTCACGTTTGGAGAAGAGGTGGGGTCTACACCAAGTATTAGAGGGAGGCCCTTATTTGGATATCCAATTTCATGAAATTTTCACGACATCAAATTTTTCACGACCTTAATTTTTTTACGACGCCTACCATTTTTCACAACGTTCGCCTTTTCACAAGAAATTTTCACGATGCTCACCTTTTTTCACAACACTGGAAAGTTTTGATCTGAAAATTGTGATTTTTTTCACGATGCTGTTTCACAACATTTTTACAGATCTATGAAATTTCACGCCGTTTTCACAACTTTTTCACGATGTTTCCCGCTAGTAGTGTTTAACGTTTTAACTCTCAATGTATGTGGTGTTCATTAAGAGCAGCAGTACCCTACTACACATGGCTACTACTATGGTGTCCCAGTGGCAGTGGACTGAGCGGCACACCTGTCTGGTTTTAATCATGATACAATTACACTATTACGTGGGTTTGTGAGAGTGAATTAAAATTTGAAATGATAAGCCATGGGGCACACGTTGGCCTTATTAATGGGTAACATCAGTTGGTGTCTTCTCTCATCTCGGCTCTTGATGAGTCGAATCAACAGCCATCCCCTATTGAAGTATCGATTACAATTACCCTTGCAATCCCTCATTCAGAATGTAATGATTGTGTACTGCTTATTTGTCATGGTCTCTCCTACACAGGAGAGTCATGTGGTTTACCTGTTAATGGCATAATTATGCCGATCTGAAGTTTTTCAGACTTTTCCATGTCTTAACTTACCAGTGGCCTCTGATCGGTAAGTACCAGCAGAAAAGAATCATTAATAAATTACAAGGATTCACAATTATACCAATTAAGTAAATTGGTATTAATCCTCAAAGTCCAACACTTTACAAGTTATCATTGTATTCAATGCTCTGTGTTAACCGTCTTATTTACCTTAACAGGTTAATGAAAAGTAAGCTTTAAATTATCCTTTCATGTATTGCTTTGTCATGTATGCAAGCATGATCATAAATTGTAAACATCTGTAAATGCCTCAATAATATGCCATAATTCCCTGATTCAAAGTTGAATCAACTCACTGTTTACCTCTATATAAGTCAAAGATCTATCCAAAAGTAAATTTCGATTCACTATCAAACATATCAAAAATAAACTAAAAGTATATACTATGATATCTTAAGTTTACGAAGTAAACTTGATATTAACATTGGAGTAAACTCTAAATAAACCTTTAAACATTAATAACAATTAACTTTAATTTCCTTTTAAACAACTTTTCGTGCAGTTATTCTTTTTTAATACTACCAAAATACACGAATGCAAATAGCTACGTTATTTCCCTATATCACATCATTTCCGTGTCAATTTTCCTTAATCATTTTCTTCTTTTATGAAAATGTTGCCCACATATTTACAAACTAAGAAAAACCTGGAGGACGTTTTATATATCAAAAATCAAGTAGTGCAGATCTTGCAACATTCTTTTGTGTTATACATATTTCTTTGCAATAAACAGATAACTATATTTTTTGTCTTGTGATATATTTTCCCACTTTTTTCATACATTTCTACTTGATCGTTTGTATGGCATATATCTCTTCTGATTCTCTTTCTGTCTCTAGCAGTATTCCAAAACGAGCAATTGAGTATAGATGCCTCTTCGTTCTGTTTTTGTATCAACGGTATCAACAGTCTTTTCCTCATGTCCTAATATTATTTGTTTTTGTTCAACTCTAAAGTGCCAGTGGCCTTAATTATGTAACCGTCTTGTTATATCTTCCAAGACGTACGTTCTCTCACACAACACAAAGGCATGTACATAGGTCTCTGGTTCTGCTCATTACTCACAGTTATCATCATCTATTATATTCATCCTGTGTATTGGTTGTTATTTTTCCATGACACAGTTTATATAGTATATCCATGTGGTACATATTTCTGGTAGTTCTTTTGTTTAGCTTTATGTATTTATTGATTTCCTCTGTCCCCAGTTTTATTACCATATAAACGAAAATTCCCCTAGGATTTTTGTACCATATTGACCTGTTCTTCTATGTTTATATCCGGGCATTCTTTCTGTTGAGTGAAAACTAAATTCAACATTTCTGGTCTGTGAGGTCTTATCTTTAGTGTAGTTTTATTTGCATTTTGTATAAATCTTATTTCTGCATCTATAGCCATGTATTCCAAAACACACAAAAATAGCTCTATTCCTCTTGTTGATCTATATCCTCTTTACTAAGAATATGAAGTAATACGTCTACGAGATCTGCTACCATAGGAACATTTCTTTTTTTCTATATGTTTACATTTGGCAATCTCAAAATACTATCTTGCCATAGTAGCCAACTTGAATATTCATAATAGTATATTGTTCCAGAGATTTGTCTCTGTCCCCTCATGTTGATCTATATCTTCTTTACTAACTTCTTGACCTGCTACCATAAGAACATTTCTTTTTTTTCTATTTTAAAAAATTACTTTGACAATCTTTAAATATCGTCTTGCCATAGTGGCCAACTTAAATATTCCTAACAGAATATTGGTCAGGAGATTTGTATTGATTCACACATTGCTTCAATAACCACTCTCCAAAACATCATTAGTATTTTGTGTTTTTTATGTTTAATACATTTTTTCAACTCAATGATATTCAGCAAAGACCGTCCAGCTACTACTTGTTTTTACAATTCTTCTAGCCCATGTAGCTTTAATGGACATCAAAATCGTTTTATATTATGTAGCTGTAAGCCTCCTAACTTTGCTGGGTATTCAAGAATTTCTTCCTTAAATTTTGCCGTTTTCCTAAATTCTTCCCCTTTCTTTTTCATCCTGGTGTCCTTCTCTCCTCCAAGTTGTACAACCTAAGTTTCATCTTATGCCCCAGACACACTAGATTCCGACTATCGCACGATATTAAAATTGGCTTCGATTGTGCTAATTTTGAAATTGTAACTGGACATTCCGATTTCGAAAATGGACAAATTTGCAGTCACACCAGCACGACTCATTGGAGGCGATTATATTGCTAGATAATTGCAAGTCAATAGATTATCTCACCATAACAACAAGACATTTGTTCAATGAGTCTAACTACATTTCTTGCGTTCAATGTTTAGGTCCGACGTGCGTACAAATCTTTTACACATATCGTACGAGAATCGCAATTCAAGGAATTGACTTGGGACTTTTAAAAATTGGTACTAATTTGCGAACAGGATAGCAAACCAGTACCAGTAGATGGATCAGATTCCGTTTTTGGACTAAAAATCCGATCCGTCTATCGCATGATAGCTACAATTATCGGGTCTAGCAGACCTGATGATTTTAAAATCGTGCGATAGTCGAAGTCTGATTCTATTGTGACTGGGACATAAACATTTAGTCCTCAATAGTAGGGTGGTGTTGTTGTCATATTGGGAAATTTTATATTCATTGCCAAGTATGGTAATGCATTTTATTTTTTTGTTTACACCTATAGCAATTAACATTAAATTGTATCTTTGCACATATCAAGAAGATGTAGGGGTAGACAGGTTCACCCTGTCTTTACCCCTTTCCAATGATATGTTTTCTGAGAAGAACCCATTTTGACAAAATGCACACGTATATTGCTCCCCTCTGAAGTAATTCTATCCAATTTTGAATTCTGTTCCGGAAATTACTTAATTCAAAAACCGTATGAACAAAATCTACAAGCACCAGGATTCCCTTATCATTTTGTTTTTCTCACTCTGATAAAATGACACCTTTTAGTCTTATATTACCTCCTGTTAATCTATTTCTTACAAAACCATCCTGGTCCTCATGTATTATACAGTTACGGGTCTTTTTTATCCTGTTTGCCAATATTCCACTAAATACTTTATATATTGCATTTATTAATGTTATCGTTCTCCATTTTTTCCATATGACTTCTATCTTTTCCCTGTCTGGAAAGGCAAGTAATTATCCCCAGTCTCTGTTGTACTGCACTTTCTTCAAGATATTGTCTAAAAGAATATCAAATTGTACTGTTTTTGTAGTTTTTCTTCAATCTTTTTTATTTCTTTTAGTATCTCTTTTTCCTTTTTGTTTTGTTTTCTGAGGGATCCGCCGTGGCCTAGTGGTTTTGATGGCTGGCTCCCAATTGTGAGTTCACAGGTTCGATTCTCCGTTGGATCCCCAAAATGGATTGGCCTGGTCACTATATAGATGTGGAGTGTTGTGGTGTGGGCCGGCTATGGTCCTTCTGCACCTGAAAGACCCCTTGGAACTATTTGTTAAGAGAAGGTAATTTCTATTACTATGGGGCTGAAATACCCATTGAAGAAATTCGATTCCCAATGGCCATTCCCAATGGGCATTTGGAATGATTTTATTACCATATTTGGTAAAGATTGCCATATATGGAACAATGCACCACGTTCGTTGCTTAGCAACGTCACCTAGAAATGCCAGGCACGTGCTCAGGCACGCTTATTATATTTGAAGCTTCTATTCATCTATGGGACGTGGCTGAAATAGGTTCTTGAAGTTGTGTGCTAGAGTATGATATTTCTTACACTCGGGGACAGAATTTTCATCTTGGAAATCACCAGAGGCTCGTTCCAAGATGAAAATTTTGTCCCCTCGTGTAAGAAATATCATTCTCCCACTCTGAGGTGTATTTTACAGTTAAGGATTTGTGGTCTCCAATGGGTGTTCTTCAACGGGGTCAAAAGGTCAAACTAATGTAATTGTCCACTCAGATCGCTCAATTTCAATCAAGGGGTCACTGCCTCTGGGTCAAAGGTAGACCTAACAATGGTGCGCGTGCATTCGAACAAGCGTCACCTACGTGATCTGGCGCCAGTTTCTAAGGAAAACAAACGGTGCACGTCGCAACAAACGCGTATTACCATTGTTGAAATAGTGCACAGGCGACCTTTGGCTGACCTAGTTTATCAAGCTAACCTCACGGTAAAGCGTGTAAATTTCTCCTTTTCATCGTGGGAGAAACAGGTTCTAACACTCGTGGATGGAAAGAGGAGGAATCTTGCACTCGTGAGTGATTTTGTGTCTTGGGACTCGGCAAGCCTCGTCCCAAGACACAAAATCACTCACTCGTGCAAGATTCCTCCTCTTTCCATCCACTCGTGATGGAACCTATATTTCTCTAGCACACGCGTCCAAGAACCTCTATATCTTCCCGATTCCCGGTTTCTATTTCATCGCGATATGACCTGACCTGTTGAACGTGCACCATAAAACCCCTATTACTTGTTTTGTATCTTATTTTTCTTTAGCAAATTCAATTATAATTCATATGATCTGTGTCAACATTACTTCCCACATTAAGCTTAATTAAGGTTGTATGGAAAACGTTTAAGTTTCTTCACTATGGTTAATCTTTTTCAGGATCATATGGAGCTTACATTTATGTTCTTTTTATTAAGTGTATTTCTTCTTTACTCTTCTGTACTGGTTCTCTATCTTTTAATAGATGTTTCTAAGGATATCCATCAGTGGTCAGACCTATAAGCTTAATATGTATGTCTTTCCTACCATTGATGCAAGTTGTTCTGTCATAAGAAAATAGTCTAATCTACCGGCTTTTCTTGGTTTTCCGATTAAGTCAAATTCTTTCAACTCATCTTTGACCAAGGAGGATGCGTTTATATTGTTCCATTTCTCATAGTTGAATGTATTTTTTATTAAGTTCTAGAATCATACTCCAGTCACCCCTATTATATGAAATACGTTGTTTATGTCATTCATTTCCTGGGAAATTTCTTCCATAAGTTCATCTATATGATCATTTGGTGTATATATACATCCTGGAGTTATTCTGCCAATAAATGTAATTTCAATAACCAAAAATGTTTCTCCCTTTTTATCCAATTTTCTGTTATGTAGTTTATACTCAGAAGATTCTTTTGGAATTATGTAGCAACTCCCCTTTCACTGATAGAGTCCCAAGATAGAACAAACTCTTCCAATCAGTAACTATGTCATTTGATCATTTTGAACCTGTGTGTTTCTTGTAGCATTAAGATGTCTGTCCCTCTCTTTTTCTATTATATATATATGGTTATATATATGGTTATATATATGGTTATATATATATATATATATATATATATATATATATATATATATATATATATATATATATATATATATATATATATATAATTACCATATAAATATAACATATATCTTTTCTAAAACTCTGTAAGTGAGCCATGTACCAGATGAATTGAAGCCACAATCTCATACACGTTTTACATTCGCTCCCTAGCACGTCCCCCCCTCCCCCAAGAAAGATTACCAATATTCACCTTCAATATGTTCAATTCACCATAAGCTTATACACAAGTTCATCAGCAACCATGTTTATGCATTCTTCCTATCTCTGTGGCCAAGGCAACTGAAGTTGATTTTTCACTTTCATTAATCAAAAATAACGAAAAAGAAAACAAATCAATTGGGCCAAGGTAACACAATTGTCTTTTTAATTGGGTCAAGGTAACACACAGCCATATGCCCAGATAAATAAGCTAAACTGAGTTACTTCAATTATATCAAAATATCCTCGCAACTGAACAGTGTTAGAGCTAGGAAATATCAACAAAACCATAGATCTCTATGCAGTATGTATGTATGTATGTTTATTAACTGTAATATCACAATTACAAAATCATACCTTCACATATAACTAGAGAATATGAACGGTAGGAATAAATATAACATCGAAAAAAACCCGATTAAATACATACTATATATACTGCTTTTCTACAATCATTGAGTCCCACTAAAAGGACAGAACATATATTAGAGAGTATTAAGCATTACAGAAGGTGTAGACAGTTTGCTGCCCCGAAATATAGTATCTAGGCATGATTTCTTTCACAGTTATATGTATTACAAAAGTCAGTTATTTCTTTATGGAAATTTTACAAATTTTAAAAAAATATACAAGCAAGACACTCTAAAAGGAGCAAGCAGTGATACAGCAAGAG
This sequence comes from Maea johnstoni, assembly GCA_963942565.1. Lineage (NCBI taxonomy): Eukaryota > Metazoa > Annelida > Polychaeta > Spionida > Magelonidae > Maea > Maea johnstoni. The sequence goes on from OZ012695.1 coordinate 30,865,916, forward strand.
ACGTCCTTAGGTCATCACGCGACTTCCTCAACGTGACATAATATACCTGGTCAAAGGCTGCAAAATATCTTGGTTATGTAATCTCCGGTTTGCAGCGCTGGTCATTGGCCGTATTGCATAGATGTTGATTAGAGGGTAAGTCACCTCTGTATCTACTGTTATTGTTCCAATATCTTTCTCTGGGCTCACTCTTAATTTTTAAATATCAATATCTTTCCGATACCGAACTATGCTTTCATTCCTTCGTATACAAATAGGTTACAATACAAATCGTATGGAGCAGACTGAGCCCATTTTCTACCTAGCTTCTCTGTACGATAAACCAGAGAATATCCGAGGCTTGGTGATAGGAGTGATGAAAGGAGTGGAATGTAATTTAAGGTGATGGGTACCATTGCAAGCCCGTTAAAAGCCCTGTCCCAAAACACACCTCAAAGCAGCATAATCCTTTATCTAGGCGTATCTCCAGGTTCCTGGGTGTTATCAGGTAGAGAATATCATCGCCAACTGTCATTATTCAATCCATATTCTGTTTTATTTCAAAATTTACAACTTTTTTTTCAAATGACATATTCTCATAACCTACGCAGGTGATGGTTACTGCAGGTTCAGAGTTACTTTAGGGATATCATTGACTATGCCCAATAAGAAGTATTTTTTTGATTTTTTACTCCTGAAGATTTTTACAGGCCATAACATTGAAAATTCTAGTCAGAAATCTTGACCTCAAATGCATTGACCTCTTACATTTAGTAAAATGTTCAACTATTTATAGCAAACCGGACCTTTGTACGGCTGTCTTTTGTACCTAGCACACAAGGGACCAACAGGCCTGTCCTTGCTGAACCACGACTGGTTTATAGAATACACACACACGGTATCTCACTAAAATTATCAAATGTTATGGCCCGTAAAAGTCTTCAGCAGTAAAAAATCAAAAAAATACTTTTTATTGGGCATAGTCAATGACATCCCTAAGGTATCTGTGAAACTACAGTAACCATCAACTGCGTAATTAATGAGAATATGTCATTCGAAAAAAAAGTTGTAAATTTTGAAATAAAACAGAATATGGATTGAATAATGACAGGTGGCGATGATATTCTCTACCTGATAACACTCAGGAACCTGGAGATACACCTAGTTATAGGATTATGCTGCTTTGAGGTGTGTTTTGGGACAGGGCTTTTAACTGGCTTGCAATGGTACCCATCACCTTAAGATAGTGGCGCTGGGCACAATGGAGCGCATCTAGGCAAAATAGGGTAGAGGGTGAACGACGCGCCAATACAGGCCGACGCGGAAGGTGTTGCTATTATTATGGCCCATGAAGCTCTAGTTTCAATATCAGCGCTTACGGCCTAATGCAACTCTGACAAGAAGGAAGTTCATGACCTCTGCCGTAATTAGCTTTGACCTGTAACGACAATGGCTGGGATTAATCAGCTGCGAAAATATCCGAAAAAAATTCCCAGGCATGAAGTCAATATATGCTTTCAATATCACGCATGACTCTGGTTTTTGTCTGCTCTGTTGTATAGATAAACACGCTGCCAAAAACCAGTTATTTGCGACAGTATGAGTAGGGTAGCTTTTCCCAGAAGGAGAAAGCCATCTGTGGGAGTGGCTGGGACTGACTCTGTTTACCGCCTGCGGCTAATAGCGTGCTGCGCACTCGGAAGCCAATCGCGTCAAGGACTCCTTAATGTAGCTTGCGGGGTTAATTTCCTCCACCCTGCTTTTATTTGACAATGTTCACAGTTGTTATGTTGACTCCTAGTTATGATGTTGAATGTTAGTTTATTTGTCTTGATTCTGACAAGGGCTGTACGATCCCCATACAGGTGAAAGGCAAGTTTCAGGGTGGTATTTTTGATATTCGTGCATATGTGCATCAATCTTTAAATGCAGTCTCATAAATAGGGTTGTTACATATGGGCTATATAAATGTACCCCCCCCCCCCAATTCATATATCGAAACTCCCACTTCATTCCTCATATTTTCTCATGAGTCTTTATCAGAGCTGTGGTGATTTAAAAAACAAAAATTCTACTGGCAATATATACATTTGCTATTTCAGACATTGACTCTGTGAATTTACCAACTTTGATTGCCAATTCTTTTTATTTGATAATGACAACAAAAATAACCATAATAATGATGATGACGATGATAATAATAATAATAATAATAATAATAATAATAATAATAATAATAATAATAATAATAATAATAATGATAATAATGATAATAATAATTATAATAACAATGATAATAATAATACTGATGATAATAGCAATAATAATAATAATGATAATAATAGTGATGATAACAACAATACTACTACTACTACTACTACTGCTACTACTACTACTACTAATAATAATAATAATAATAATAAAATAATTAAAAAAATAAATAATGATAATAATAATAATGAGAATAACAATAATTGACCTGCTGACCCTGGCATTTACTATCTTCTATGACCAACTCACTATATTTACTTAATATGATGATGACGATGCTGATGACAAAAAAGTGATACTACTACTACTACTACTACTACTACTACTACTACTACTACTAATAATAATAATAATAATTATAATACCAACAATAACGATCATACTTGATTAGTATGCTATCAGTATTTTCGGGCTTCAATTTGAGTCATAATGTAATATGAATACCACTAAACCAGACATTATAAATGAATAGCAATATCAACTTAAAAATGTTTTAAATTAAAAAAAAAGCACCATTTCACATTTAATCATAGAGTAAATCAAGCTTATTTCATTCAACGACCTTGTTTTTTATTTTCTTATTACTTAATTATAACTTGTTTAAAATAAATAAATGCCCCTTTTAAACCTCTTGAAAGGGAATCATTTCAGGTTGCTCTAGATCCAGGAATCTAAACCAGAGACATGGATTACATGTGATGGTGGTCTCTGTCTAAACCATAGTAGCAGGGTGTATATATAATTTATATATATATATATATATATATATATATATATATATATATATATATATATATATATATATATATATATATATATATATATATATATATATATATATATATATATATATATATATATATATATATATATATATATATATATATATTGAACATGTCTCATCAGCTGATTCATCCATTTGTGAACATGCTAATTTATCAACTTCAAAACATATGATAATGCAAAAATCAATTTAAAAATTCAATTCCTAAAACGTTCCAAACTTCAGTTGCTCATATCCTCTAGCTGTTTCGAATACAATCGGTTCGTACCGGCAATTAGCCGGGCGCACCCGGACCACTGCATGATTACACCCATTCAAGATGTCGGTTGATATTCGTCTCGCGTGCTCGCGTGCCCGTAAGCCCAACCTGGTGGTGGATGAACCACAGAACCTCATGGCTCCAGGAGATGTCATCACATCAGACACTGGATTCATGAGGTATGGAAAGAAGGACGTAGTTCTATGTCTGGGTAGCGAACTGATAAAGCTAGGATGAGCACACGCTGAAGTCCATGTTTTGGGCGATAATTGGGATCCTGGACCATACAGCATGGCCCAGGCGCGGATCCACATCAGTTTGCATCGATGCATGTGCATCGATCAATCTTGAAAGTCCATCGTTTCATATCAAAGTGCATCGCTCTATTTCTGAAGTCCACGCTCACTATTTCCTGAATTTTGGTGGAAGCAGTGGTGGCGATCATACTCTGGGAGGTTAGATTTTTATGCAATGATAAAAGCGGCAATGGCGTAGACCTGTCTTTGTATAGCAGGAAGTAAATGACTGTAAATGTGTAATATGACCCTGGCATGGCCAGGAAGCGAGCGAAGCTTTGGATGATCATTTTTTTTTTTACTTCTGACCAAAATACAGCATTGAAACATTACGATTTTAAACTGTCTTAAAATTTATATTTCGCAACTGATTTTGACGAGAATTTGATGGCCAGTAGAATGAATTCTGGCGGCTCTATCGATCTAAACCGCATTAAAGTTGACCCACGGACAGGCAAGAAATTCAGTTTTAACTTGGATATAGTAGCGGCCACGGCGTGGTATGACCAGGAAGCTAGCCGAGAATTGAGCTACGGACGGGCGAGAAATTCAGTTTTAACGTGGATATACATGTAGTAGTGGCAACTTTCATTCATATTTCGCAACTGATTTTGACGAGAATTCAATGGCCAGTACAATGAATTCTGGCGGTTCTATCGATCTAAACTGCAATGGTCAGTAGAATGAATTCAGGCGGTTCTAAACTGCATTCGAATTGAGCCACGGACGGGCGAGAAATTAAGTTTTAACGTGGATATACATGTAGAAGCGGCCACTTTCATTCAATGAAATCGGTCGTTACTTAACGCCTAAAGAAATCCTCCAGAAAGGAAGTCGTCCGCACGTTGGACAATATTGTTGTCCCGCACGTGGGACGGTGACAACTTTCTCGGTCCGTGTATGTATTTCTTATAGTGATAGTGACGTCATATACACTCATATACACACACGCGCAATTGAGGGATTGCGAGGCTTCGCGTAGGCCTTTCGAGCTTCGCTCGCTATTATAACCTAAGGCCCGGACGACCAGGCTAGCTAGTATTCTCAGGGGAGTCAGGCTAATCGCCATCGCGGCAGGATGGGGTGGGGGGGGGGGGGGGCATCCTCTCCCATCATCAATTGCACTTCCGACTCATACCATTTAAGGGTGCACCAGAGACAATTTTGCCAATCTAGTCTCAACGGCAATCTTCATCAGTGATTATATATTGTCTAATAATTCTTGTTTTGTCAATTAGGAATGGTTAAATGGGTTTGAACAAATGTGATTTTTTAGGAAATCTGTGTATTTATTCCGAAACCTAGTGTTTAGGTACAAAATTGACACATTTTCTTTATGATGAAGCCCCTGTAGGACAACGAACATCAGATCTTTTGATGAGATTTTGATGAGCATTACATACAGAAACTTGATAATCTCAGAACTTTTCTATAACATTTATTGTAAGAAATAGATATATCTTGTTTCTGTCAGTGTATGTGAACATAGGGTCATCTGAGATTTTTATATCAATTAAAGACGACGCACTTTTCCTCATAATTAAATGAATCTTTAGGCTATTACTGGGAAAAGTAAAATATTTGCTGCTAAAACGGCTCCCACAGGCTTGCTCACACTCTTAAATGAATAGAAGAGACTAATTATTATATGCGCTAAAGTGAAGGTCTGGACATGCCAGGCATGGTCTTAGCCAATTTTTTTAAACAGGGTGTCCAAATAGAGGTTTCATAGACTTTTGCGTGTCCATAGTGTGGTACAAAGTACATACTACTAATAAGATAAACCCTATATATAATTACAGATTTTGCTTTTTTAGGCCAGTAACTGCCTTGTGTGTCTTATAAAAGTGACACTACAGCTTCTACATCTTCTATCTTCTAAGAAAAGTCATCATCAGCAAATTCTGACATAAATCTTTGGGTGTCCAAACTGTCAAAAACAGTGTTCTGGGTGTCCAAATGACACGCTGGATGCATAGGTGGCTAAGCCCCTGATGCCAGGGGTCTCTGATCTGCATCCGCATGAGGTCACGAGGGATCAAGGACAATCAGGGCTCTCGTATCATTTACATTAAATAGAAACCTGAGCGCCAACATGCGTAGAGCACAACTTTTTGGCTATTCTCTGAGGCTAGCCTATTCAGGTTGACCGGCTGGTTTCATATTTAGTTGTTTTTATTTATCTAAGATACAATCAGGGAAGGTTGTTGGTCTTTCCTCATTATGGAAGTCACAATCACTTCAAATTAACATGCATTTAGAGTATCTAATTGAACAATTACAACCTGAAAATAAAATATTTCTCTTTCTCTCTCTCTCAATAAATATTTGAGCTGCACTCACCGCTCACTAGCCTAGTCCTAGGCCAAGACATTTATTTCACGTCTTTAATAACTTACCTTATATGTTTATATAACATTCAAATATGTCTACCCATATTTAGTTCTATATAAGCTCACCAGGCGGCCAGCATGGGTTAATTTGGATTTCTGACTGACTAGTGTGCCTACCCATGGTGCCATCTATCACAAGCCACAGGAACTAGCACCTAGACATTAAGCAAGTGATAGAGATCAGAACAGAGAAAAGCATAATCTAATGAAATCATAGACTAGGAGCTAGTCTAACCGCTCACTAACTTGAGCTGCTTGAGTATTGTGGCCAGACGAGCCAAGCTTGAGCTGGAGTGGTCAACTTGTGGACTCCTCTATTGAGGGGAACACAAACGTAACACAGAACACAAGTATCGCTGTCAAGTCTTATTTACAATCCCCAATGTATACAGGCATTGTTGAGTGTTATACTGACCCTTGTACCTCGCCAGCACATTTTCACCCTTTCGCTGCTGGTTACTAATTTGGTAAACATGAAATGATGACAAAAAGCTGAGAAATGACTGAAACCCTGGCACATGGGTGCTCATTTGATAGTACTCAGGGAGAGCTTTCCAATGAATACCAATACTGTATAAAGGGTAATGTTAACGTGTGCTTAATCTTCCCGAATTTACCGAATGGGTTTGAGACGGGAACAATAAAAACGTTATCTTTAATCATTTTTGTTGGTATGGTGTGGCAGACGGTGTTCGCAGATGACGATGTGTCTGATTCTGAATTCTCAGTGTGTGTTAAGATATGAATTTGTTACGTTATATATACTAGTTTTTTGTAAATAAATGAATCTTTGAACTAAATGAAAATGTAATTATTTATATATGAATTATCATGAAATAACTCCCATCTCCGTTTACGTTTTCCATCCAACGAACTGGCCATGCTTTTTGTGACGTAAATTTATACCGGCCTTGGCAGGTTTGGGGATTATGCCTCATGTTTGCAGTACTCACAGTCTCTCACAGACAGTTGCCAACCTACCCACGAACCGGTCCTCAATGGATAAATTCAGGCGGACTGATAATTTGAGTGTATTCTAGTACTGTTTGCAGTACTCACAAAGTTTCTCCACCTGCCCACGAACCGGTCCGACTTGGATTTATGATGCTCTAATTGATATTAATGCTCAGAACAATAGAGTCAGCCATGTCATCTCAATTGAGCTGGGATGGCTTTGTTGTTCTGCATTCCACGGCACATTCAGTGCATACAACATTCGTCTGCACTAATAGATTCAAAAGCGAAAACACAGACTTTCGATAAATTTAATATCAGTGCAGCCATGTGCAGGACGGGAAATTAAAAAACGGGAAAAAGTAGAAAACATCCTTTTTCGGGAAATAAAAGTCCCGGGAAATATACCCGTTATACAGTATGACAGGGTTAGGATGATTTTCATAGTATTTAGCTTTTTTGTGCATTGGACGAAAGCAACCTCAGCAGCAGAAGGGTTAAAAAGAAACAAAAATGTAAATTTATGTAAATAAGTCTCCATCAGTAAGTATTCACTTCTTGATTGCTGGGCCGCAAGTAATAGATATACATGTATTTAAAAAAATTGTATTTTGTGAGCTCATGATTTAAAATGATAGTGAGCTCATGTGTTGATCTGAGTGCAGTGCAGCTCTAGTAAATGAATACATTACCTGCAGCGTGCAACATAACCACTGGCCCGTTGCAAGTAGTTGCAAGTGAATTCGGCAAAAAACAGCAGTTGGGCGATCTGAACAAGACCCTGACTCGGCAAGTGCCGTAATTTCACGAGTATAAGACGCACCCGTATATAAGACGCACCCCTTGTTCAGGCCTTTAAAATGATGCATGGGCCTTAGCTTTGTGTATAGTGCGCATTCCATTTTCGGAAATATTCTGGCAGAGCAACTACTCACAAATAATGCTAGAAAACCGGTAAAACACATTGCGAAATGAGTGAAAGGTAGCATCAATGCTTATCACTCTGTGTCAGTGCCCGATACCCATTGTCCTAGGCATGATATAGATTGTAATCAATAAATGGTAAAGGAGGGTGGTACTGTAATTACAATTCAAAAATGTTGCGGCAGTCATTGATAGGCATTGTCCTAGGACATTATAATTTTAATTAAACAAAATAATCCGCCTTTAAGGTAGAGTTGAATTCAGGTGACCCACACGGCGGATCTCCATGCAGCCCTGGATTTCTAGCTCTGTATAAGACGCACCCCCGATTTGAGTGGAAAAATTCATATAAAAAAGTGTGTCTTATACACGCGAAACTACGGTAATGTTTTGGCCAAAGTCCAATCTCACCTTTGTTAAACAGAGTGGCGGGGCAATTGGAAATCCCGGCGGGGCAAGTCAACTTTAGGGGCAGCTTGCTCCGCTAAGAAAATAAGTGTTTCGCAACCTCTGTTGCACCCTGACCTGTAGTCTACCTTTAATTGGCACAGTATGGTGCATGAAAACCTGAAGCTCTCATTAGTCTGGTATATACAACACGAACTTCTTCTCATTAGACCCTAATTAGATGTTTTGTCAGGGATGTAATTTCACCTCCCAGGGTATTGTCAAACCTACTGCCCCAGGTTATTTGGTCCTTTCTATCTAACATCCTTTAAACCATTTGTGTATATGTAGCTACCACATATAGTCCAGGCAATCTAGCCCAAAAATGGGCATTTCAAAAAACTAATTGCAACAGAATTTTTTTTGCCACAATGCATTTCTCTAAGGTCCCCAGATCAACATACTAAAAGTCCTAAGGAATCCTCGCACGGGAAATATGCTAATTTGCATAAATCCAATATGGCCGCCAACAAATTGGAAATGGCTATATCTCTGTAACCGAATCATGGTTTTGAGTAATAAAAACACCTATACTAGGGTTTTCAGGTACAAGGATTCATTTAAGATACCTTTCAAAATGTTTATCGTATAAGCTCATTTGCATAAATCCAATATGGCCGCCAACAATGAGAAATGGCTATATCTCTGTAACCGAATCATGGTTTTGAGTAATAAAAACACCTATACTAGGGTTTTCAGGTACAAGGATTCTTTTAAGATACCTTTCAAAACATTTATCGTATAAGCTCATTTGCATAAATCCAATATGGCTGTCACCGATTGAGAAATGGTTATATCTCAGAAATCAAATCTCATTATTAAGTCATAAAAAGTTGTATGCTAAGGTCTTTAGGTGCTAAAGCTCATTTAAGATGTCTTTCAACACACTTATTTTTCTTTTCAGATTTGTATAATCTCAGCATGTGAAAATGCGAATTTGCATAAATCCAATATGGCCACCAACAGATGAGAAATGACTATATATTTGTAACCAAATCATGGTTTTAAGTCATGAAAAAATATATACTACGGTGTTTGAAAAATCCAAGAATTCATTAGAAATGCGTTTGTTTCAATAGAGTTATAAGCTCATTTGAATAAAGCCAATATGGCAGCCTATAAAATAAATGAGAAATGGCTATATCTCAGCAACCAAAGCTAATCTTTTAGTCAAGAAAATTTGTATCCTGAGGTCTTATAGGTGCTAAAACTCAAAATGCTTAAAATGTCATTCAACACAATTATTCCTGTGGACATATGCATAATATTAGCATGGGAAAATGTGTACATTTGCATAAATCCAACATGGTTCTACATATAATTTGGCAATATTTATAATGCTAAACTCTAATTTTTTGTTAATTGAAATTCTGGTCACAGGGTGTATGTCATGTAAGTGTATTGATCACCAGTGATCAGAAAATGTTTATTGAAACCTCTGCCAATTTCTACCTGCCTGGAGAAGGTAGTAACAATAGGCAGGGTAGTGATGAAAGGGTCGGGGGTTCTGTAAGGCTAAACACATACTGTCCACCAGTGATCTGGACATGTACATTTAAACCCCAACCAATTCCCTACCTGCCAGGAGAAGGTGGTAAACACAAGGCAAGCTAGCGATTAAAGGGAGGGGGGGGGGGGGGTTCTGTAAGGGTAACACATACTGTTGACCAGTGATCTGGACATGTATATTAAAACTTTAAAACCCCTACCCATTTCTAGCTGCCAGGAGGTGGCAAACACAAGGCCTGCTAGTGATTTTAGAGGGAGTCCTGTAAGGGTAAATATGTACCATTGACACAGGGTACATTTAATGATAGCTTGTTGTCTACTCTCCTTATTTCTCAGTTATTCCCCAGATGACAGCTAAGACCTTGCCTCAATTTCTCAGTCATTCTACAGATGAAAGGACCATGTCTTCAATTCTCAGGCATTCCACAGATTTCAGATTGCCTTCATTTCTCAGTCATTCACCAGATGACAGGACCACATCCTCATTTCTCAGTCATTGCCCAGATGACAGGATCACGCTTTCATTTCTCAGTCATACCCCAGATGACAGGACCATGCCCATTAACTCTCTTTAATCCTTTCATGCCAAGTGTCCCTCTGGATAAACATTGTCTGATTCTCTGATTATTTTTTAAGTTAACTTGATTTCAAATTATATTTGAGGGATTTGTTTTGAGTTTACAGTAACATCTCTCCTTCAATCAGCTTTTGAAAGATTTTGTTGTTAAAGGGATATCACTGAAATAGGCAGGCGTTTTGGGCACTACAGGTGTGTATGGGTTAAGGCTTATCGAGTGTTTACCCTTACAGTCATGGATTGACCTTAATGATCGTATAGGGTTATTTCCCCCTGGAGCATGTGATTTTGCAACCAGATGTTGAATGTTAAGGAGCCAACTCTGCAAATAGACATCAATTTCCAATAGGAGCACTTTGAGAATTGAAATTTTTTCGATTTTTATCACCCCTTATTTTACTTTATAGTTTATATCCAAGACCCCCCTAGCTTGGACACTGTACTTTTGGCACACTGTTAGCAGCACACTGCATTCACAGGAATGTATTGCTCCTAAATTTAAATCCTGGGAGCCAAATCTGTACCTGCCTGAAATTGTTAAGGTCATGCAGTCCATGTATAGAACCCCCTTACCCTGAAATCACAAGTATGACTTAACTGTGTTTGCTATCTTCCCCTGGCAGCTAGAATTGGGTAAGGGTTTCAACATCCATGTTCAGATCCCTGGTCAACAGTATGTATTTACCTAGTTTATAGAAACCACAACCACCCCCCCCCCTCCCTTAAATCACTGGTATGCCTTGTGGTTGCCATCTTCTCCTGGCAGCTAGAAATGGATAGGGGTATCAGACCACCGGTCAACAGTATGTGTTTACCCTTACAGAAATCAACCCCCCTTTGGTCATTAGCATGCCTTGCTTTTGCCACCTTTTCCTGGTAGCTAGAAATGGGTAAGGGTTTCAATATACATATCCATATCATTGGTCAACAGTATGTGTTTACCCTTAAAGAACCCCCCCCCCCTTTTTAAACACTATTATGCCTTATAGTGTTTGCCACCTTTTCCTGGCAGTTTGTAATTGGTAGGGGTTTCAATATATATTTTTCAGATCGCTGGTCAACAATATACTCACATGACATATACCCTGTGACGAGTCAAGCGTCATATTGGATTTATGCAAATTAGTATTTTCCCATGCTGAGATTATGCAAATGTCCAAAGAAATAATTGTGTTGAAAGACATTCTAAATGAGCTTTAGCACCTAAAGACCTGAAGATACAAATTTTCATGATTAAAAAAAAATGAGATTTGATTGCTGAGATATAGCCATTTCTCATTCATAAGTGGCCATATTGGATTTATGCAAATGAGCTTATAAGATAGTCGTTTTGAAAGGTATTTCAAATGAATCCTTGTAGTACCTGAAAACATTAATATAGTTTTTTTTTCATTATTTAAAACCGAGATTTAGTTACAGATACAGCCATTTCTCATTTGTTAGCAGCCAATCGTATTTATGCAAATTAGCATTTTCTCATGATGAGGATATGCAAATTTTTAATATAGAAATAATTATGTTGAAAGATATTTTAAAGGGCTTTAGCACCTATTTAAAGGGCTTTAGCACCTAAGGACCTCAGGATACTAATTTGCATGACTCAAAAATGAGTATTGGTTGTTAAGAAATAGCCATTTCTCATTTATTGGCAGCCATGTTGGATTTATGCAAATGAGTTTAAAGGATAATTGTAATGAAAAGTATTTCAAATGAATCCTTGTCCCTGAAAACCCCAGTATAGGTTTTTTCATGACTTAAAACCATGATTCGGTTACAGAGATATAGCCATTTCTAATTTGTTGGCGGCCATATTGGATTTATGCAAATTAGCATATTTCCCGTGCGAGGATTCCTTAGGACTTTTAGTATGTTGATCTGGGGACCTTATGAAAATGCATTGTGGCAAAATAATTTCTGTTGCAATTAGTTTTTTGAAAAACGCTAGTTTGCCTGGACTAATATGTTATGATTGTTTTGCTAATATCATTAGGGCTGGAGCAATTTTAGAGAATTAAAATTTAGGACAAATGTTGATCTAAATATAACCTACAACTTTATTTAAATGTTTAGTGAATGAACAATAACAATATGCCTACCATGCGCTAAAACATATTGGCTAGTTTGGGGATACCTCAAGATCTTGGCAAGAGCAAGAATTGGAAAATATTTTAACCCATTCACACTCAGAGTTATTGTAGAAAGTATCGTCTGCTACTCTCATGCTTTTGAAAATAATTTGGGTAATAACTCGATTATCAAGCCCAGCCCTAGTTGACAAGTCTTACTTTGAAAATGGTGCTGCCCACGCTCTATTTCACTCTCCACGGAGATACGCTACGTACTTCCGGTTGCGCAATGATCATGTTTGGTGGATATGGGCACTAGACATGAACGTTCATAATTCTAAAATCAATCGCAAACTTTGGAAATCTAAATGTCTTTTTTTTTATATCAATGAAATTTACTTGGCCAATATTTGATGAGATGTGTCCCTGGATGGATCGGGGTAGGGCGAGATTCCCCAGTAATTATTTTGTGAAATAAGTATAGTGGCTAGATTTCTAGGGCGGCCAAGATTTCTGAGAATTTACGGTAGATTTTCTATATGCTGCAGTGCCACTGCAGTCCTTCCCTAAAAACAATTTTTGAAGGTGTAAGCTATGTCATTTCACTGTTCTATTGCATATTGGAATTATACCGAAGGACAACTGACATGTCAAATAATTGATAAATTTGCTCTGAGCATGACCTTAAAATTTCACTTTTCTAATAGCCAGCCGAGCTACATCTAGTCAAATATAATTATAGCTCAACACAATTGCCTGTAACCTATGGCTATGGGGCTAGAGGCTAGCTGGACCCCTGAAAGCCAGCAGCCCTCTTTCAAATATTTCATAACTATATGCTTATCACTTCCATCCATATTATAATACACAAAAAACACTTAGCTGCTCCTCTCTAATGTACAAAAAACATCATTTCCTAATGATAGGCAAATAATTTGCACAAGTCAGAGTTCCCGTAGCTCAGAAGTCTGTTAAAAATGTTAATAAAAAATAGTTTATCTCATTGATTCTTTTTAAGGTCAGTTTATTTGGGCCATGACATTCCCCGTATAAATCACGTTAGGGCAAGTAAGCCTGGCATTTTACTTGTTTCCCAAAACTGTAACGGAAACACACACACACACTTTGTTGCACCATGCGTGACTCTTGACTTCTCAAGAGGAACTTACCTGATGGAAATCTTGCTGCTCCACCCTTATAGAATGTCATGGGAATTACATGGAGATGAAAAAAGTCAAATTATATGCTTGAGATTGACATTTTAAGAAATTCCACACAAAACAATTTGGGTGTCCTGAGGGGTGCTTTTTAAGGGTTTGGGTGTCCAAAAAGACGCCCAGACGCCCTGATGGCTAAGACCATGTGCCTGACTCTCAAGCATGAGTTCGCAGGTTTGAGTCTCTGCTGGATCCCCATGAGTGGGTTGGCTTGGTCGCTATAAAAATGAGCGGCATTGTGGAGGGCTGTCTCTGGTCCTTCTGCAACTGAAAGACCGGCCTTGGAACTATTTGTGAAGAGAAGGGAATTTCTTCCCAGTTATAGGTTTCTATCTCATCGCGATATGACCTTTTAAAGCTGTTGAAAGCTACATGAAGCCTTATTTCTTCCCTCCTTCCTCTTTTAGAGCCGGAGCCAATCTAAATAGGACTTGAGTGTCACATGACTTTAATATATGGCAGCTTTGTTTGCCCCGCATTTGACATTTGAATCGTTTTCGGGCAATTCCATTACTGAGTAAGGATTTTTGCATGATTTCGAACACTAACAAATCACTTCTTTCTTTCAGAGGACATGGCACATATATGGAAGAGGAGAAACTGCACGCTTCAGTGGCTGGTGTAGTGGAGAGAGTTAATAAGCTCATCTGTGTAAAGCCATTAAAAACAAGGTAAGAGTTAAAACTACTACTTTATGAAATCACCTTCTCCTATCATGGATGCTTATAGATGGAATACAAACCTTAATGTTAATTTTTGAAATGAGCATCAGCCAAATTGTCACTTTACTTGCTTGATGAAAAAAAACTGTATGGAATGTTATTACAGTAATTAGTTTATCTTACAATTGCAGATGTCTTTATTATATATATACTAGCAGCTCCCCGTGCGCTGCACAGTTTTGGATTCTCAGTCATACTCAATCATGCGCACTTGAGCATCTTGACTTTATTTCAACAATTCATTGATATTCATTTTAATAAATCATGTTTATAACATTTTCCAATAGAACACATACATTTGATTAATAAAATAATAAAAAAAAATTAAATGATACTGGGTTAAATGGATTCTAAGGTGCCCTGCCCATGAATGGGTTAAAAAATAACCCTTAACTAATTCAGCGTGGCAATTAAAGGGTTACATGAATAAATTAAGGTGCTTTGGCCATGAATGGGTTAATTTAACAACTTTTAAGTTATACTCCATCACGCGCGGCAGAGGCAAAGTAACTTTTGATAAATTCTTGGTGGGTTGAGGGTTAAACAAATGGTCATCATGTTCTCTGGCCATGAATGGGTTTATTCAATATACCTTAACATTACCTGGGTTGCAAAAGATTAAACGATTGATATTTAGGTGCATTTGTTGTGAATGGGTTAACTTAATAACCTTTGGTATATTCTTGGTGGGTAAAGGGCAAAATGAATAGTCATCCGGTGCTCTGGCCATAGATGGGTTAATAAAATAGCCCTTAAATAATTGTGGGTGGCGAAAGTTTACATGAATTGTGATCAGGTCCTCTGGCCATAAATAGGTTAATCAAATAACCTTTAACATATCCTGGATTGCAAAAGGTTAAATGAATTATATCAAGGTGCATTGGCCATAAATAGACTAATGAAATAACCCTTAACCAATTATGGTTGATAAAGGGTTAAACGAATATCATTATGATGCTCTGGCCATGAATGAGTTAACAACCTCTAATATATTTTTTGTGGGTAAAGGGTTTAATGAATGATCATCAGGTGCGCTGGCCATGAATGGGTAAATCAAATAACCCTTAACATATTCTGGTTTTCAAAAGGTTAACTGATTTGTTCGAAGGCGCATTGGTCATGAATGACTTTACTTAAGAACCTTTAATATATTATCGGTGGGTAAAGGGTTTACTGAATTGTTTTCGGATGCTCTGACCATAAATATGTTAATAAGATAACTCTTCACTAATTCTGGGTGGCAAAGTGTTAAATGAATAATCTTAAGGTGAATTGGCCAAACATGGGTTAACTTAACAACCTTTGATATATTCTGAATGGGTAAAGGGTTAAATGAATTACCCTAGGATATTACATAGATTCATGTTTTACATAATAAAACATACATGTAAATAGCAATGATGAATTTGAGCAACAAAGAGTGTGTCTGTGCATGTGTTAAATACAATACCAACTATATTGCATTCACTCATTCCACCAAGAGAGCGTAAAAATACTGCCTCACTTAAAGGAAATATGAGGAACACAGAACTATGATAAAAAAAACTTAAATTTGTTACTATGAAAAGGATTAATTATTACAAGTCGGTAGTTATTTTTATAATGGTTAATGTGAGCGTTTCTTAGGTGAGTGGATCTATGGCATGAATTCCATCCGAACCATAGCAAAACAGTAGTGAATAAAAAAAAATCCTGCACCCCCATCGAGATTCGATCCGGGTCCGACTGCTGTACACTTCAGTACGCCAACCTGCCTAACCATTACCCTAACCTGCAGTTCGATATCTGTTCAGTCAAAATTAATTTAGAATAGATGGCGCTGTAAGTCCAAGATGTCGGCCATGACATACTCTCTACTACAAATTCTTCCCCCATTAAATTCGAGTCTTACGGGAGCAGGAACGTAATTAACCTAACCTTTTCGTGCCGACTGACGAAAACGGCCATGCAGGAACATATTGCAGGGGTCAAACCCTTGCTAAATGGCACATGCTCCTCTAAAAAGGGATCCAACCGTCGCCCGAACTCGGTATTAATATAATATATATATATATATATATATATATATATATATATATATTTTTATATATATATATATATATATATATATATATATATATATATATATATATATATATATATATATATATATATATGTGCGTGTGTGTGTTTACAAGTGTTTAAAAATATGTTACTATATATAATTACCTCATTTATGAATTATATGTATATTTGAAAGACATTTACTATAATGTTTATATATAGCTATTGCTGATAGTGTAAGACCAATTATAGCCCCTTTGATATATATATATATATATATATATATATATATATGTATGTATGTATGTATGTATGTATATATATATATATATATATATATATATATATATATATATATATATATATAAATATATATATATATATATATATATATATATATATATATACATACATACATACATACATACATACATACATGCATACATATATATATATATATATATATGTTATGTGTGTGTGAATATGTATACATGAATATTTCTGTTTGCTTGCAGGTATCATGGTGAGGTTGGAGATGTGGTGATTGGGAGAGTGATTGAGGTGGGAACGAAACGATGGAAGGTGGAGACACACTCTAAGCTACATTCTATTCTCATGCTGTCATCAGTCAACTTACCAGGGGGTGAGCTGGTGAGTAGAATCCTCTAGAAATCAAACCTGTTCTTGTCTGCAGATATTTGTATTACCATATTAGCCCGGTTAAGCGCACAGTGTGGGTAGAGGTTAGGAAAACTTTCTGTGGAAGGGATAATGGCAATCTTCTGTTTTACCGCACACCTCAATGATTGCCGATCGGAGTGTATTGACCGTCATTGTACCTTTGCGCTCTCACTGTTCAGTTTGCTTAGGCGTTTGCCGCATGTGAAAAGATCGTTAATTGATCAATAGTATGATCATGCGGCGAATATGAACAATGAGTGAGCGAAGGAACTGCTGAAATATCAGAATTCAGGGCTGGTTTGCAGACACGACAAGAGGAAAGGTATGTGATTTGGTTTTGGTTACTTCTGGGGGGAGATTTATCATAAGGAGACAATCTTTGGCATTGCTTGTCCCCCAATTTCCGCGAAAAGTAGGGGGGTCGGGGGGTGCGCTTATTCGGGACCGTGCGCTTAATTGGGCGATTACGGTAACCATTATGCTGCTGCTTGCTAATTTAGCCAATATCAAATGATGCAAAAAAAACTAGAAAATGACTGGAACTTTTTCACATGGGTACTCATCTGAGAGCTCTCAGTGAGAGCTATCCAATCAACATGACATGGTTTGACAGATGGTTTTCTAAAAACTTGGTGGCCTTGTGCTTTGAACGTAAGTAGCCTCAGCATTGGAGTCTGTACCTATTATATTTAATGGACGGATATTTCAAAATGGCGAAGGAAATCGCTTCGCATTTGTGTTTAAATGATCATTAGGCAGACAAAACAAATTTATTTCGAAGAATAAATCAGATATTCAAATTCCCTGACATCCATCTAACTAGTGTAAATGAGAACATTATTGAATTTGGGATGTCAGGGATGCAAACGTAAAGAAAAACAGAAGTGCTCTTTAAAACCGATGTAATTGCTCTGAAAATGCAGTAGGGCATTCCGATTTCAAAATTATCGTCGAGTCTTGAGTGGGCCCTGGGCAGGGACTTTATATAGCCACTTAATCATCTAGAATACTTTTTTTTTCACTAATCTTTGTGAAGTTAACTTAAAAAGTCACTATTTCTAGTTTTCTAGACAGCTTGCGAGAGTTCAGTGAGGGTTAGGGGAGCCCCCTACCACTCTTAGCTTTTTGCGAGAATCTTACGTGCAGCAGGCCATAAGCATGCTTTGTTTTACTGGCCATAAGAGCTAAGAGAGGCGTAAGATGATCGTTGGAGATAAGAGTGCTTTGTATTAGGCCTAAAAAAAGAAATTGTTTGTTTCCTGTAACGGTCCGAAAAAATAGGGTAGGTAGTTCGGTAAAAAAAATTCTTTGCATTATTTTTTGGTCAAAAATGTGTGTTTTATGCACGTTTTACGATGATTGGGAGTTGGGAGGGCAGAAAAAAATTTAGGGTAGGGATTTTTTTGAATAAAAACTTGTTAGGGTAGGGTTACAGGAAACAAACAACTTTTTTTAGGCCTTACTGGGCCCAGGTTTATTGGCAGCGGGTAGACACACGTGTTTCGTAGGCGATGACGTGTATAGTTGGGTTGTGGGTGTTTAATGTCAATTGCGATCCCTGTGTTTGCCTGCAGGTCAACACATGGGGCAGACGCCCTCTTTTATTGATGTCCGTCAATGTTCTCACATCACAAACAGAAGCATGCTCTCTCAATCTGTCATCTTTCTCGGACACATTTTTTTTCAATTGATACTCCCCACTTTTTTTTCTCTATTGTTACACAACCCCTTCGCACTTACCATCCTTTGTAATATTCATCCACATTTTTTTTGTCTGTCGTTACGCAATTTGACAGACATCAAAGAGATGCCTGCCCCGCATGATGGCCTGCCGGCTAACACAGAGATAGTGACCGACATCAAACCCTACTAAACACGCCCCCGCCCACCAAACACAAATGTCTTCCAGCTATCAATTACCACGTGACTAATGGGCCACGATCACCAGGGTCGTAGCCGATATTTGGAAACAGGGTGTCCAAATAGAGGTTTCATAGACTTTTGCGTGTCCAAAGTGTGGTACAAAATACATACTACTATTAAGATAGACCCTATACCTTTACAGATTTTGCTTTTTTAGGCCAGATACT
>OZ012695.1:30892013-30927013 GCA_963942565.1 Maea johnstoni
ATTAAGCAAGGGGTTCGCTCATATTCACTGATTATTATGTTAGGTGGTTTTCAGCCTATTTACTAAATTCTCCACTAATATCTTCAGCTTGTCTTATTATGTTGGGAGTGAAGGGTGCAGTATTAGCTGCTGGTGAGCCATAGGGTGAGCGGGTAGGGGTATAGTTAGGGCGTGGAGTGTATTTTAACGGTTAACCCTTCCAATGCTGAGGCTAGTTTCGTCCAAAGCATTAGGAAAAAAGGATTTTGAAAACCATCTAAACCTCCTCATGTTGGTATTATTTAGACAGGTCTCACTGAGTACTCTCAGATGAGTACCATATGCCAGGGTTTTAGTCATTTTCCAGCTTTTTGTGTCATTTTGTATTTGCAACATTAACTTTCAGCAGCATAAGGGTTAAAGGGCAAACACGCTATCAAAATGATTTATGTTCAAAATGAGCTTATACATGTCACCTTTCAACTAAGACCTCCCCAAACTTGTCCTCTTCAGCACTACTCAGTTAAAGTTTACAGAAGTGGGCAAGTAACAGGCCTGAGACAGCCATACGGGGGCTTCCATTTCCCAAGCCTCATGCCAATTTGTGGCATCACTGGAGCACCAGCTGTGCCACCAGTGCTAAAGAATGAATTGCATTCAGTCTAAAAATCAGATATAGAAAGGCTTGGTGCCCTAAAGCAAATAGCTAGTGAAAAGACCACAAATAATCTAACCCTAATTGATCATGTGTGTACAAGCTCATCACTAAAAATTGTTAAGCCATATGGACCTATTACTCAGACCATAACATGATCCGTATAACAACTGAGCTACAAACACAGTGGGTACCAAGTTCATAAAGGGAAAGCTCAGTATGTACAGCAGATGACATAGGAGCAAAGACTCTATTTCTCCCTCAGAGGACCCCTCAAAGATGCCGCTGCGTCTCTCTTGTTAAAATACAGGCGAATGTGAATATGACGTAACTCTGTATACCAGACTTTTAGCTATGATGGACAATATGCTTGGTTTCGAGTCCCAAGCATATCAAGTATGTGTCATATGTATATGACAGACTACTTATGATGGACCAATTTTCCTGGTCCCATTGAGTCTGTCATATGCAAGTTCGCCTGTATCAATTTGAGATCAGATGATTTTGAAATTAACAATCAACATCCCTAGTAGGGGCTGCCATATAAATACCCCATACTGATCACACATTGTGCTACAGGGTCTTAGCCAGGATTTAAAAACTGGGTGCCCATAATTGCCAATTGTAAAAATTTGGGGCGTCTAAATTTTTAAGGGGATCACAATATACTCAGATTTCAACCATAAACATGTATAAATTTATCAAATAAGGCATGATATCCCTAAACAATGTCATGGGAATCATATGGAATTGACAAAAATTCAATTACATGCTTGAGATTGACATTTTTAGAAATTCCTCTCAAAAGAATTTGGGTGTCCTGAGGGGTGCTTTCTAAGGGTTTGGGTGTCCAAAAAGACACCCAGATGCCCTCCTGGCTAAGCCCATGTTGTGCTATATATGTGGCACGTGAATGACGGAATAGTGGTAAAGGTCAACTCAGGGTCAGCCAATAATCTTCCATTGAGTAGTGGTCAGATTATGTAAGTTGACTGCCTGCCAATGCTGAACCTGAGTTTGTCATGAATATGTTGCATACTTAAAGTCCAGGGCTCGAAATTACAATTTTTTCCAGGGAGCCCAATTCCATCTTCAAATGCCACTTACAGGTGTTGTGTAAAGAAGCAAGTTCTTTTTTGGCCTCCCTGCAGAAATTTGAGGGAGCCGCTGGAGAATTCAAGGGAGCCCTCGGCTCCTGGCACCCCCCTGATTTCGAGCCCTGAAGGCCTAAAAGATTTTTATGTTTCCTGTTGACCATAAGAATTGTGACCCTGAAGGTTTTTTTTTCTGACCTAAAAACTCCACAAACATAAATACAGCACTATGAATAAATACTGTGTTACAACTACAAAAATATTTCTAAAATAAAGAAAATAACTACCTACCCTAATTTTCTCAGCCTGTTACAGGAAAAGAAGACTTTTTAACCTTTATGCTGCTGGTGGCTAACTTGGTCACATTACATGATGACAAAAAGCTTGGAAATGACTGGAACCCTGGCACATAGGTACTCATCTGATAATATTCAATGAGAGCTTTCTTATGACTACCCACATGACTCGGTTTGGATGATTTTTTCATAATTTTTGTGCAATGGACAAAAATGACCTCAGCATCAGGCCTAATAACTAGGAAACTGATTTTTATGAGAATGTGTCCCTTTTGCTTTTTAGCGGCGTAAAACAGAGGAGGATGAGCGCCTGATGAGGGACTATCTGTGTGAAGGGGATCTGATCAGTGCTGAGGTGCAAGCTGTCTTCTCTGATGGTGTCCTCTCACTTCATACAAGAAGTCTCAAATATGGAAAGGTAAGAAGTTGCCTTGGTCAAGTGGTTAGCACACTTGCCTTCAGCGTGGACAACCTGGGTTCGTTTCTGGCTGGGGCGCAAAAAAAGAAAATTGATTTCCTTGCTGCTATCCAGTGCTTCGGAGGGCACTGTAAGCCGTCGGTCCAGTCGGCCAAGAGCATCAGTAGCTTGTGTTTCTCATAATTGATATACCGACTTAAAATAAAGGTTACATTTACATTTTACATTTAAGACTTTCGGAATGTAGACCAAATCTGGTAAAAGTTCCTGCATTTTTTTTTCTCACCATGAAGATGTTTCAGTCAAATGTTTCTCAAATGTTGCAATTGCCATTAAGCTATTTCTGCGCGTTAGAATATATGTTTGCTTAACCATTATGGACCTTTAGAAAAAGTCATGGCACACAGGTTTTCAAGAGATGCTTAATTCTCAGAAAACTGTGAACAGTCCACAAAATCATGTGAGTCATGTTGACTCCCAAAGACCAGATATTTGGCAAAACAACACCCAGTGGTATTTTGTAAGATTTTATGTATTTGTTGAGTCCAAAGAAATACTTCATACAAGAAGATAGGCATTTTAAATGACGTAAAGAAGCTATAACTCGGTCCCTCTATATTTCAATATATTGGGCTGGTGTGATTATTCTTGTAAATTGGGAAACTGACTTTTGACCTCCACATCACATAAATACTCAATCTCGTAAATCCACGCTGTTTCCAAATTCTGGGCAGGACCCTGGGCCATCCATACATATCAATCTGCAGCCTTGATCATATTGTATTGTTTAGCTTTTAGCTGAATGTATGTGTCTTGTTCTCTTTTAGCTATGTCAGGGTACCATGGTGCAGGTGTCATATATATATGTGTAAATATATATATATAAATATATATATATATATATATATATATATATATATATATATATATATATATATATATATATATATATATATATATATATATATATATATATATGTATATATATATATGTATATATATATATGTATATATTATATATATATATATAAATATATATATATATATATATATATATATATATATATATATATATATATATATATATATATATATATATATATATATATATGAATGTATGTGTGTTATTCTCTTTTAGCTCGGTCAGGGTACCATGGTGCAGGTGTCCCCCAGTTTGGTGAAGCGACGAAAAACCCATTTTCATAACCTCCCCTGCGGCGCCAGCCTCATTCTGGGCAACAACGGCTATATATGGATATGTCCGACGATAAATGAGGATACAGATAACACAGGAGGATTCATCCAGAACCTTCAGGTCGGTGATCACAGATAATGAACCCCTCCAATGCTGAGACTACCTCGTCCAGGCACAAGGATGCAAAGATTTTGAAAACCATCTAAACCCTGTCATGTTGGTATTCATTAGATGAGTACCCATATGCAAGGGTTTCAGTTATTTTTCAGGTTTTTTGCATCATTTTGTAGAGGCCAAATTAGCCAGCAGAGTATATAGTGATAATGATAGAAATAATGATAATAATGATAATAATAATGATAATAATAATAATAATGATAATAATAATGATAATAATAATGATAATAATAATAATAATGATGAAAATAATGATAATAATAATGATAATAATAATGATAATGATAATAATAATAATAATAATAATAATATAATGATGATAATATTCTAATAGTATGCGCTTTCCAAGTATAATGTTCAAAAGCACATTGGCCCCGAATTGCATGCTTGTCCTTATTTCTTAGTGCGAGGCCTTTGGGCCTGTGTATACGTAAGCCTCTTGTAGTAGGTGCATGTGCAGACAGACACGTGTGAGTAGACAGCCAGTCTGCACAATGCCATCAGATGAACCATTGTTGGGCAAGGACAAGAAGACGCCATGGCAATCTAACATTTGGATTAAGTATGGAGAAATATGTCAATAGAGAGAAACTGAAATTAATCAGTATTCATGATTAGTGGTTGTTTGCCTAAACTGCCAGTCAAAGCATTAGGTGTCAAGGTTTCCCCTTGAGGTTAATGTTCGCTAGGGCAACCAATAAACACACCATAGGGATTTCATATTCCTTGGCTGTTGATAATTCACTCTCCAACCACGGGTACTGTTTACTAATAAGTTAAGGTAGTCCACTGTTAGAACCAAGAAAAAAACTACAGGGCATTTATATTCCTTGGCTGTTGGTACTTCACTTTTCAACCACTGGTACTGTTTACTAATAAGTAATAAGTTAAGGTAGTCCACTGTTCACAACCAATAAAAATAATACGAGGTTTGCATATTCCTTGGCTGTTGATAATTCACTCTCCAACTACTGGTACTGTTTACTAATAAGTAATAAGTTAAGGTAGTCCACTGTTAGAACCAAGAAAAACACTACAGGCCATTTTTATTCCTTGGCTGTTGGTACTTCACTCTCCAACTACTGGTGCCCTTTGCTGATAAGTAACAAGTTAAGGTAGTCCACTGGAGGTACACTTTGTTCTATGATAATGCTACTATGAGGTGTGTTTTTGGACGGGTCTTTTATCTAGCTTGCAATGGTATTCATCACCGTAATCTAACATGAGAGAAGTGGTGCTTCATATTCTGGAAGGCATTACCTTGTAACAGTGTCAATATTGAAAAAAAGCGATACCCTTTAGAATTTACCCTATAAGCGTCCTTTATTGCATAAATGACTAATTGATTATTTTGCCACAATCATAAGAGTAATCATTTTTGAAAAAAAAAATAATCCTTGCAAAAAGAACAATACCAGAAATGATGTTACTTCTGAAACGTGTGAACAGTGGTCTTCCTTTACCTATTATTTATTAATAAACAACGCCAGTATTTAGAGAGTTAAGTCCCAACAGTCAAGGATTAAGAAATCCCTCTATGGTGTTTTTATTGGTTGCCCAAGTGAACATGCCACCACAAGGGGAAATCTTGACACCTGGATGCTTTAGTCTTTTATCTCCAAATGACCTTATATTCATAAATTTACTCTATAACCTTAATTGCATAAATAACTAACTGATCATTTTGCTGCAATCATAAGAGTAATCAATCTTCAAAAAAAAATAATCATTGCAAAAAGAATATGCCAGAAAAAAGTACCAACAGCAAGGAATATGAAATCTCTATGGTGTTTTTATTGGTTGCCTGGCGAACATGCCACCTCAAGGGGAAATCTTGACACCAGATGCTTTAACTGGCAGTTTTGGCAAACAACCACTAGTCATGAATGCTGACTAATTTCAATTATCCTCTATTGACATATTTCTCAGTACCTGATCTAAATGTTAGATTGCCATGGTGTCTTCCTGTCAGTTCATAACAATGGTTCGTCTGAGGGCATTGTACAGACGGCTTCGTCGCTCACACGTGTCTGTCTGCACATGCAGGTACAGCATGAGGCTTACATACATACAGGGCCAAGGGCGTCGCACTAAGAAATAAGAACAAGCATGCGATTAGGGGCAAATTGGTGCTTTTGAACATGATATAGTCAGGTGCAAATTCCAGAAAAAGGGCTTGTGTAAGGCTGTTGAGGCAATTTTTGTTAAAAGTCGGTATCCAGTGCTACTAGCCTAATTTGAGGGTGCTGAATCTGAAAATGACATATACCAAGCTGAATTGATAGGTTTTAGCCTCCTGATCTGCATTCTTGGGTGGTTTTAGCACATTTCTGTATGTTCATTCGCATAATGTGCCTATTTAATATGATTACGATATTTTGGGTCTGAAGTACAGTTCTTTGAAAATGACAATACAGTTCTGGTGTTAAGGTGATGAGTACCATTTACACCTAGTTAAAAGCTCCGTCCCAAAACATAGCTCACAGCAGCATAATCATATAACAAGGTGTTTCAACAGGTTCTTGAGTGTTTTCAGTTAGAGAACATCACAACTAACCGTCCTTTGTCAACCCATATTCTTTTTCATTTCAATATTTACAACTTTTCACTCAAATGACATAATCTCATTGCCTACGCAGTTGATGGTCACTGCAGGTCATTCAGCAGTGTTGGCCTGCTTGCAAGATAGTTTCTCGGTCAGCTGTAGCAAGTGAAAATAAGAGTCAGGAGCTGTACTAAAGCTTGTGCTAGTAAGTAGTTACTACAGCAGTGAGTTCTGCTTCCTTGCCTATAAAAGCAGTCATGATAGACAAGTAGCCTTTTGCAAATTACCATATGATAACAATTTGGGTATGTAATAGATCAAAAAACCCATGCTGGTACTAACTATAAGCTTGTCTGTAAGATGCCTCAAAAAACTCTCAATAAAATCTTGCATAGGTCTTGAATGGTCATGAACAGGTCGGGAATGGTCTGAAGTAGGTCTGTAAAAGGTCTTGTTCAGGTCTTGAGTCAGTCATAAACAGGTCATGACAGGTCAGTTAGCAGTCATGTTGAAGTCAGTTAAATGGTATGCCAATATCGCCTGGCTTCTCACAGGCATCTTGCTGTACACCAATTTCACAACAAGGATAAGAAATTTATCGTTAGCTCTCCCCCCCCCCCTCCCCCGCCCAAACATGAATTTGGTTAAGCATTTAACAAGTTCAAGGTTCTTGCAGTGGAGAGAACAAGTCGGCAGACTCCGGTCGACTCTGGCAGATTTCTCACATGAACTTCACAATTTACATTCCTAAGTCCATCTTAATTACTTCCTGCCATTTAAATTTCCAGATATACACTATGTTGTCAGGCTATAATGTGCAAATAGTGTTTTAAACCCCAAAATACAATTTCTGTTGGTTGTCCGACAAACAGTGGCTGCCATCATTGTTGCTACATGAGAAAGCGACCTCCTTGACTTCTGTCAAGGAGGGGGGGGGGGGGGGGGGAGAGAGACAATGTAGTTAACTGTTGTTAGCCATGGTAATAAATGTTAATTTTGGGTCATAACAATGAACTTTGTGGACAGCATTGTTAAGGATCCCAATAAAGGATTATATTGGCCTCCTAATTACATAGACCATTGTTAGAAGCAATGTTAGAAGCCCAATGCTGGCCAGTTTAACTAAGAAATTGACCGTACAGATGATACAATCAGAGTGGAGCTGATCACATTATCTATGTTTCCAAGGACTCAATGTTTCACAGCGGATAGCATAAGAAACAGTTTAGGGGTTCATTTACAGAGTGTCATATTCCTTCAACTCCACATTTCATTCTCACAGCAGGGGACACACTTGTATTTGTAGGCAAATGCTGATGTTAGTTGTTGTAATTATTATCATTATTATTATTATTAGTAGTAGTAGCAGTAGTAGTAGTATTGTTTTTGTTGATATTATTATTGTTATTGTTATTATTATTATTATTATTATTATTATTATTATTATTGTTATTATTATTATTATTATTATCATAATTATTATCATTATTATTATCTTTATTATTATTCTTATTATCATTATCATTATTATTACTAATATTATTATTATTATTGTTATTGTTATTTTTATTATCGTTAATTTTATCATTATTGTACGTATTATTGTTATTATTACTGTTGTCGTTATTATTATATTGATATTATTCATAGTATTATTATTACTATTTTTATCATTATTTTTACTATTATTCATAATGTTAGTATTATCATTATTATTTCTATTATTATTATTATTATTATTATTATTATTATTATTATAATTATCATTATTATCATTATTATCATTTATAACTATCATTATTATAGACTGCAGCTAGGGCTAGTAGATATCAGTAGCTGATAAACCTGTCTGATCACTATACCTCTGGTTATGGTCAGACCTTGCTGGAACTGATAAGGAAATTCTCTTACATCAGACTTTGACCAGTACTTTTTATGCCATCCTCCTCAAAGTTTGATTTTCTTCATTTTTTTATAGCCTGTCCAAAAATCTGATCGTGAAGTAATTTCGCGTCTCCGGAACTGCGTGATCGCACTGGCCAATCAGAAGATGATGCTCTACGATACTAGTATCCTGTACACATTCGAGGCGTCTTCGAAGTATACGGTGAGTAGAAATACCTGATGTTTTAACTAGAACCATTACAAAAAAAGTTGAGGTAAATTTTTACCCCATATATATTTCAGGGATTGACCTTCATGGTCGTTTAGTGGCATTGACCTCTGAAACAAGTGATTTCGCTACCAGATATTAAATTATAGGAGCCAGGTTTTCAAATGGACACATCAAATATCAACTTGAACACTTAACCCTTATACTGCTGGTGGCTAATTTGGCCAGTACAAAATGATGCGAAAAAAACTAAAAAATGACTGAAACCCTTGCAAGTGGTTACTCATTTGAGAGTACTCAGCGAGAGCTATCCCATGAATACCAACATCACAGGGTTTAGATTGCTTTCAAAAATGGTTGCGGCCTTGTGCTTTGGCCGAAAGTAGCCTCAGCATTGGCAGGGTTATGGAATCTGCCATTTATCAATTTTCATCTCCCCTTACTTAATCTAATGGCGCCCCAAAATGCATCTCAGAGCACAAATCTTCCAAAAGTTTTTGGAGGAAACCCCCTAGGCTGGACAGTGCATTTATTTTGGCCTAAATATTTTAAATTCTAGGAACCAAATTTGCTCCTGCCTAAAAATGACAAGGTCAATCCCCGTACATGTAGCTGAACCTAGGTTCTTCTATTATTCAAATGTGTCTGATAGTTAGCCTATCACTGAGTTAGTATTATTTACTCTGTGTTAGAAAGTGTGGTACGGCCGATATCCACCTGAAGGCTCCCTGTAACAAAATGTTCACCTGGTCATTCATGGTAAGAAAAATAATTAAATCCCTATAGATATTTAATGTTGTGAATTTGCCGATCTGAGGCTTTAAGAATTTTCCAAATTGCATTTTACCAATCAAGTGTGAGTGGTTGATATTGGCCAGAGCTCAACATTAAGAAAAAAACAGCATATGCCCAGCAAGGCTAGTTATCATAACTTTTACTAGCCCTGAAATATTTTTGCTAACCCTGATATTAATGACAATTTTTTTCAAATAGTGATCTCTGTTGATAACATAGGCCCTGTTGATAACATGAAAAGAATACAGTGTATTGTGTTAAATTGAGTTATATTATCATCCAGGTATGCTGAGCCAAAGGAGGGCTTCATACTTTTTTAAGTGCTATTATTCTAATTGTATTAACTTTGGTGATTCATGTTTGCATTAAACAATACATCAAATATGTATCAAACAAATAAATAAAGATTAAGAAAAGACCAATTTTATGTATACATCAGGAACCCACAAGCTGACGCTGACAACGTCTCTCTTGTTATTCATTGGATAGCTCTCGCTAAGAACTATCAGATGAGTACCCATGTGCCAGGGTTTCAGTCATTTTTAGGGTTTTCTTTTGCATGATTTTGTAATGGCCAAATTAGCCACCAGCAGCATACTATAGGGTTTTACATTTGGGGAAAATCTTTCCGGTAAAAGCATAGTTGGAAAAATAACTGAAAGGCTCCTGCCTGCATGCCAAGCTCATTAATGAGCTTCCTGTTTTTCATTTGCCTACTCTGCGATCTCAATCAGTGGTACAAAATAATTAGCAAGAGAAACTGGGTACACAACTGTGAACTAATTGACTTCTGATTGTTTACTCAAATGCCGGCTCTGATGAGTGTCCTCATTCACTTGCCAATTCAACCTGTTTATACCCGGAGAGCCCTGCAGGAGAGAGATTTTTTTCTGGATCTACGGTACTTTTGAAAAAAAACTTCGGAATCAATCATAAATCATCCCATTAATGCCTGGAGGTGACAGTGACCTGTTTTCTATGATCTATAATAATACAACTTCATAATGATTTGGGAAAAATGAGTGGGTAGTAAGTTTCTGATCAACATTTCTACTTTGTGCTCATCAGCCAATTTTTTGCGATATGATTAATTGACTAATTTTTTTTCGATGTCAGTTTTCTCGATTCTATTTGATCACGCGCAGTAATACTTAGAAAAGTGTGGTGAGGGCCGGACCAGCACCATGTAAAATACATAGCGTGGCCTTCACCACATTCTTCCAAGCATTACCGCACGTGTCTATCGCAGTTCAGTTTCAATGGCGGCCGCCTTAGCGCCGCAGTCTTTTTGAAGAAATAAAAGCCCTAGGTAGGCTCTTGTGTATTTTGGGTGGATTAAGTTGTTTAGTAGTGGTTCAAACGAGGAAGGGTTGGGGGGTGGGGGGGGGGGGGGGGGGGAGGTGTATCCAGTACACCGCTCGATGTCAGCCGATCATGAACATCGATCTGGAGACTATGGCGAACGCGCGCTGTCCCGGGACTCGAGCACAGCCCTAAGTATTTTTTCTGAAATTTGCTGGGCAAGAGAGATATCATCAAAATATTCTGGGTACGAAGAAATCACCAAAACAGTTTTGGGTAATACAAAATAATGTAAATTAGTAGGTACTGGAGTACTTGTTAGGAACTGCACCCTAAAGATCGGTGATGTCCTTGATGATGAAAAAATAAATAAAGATGTGTTATACACATCTAAGATGTTGAATGTTCCTAATCAACTTACAGGTAATCAAAAGAAAAGATAGATAGAGCAATAATAGTGTGTTTTCTATAGCTAATTTGTCTTCTTGATGAAGTTAAATATCTTTTCAACTAATTCTTTATTCCCGTCTACTTATCAATCTCAATTAATATATGTGAATCACTGGGTATTTAGTGATGATATTGAAATACATAAAACAAGAGGGCACTGCGTCCGCATCTTACAGTGCTAAATATCCAGAGGGGCGCTGTGCCTAAAGGACCATCTATTGAACACCCAAACCCTTAAAGTCCTAGTAACTAGTTAATAAGATACATTTTTCTTTTCAAAGGTGTGGTCTTCATTACTTATAAAATATAAGTAAGTAGATTGAAGAACAAAAACGTTTTGTTTAGTAATTCTTTTTTTGATTTCAAAGTGCCAATTTTGAGAAAAAAATCTCCCGCTGAAAAACGACTGAAAACGAGGCTATGCAGTAGTTCACGTCATGAGTGCCCCTTGCCGATTTAGGTCATCTCTATTTACGCTGTGCGGAATGGTCTCTCGTAAACATGGTTGTGCTTTACTTTGTATGGTCCTAAGAACAACAAGTTTAAGAAAAATCTGAATGTGGAGATTTTTCCTATAGCTTCACCAACTTCCTGCAATATTAAAGTGTTCTGTATGAAATGTCATTAATGTGGTGCCCCCTAGCTTGAAAACAAAATGGTTGACCCTAGGGCTGTTCTCATCAGCCATTTTTTTGCGATCCGATTAATTGCCTAATTTTTCTCGATGTCGATTTTCTCGATTCGATTCTGTCGCGCAGTAGTGCTTGGAAAAGTGTGGTGGGGGCTGGACCAGCACCATGTAAAATACATTGCGTGGCCCTCTCCACACTTTTCCTACTACCGCGCGCGATAGTATCTATCGTAGTGCAGTTTCAATGGCGGCCGGCTCAGCGCCACGGTCTTTTTAAAGAATAGGGTAGGCTCTTTTGTATTTTGAGGGTAGGGAAAACAATGGAGGTAGGGGGGCCGTATCGAGTTCGGCATTCGATGTCCTCTCATGTTGAACATCGATCTTACGACTTTGCCGATCCATCGATGCCGTGCCTATCGAGTCCAGCCCTAGTTGACCCCCAGTTTTTAGATTGTTTTATGAATACACATGGTCCTAAGAACAATTTCAACAAGTTTAAGAAAATTCTGAATGTGGAGATTTTTTCTATGGCTTCACCAACTTCTTGCAATATTAAAGTGTTCTGTATGAAAAAATTAATAAATAAAGATGTGTAATACACATCTAAGATGTTGAATGTTCTTAATCAACTTACAGGTAATTAAAAGAAAAGATAAATAGCGCAATAATAGTGTGTTTTCTATAGCTAATTTGTCTTCTTGATGAACTTAAATATCATTTCAACTAATTCTTTATTCACGTCTACTTATCAATCTCAATTACTATATGTGAATCACTGGGTTATTAGTGATGATATTGAAATACATAAAACAAGAGGGCACTGCGTCCCCATCTTACAGTACTAAATATCCAGAGGGGCACTGTGTGTAAAGGACCATCTATTGAACACCAAAATCCTTAAAATCCTAGTAACTAGTAAATAAGATACAATTTTCTTTTCAAGTGTGTGGTCTTCATCACTTCTAAAATATAAGTAAGTAGATTGAAGAACAAAAAAGTTTTGTTTAGTAATTCTTTTTTTGATTTCTAAGTGCCAATTTTGAGAAAAAAATCTCCCGCCAAAAATGACTGAAAACGAGGCTATGCAGTATTTCACGTCATGAGTGCCCCTTGCCGATTTAGGTCATCTCTATTTACGCTGTGCGGAATGGTCTCTCGTAAACATGGTTGTACTTTACTTTGTATGGTCCTAAGAACAACAAGTTTAAGAAAAATCTGAATGTGGAGATTTTTCCTATAGCTTCACCAACTTCCTGCAATATTAAAGTGTTCTGTATGAAATGTCACTAATGTGGTGCCCCCTAGCTTGAAAACAAAATGGTTGACCCCCAGTTTTTAGATTGTTTTATGAATACACATGGTCCTAAGAACAATTTCAACAAGTTTAAGAAAATTCTGAATGTGGAGATTTTTCTATGGCTTCACCAACTTCTTGCAATATTAAAGTGTCCTGTATGAAAAAATTAATAAATAAAGATGTGTAATACACATCTAAGATGTTAAATGTTCTTAATCAACTTACAGGTAATCAAAAGAAAAGATAAATAGCGCAATAATAGTGTGTTTTCTATAGCTAATTTGTCTTCTTGATGAACTAATTTATCATTTCAACTAATTCTTTATTCACGTCTACTTATCAATCTCAATTACTATATGTGAATCACTGGGTATTTAGTGATGATATTGATATTCATAAACCAAGAGGGCACTGCGTCCCCATCTTACAGTACTTAATATCCAGAGGGGCGCTGTGTCTAAAGGACCATCTATTGAACACCCAAACCCTTAAAGTCCTAGTAACTAGTAAATAAGACACATGTTTCTTTTCAAAGGTGTAGTCTTCATTACTTATAAAATATAAGTAAGTAGATTGAAGAACAAAAACGTTTTGTCTAGTAATTCTTTTTTTGATTTCAAAGTGCCAATTTTGAGAAAAAAAATCTCCTGCCAAAAATGACTGAAAACAAGGCTATGCAGTAGTTAACTTCATGAGTGCCCCTTGCCGATTTAGGTCATCTCTATTTACGCTGTGCAGAATGGTCTCTCGTAAACATGGTTGTACTTTACTTTGTATGGTCCTAAGAACAATTTCAACAAGTTTAAGAAAAATCTGAATGAGGAGATTTTTCCTATAGCTTCACCAACTTCCTGCAATATTAAAGAGTTCTGTATGAAATGTCGCTAATGTGGTGCATCCTAGCTTGAAAACAAAATGGTTGACCCCCAGTTTTTAGATTGTTTTATGAATACATATGGTCCTAAGAACAATTTCAACAAGTTTAAGAAAAATCTGAATGAGGAGATTTTTCCTATAGCTTCACCAACTTCCTACAATATAAGAGTGTTTTGTATGAAATGTTGCTAATGTGGCGCCCCCTAGCTTGAAAATAAAATGGTAGACCCCTAATTTTTAGATTCTTTTATGAATACATATTAGGAGCACTTAAAGTCATTTATGTATTTATAAACATACTTTTTTGAATGAACTCAGCAAAATGTTGATTTTGCTCATTAGGTACCTTTGTGAAATTGATCCATTGCAAACTTGGACAGTACAAATGTGAGTGATCTTGCGTATAATTTCAGTATGGCACATAAATGACAAAATCTACATTTTATGGAGTTGAGGCAGAAAGTATATATATGTTTATAAATACACAACTTAGTGCTCCCAAGAGGTTTAAACACAATTTTTTATGTAACAAAAAAGAGGAGAAAACGTTCAGCTAAGCTTGGGTCAGACAGAAGGAACCGCGAATGTCGATCTATTCAACTAAGGGTGTGACATCTAAGGAATAGTTGTATTTTTTGGAAATTCGTAATAAGTTCATTTGATCAATATTTGACAAAACCACTAGGTTGATAAGTATCTTAACCTGTGACAGTTTACATTGTCAAGCTTAACAGATACATGTGTTAACCTATAAAGCAATTTCATGTGATGTAGGCACAACGTGAACTCAAATGCTGACAAATGCTATTTTATGCAACCAATCCCCACAAAAGCTTATCAAGTTATAGAGCCCCAAAATTTTGAAATTGCCAATTTTGGGCAGCCTGTTTTTAGCACCCTGATGATGCTTGATTACTTCCTGCTGTTATTATTCTATACCTGTCTACCTTGTTTCCTGGATCTACAGTTCTTTTTAAAGAAACGTGGGAATTCTTTCCTGGTGATCTCGATTCTATACTAACATAACAACTTTAATGGGTTTCCTTCTGTACTTGCCAATTCACCCTGTTTATACCCGAAGATCACTGTGGGAGAGAATATTTTTTTCTGAATCTACAGTACTTTTGAAAGTAATTTGGTAATCACTCATAAATCATCCCACCAATGCTTAGAGGTCACCTTGAGATGTGCGGTCTGGATCCATAATACTAAATAAAAAAATAAAAATTAAGCATGAATTTGAAAAAAAAATGAGTTGGTAGTGAGTTTCTGATCAACATTTCTACTTAGGCCTAAAAAATTACCCTACCTACCCTATTTTTCTGGCCCTACCCTAATCTTTTTATTGGCCAAAATATTGTCTTTTTAAAAAAAGAAGGGTAATTTTTTTTAACTGCTTCATATTCCATGCACGGGATACAAAGGAGATTAAAGAAAGAAAATATCAGCATATAATATTAGTTCAGTGGATTTAATTAGATCTAGATACCTTACTTCTCTAGATGCTGCTATTTTGCTTCACATTTACATCTGATGCATCATGGAGGATAGAAAAAAATATATGATAAAATGAAATAAGTTACCTACCTACCTACCCTATTTTTTTCTAGCAAGTAATAGGAAACGAACATATTTTTTGTTGAGGCCTTAAAGTATTTTGTCTGAATATTGTTTACCAAGAGATGTTCTTTAGTAATACAAATATAAATGAGTGGGTGTATTTGTTAGGAACTGCTACCTGATGATCAGTGATGTCTTTGATGATGAAGAAATAAACAAAGATGTGCAATACACATCTAAGATGTTGAATGTTCTTAATCAACTAACAGGTAATTATTTTTTCTGAAAATTGCTAGGCAGGAGAGATGTCGTCAAAATATTCAATGTAACTTAAAAATCACCAAAACAGTTTGAATGTTTTTCAGTAATACAAATATAGATTCGTGACTTAAGTATTTGCTTGGAGCCGAAAGATCTGTGATATCCTTCACAATAAGAAAACCAACAAGGATGTGCAATACACATCTCAGGCACTGACATAAGTACTAGCCCGCTTGCCCCGGCAAGTGATTTTTTGAAAAAAGGTCTTTCGGGCAAGTACATTTCAGTTTTCACTTGCCCGAATGGGCAAGCTGATTTTTCTGAACACTGAACACAATTTTTAATGGTAAATGGCCTAAATACCCAGAAATATGCAGACTATGCTACAATACTGAAAAGAAAATGGTTTTCAAATCTTTAAATCCATGATAAACTATTCATGCTTTTCTAGCATATGTTATAGCTTATTTCAGGCAAGTCAAAAATTATGTCAGGCAAGTCAAAATCATTGACTACTTGCCCGGCATGGAAAAATTATGTTGGTGCCTGCATCTAGAATGTTGAATGTCCTTAATCAAACCCCAGG
Source organism: Maea johnstoni (assembly GCA_963942565.1). NCBI lineage: Eukaryota > Metazoa > Annelida > Polychaeta > Spionida > Magelonidae > Maea > Maea johnstoni. The sequence continues at coordinate 30,908,244 of OZ012695.1, forward strand.
TGACTAAAAGAAAAGGTAAATAGAGCAATCAGTGTGCCGTCTTAATGATCTGAATCTCATTTCTTACTGTGATACACATCTCTGCTTATCAACCTTAATCACTTTATGTGAATCTCATTTATTACTGTGATGCACATCTCTGCTTATCAACCTTAATTACTATATGTAAATGAATAGGTCATTAGTGATGATATTGACGTGACTCCAAACAGCTTCTTGAATACTCAATCATGAAAGATACAGGTGAACTTGGATATGACAGACTCAATGGGACCAGGAAAATTGGTCCATCTTATGCAAAATCCGTCGTATACATATGACGAATACTTGATATGCAACAGACTGGGACCAAGCATATCGTCCGTCATATGCAAAAATCTGTCGTACAGTGGTCCGTCATATCCAAGTTCACCTGTATTAAATATGTTTTGGGATGAATACAGTATGCATTAGCTAGGTATACTTCAGTACAGACAATTAATTCCTGCACCAGTGGAACGGATGTTCACCAGTGCCTGGTTGTACAAACACACATGTAATATACACGTATGTCAAAGAAATAAGCCAAGCACGTCAATGACCCATCTTGTGAATCAAAGGTACAGTACAGGCATTTATTTCCTGCACCAGTCAACCGGACGTTCACCAGTGCCTGGTTGTACAAACACCCATGGATAACATGTCAAAAATAAGCCAAGCACATCAATGACGCACGTAGCTTGCAAATCAAAGCTACGTTCGGTTGTGACTTGTGAGGTCTCCATTCCCAGGAAACTGGGTGTCAACTGGGTATGGGGAAGTGAATTATGGGCAGGCTGCCAACGCATTTAGGCGACGGTTACTTGATTTATTGGTTCCCGGATCCGCTGATCAAAGTGGAATAGACCCGACGAGAAAATAAATGTAATGCCCCCACTTTATTTTGTGCTCTGCCGCCGAGCCGTAAGTAGGTACACCAAACCTACAATAAATTTACCATTAGTGGTAATACAACTACAAGACTACAAGAATATCAATACCAGAGCAATTCAACATTTCAATAGCAATGCAATACAGTGTTGTTGAAATGCATCATCTTATTTAACAAAGTATTCTTTTAATATACATGACATGATAGCTTGTCATTGACACGCGTGGGCATGGTTTGGACATGCATCCCTATTCTAGTATTTGTGGTATATTAGGCTAACATGATAGCTTGTCATTGACACGCGTGGGCATCAATAGCAGCTGCAGGATATCCTTCTCAACAGTTCTTAACCCTTGTGCTGCTGGCGACTGATTTTGCCAATACAATATGATACAAAAAGCAGAAAAATGACTGAAACCTGTGCAAATGGGTACTTATCTGAGTTTACTTAGTGAGAGCTATCTAATGAATACCAATGTGACAAGGTTTAGATGGTTTTCAAAAAAAAATTACATCCTTGTGTTTTGTACGAAAGTAGACTCAGCAATGGAAGGGTTAACTTTTCCTGTACTGCAAATGCTACTTTTGTCAAAAGCACTAAGGATGCAAAGATTTCTGAAAACCATCTTAACCCTGTCATGTTGGTATTCATTGGATAGCTCTCGCCAAGCACTCTAGGATGAGTGCCACTGAGCCTGGGTTTCATTTATTTTTCAGGTTTTTTGCATCATTTTGTACTGGCCAAATTAGCCATCAGCCGTATAATGGTTTATTTATAGAGTATAAATTATTGATTGAAAGATTAAAGCCACCAGGTAAATGAAGGCAAAATATTAAACTATGTTCATTTTAAGCCATTGGTTTGAGACTTGATGGCAACTCTGGTTTGCATAAAAGTGAAAACTTGATGATGCAAATCATGAAAAATGTGCAGCATGATGTGCCGCCTTTTGAAGGCTATAGATATGCAATGCACTGAAAAAAAGTAAATGTAAGTAAATGTTTTTAAGCATTTTAGGCATGGAAGTCACGGAGAAGAAGAATCACATTTTTCTGGGTGGAAAGCATGAGGATTCCTTCTCATAAGTCATAAGACTTTCTCTCCTCATGACTCCTTTGTAGGTTAAATATGTAAGTACAAACGTGAAAATTGTGAACACACAATTTACGCGTATGTTTATATTTAGCGTACATAGCGTGTGGTTCCTTTTCGCTATATATAAAAACGCTGTACTTTTTGCTTACTGTACTGGCGATGTCAGCGGCGGCTACCGTCGCTAACATAAAGGTACGCTATGATGCAAAAACTCCCCAATTCGCTATTATATTTGGGACACGCGTCATATGTGTGTTCTACAGTATTGAGGGAAACGAGTGATTTTCCAAGTTGGCTGATCTCTCTCAGGGCAAGGAGGTTTAATGCTTACCCTTTCTTTTCTTTTTGTTTTTCAGACCAAAGAAATACTGAAGCCCGAAGTGACAGAAGAAGTTGTGCAACTGGCTCGGCAAAGACTGGAAATAGAGAACGCTTAGCAGTGGAAATAGGAAATACAAATATTTTCTAAGATTTTTTGAAAAAATACTCCGATATATTTTCACACCTGTTGCACTTAAAACTGGCCTGGCTTTTTGGGGATATTCTTGTGATTATTCCAAAAATATAAGAGGGAGAAATGTTGGTCCTTAGACCTGAAAAATACACTCTACTTCAAGTATATTATGAATAAATGTTTGACCCATTCCTGCTCAGTTTTTTTTTAAAGTGTCGTGCAAACCTATTTCAATTTTGAAAATAACTTAGGAATTAACCCTTATGCTGCTGGTGGTTATTTTGCCAACACAAAATTATGCAAAAAAACTAAAAAATGACTGAAAGCCTGGCAAATGGGTACTCATCTGAAAGCTCTCAACGAGAGCTATCCAATGAATACCAACATGACAGGGTTTCAATGTTTTTCAAAAATCTTTGTGTTCTTGTGCTTTGGACGAAAGCAGCCGCAGCATTAGAAGGGTACAACTTATTCATGCCAGCAGCTGCTAAAACTGCCTGGCAATTTTGGTAATATCTCTCTAACAAAAGCAATATTTAGAAAATATTTGAAGGCGAATTGTTCATCAGAACTCTATCTACAACTCTCCTTGAAATATTTCGCAAATGGATGCCTCATTCCAAAATAATACCCATGTGCCAGGGTTTCTGTCATCACAAGTTTTTTGCACCATTTTGTAAAGGCCAAATTAGCCATCAGCGGCATAAGGACTACTTTAACCCATTAACAATCAGAGTTTCTCTAGAAGGTATCGTCTGCTACTTTCATACTTTTGAAAATAACTTTAAAATAAAGCAGAAGTTCACAGAATATTTGAAGGACAGTTGTTGTTCGGCTTATGATCAGCATTTCTCCTTCAAATATTTTCAAGAAAATGCTTTTGTAAGTGAAATATTTCCGAAATTGTCAGGCCTCTTTTGGCTGCTCTGAGTGTAAATGGGTTAAAAAAGAATCCTAGCATGCAGGCAACAAGGGGAACTCCGATGGGTCAGGAAGATATCATTAATACATAGAGAACTGCTTCGTTGACCAGGGGGAGAGAGAGTACTAGGTTAGGCTTTGTGGATCATGTCATCATTGTATTTCATGTAGATGCTGTTCAATAATCTCTCAATAAAGATCATTCATATGGATATTTTATCTGTGTTCACTTTTTTATGTTTTATTATATACCCTATTTCATACACAGCTAGAAGCTTATAAGGCGGTCTTCTTGTACTTTATGACCTCAATTCTGGTGCGTACCAGAATTGCAAAATTATCTGAACAATTCTGGTATGTATCAGTATTGCAAAATTATCTGAACAATTCTCATATGTACCAGTATTGCAAAATAATCTGAACAATTCTGGTAGTACCAGAATTGAGGTCGTAAAGTACAAGATGACCAACAGGCCTGTATGGGCTAGCTTTATTTTAGTAGGCCAAATGCAACATGATACATGCATGTTACTAGACCATTAGTTGACTGGCCCATTCTAATGGGCTTGTTATTTAACCCTTGCGCTGATGGTGGCTAATTTGTCCAATACAAAATGATGCAAAAACCCGGAAAATGATTGAAATTCTAGCAAATTGGTACTCATCTGAGAGTACTCAGCTAGAGCTATGTAATGAATACCAACTTGACAGGCTTTAGGTGGTTTTCAAAAAACTTTGCCTCCTTTTGCTTTGGACTAAAGTAGCCTCAGCATTGGAAGGGTTAAACAGGCATGTTGTAAATTGGGCCCGCTACAACACAATTTCAACATTGTTAGATCCCCAAATACATTAGTGTTGGTTTTGCTTTATATATCACACCTGTTGTGATGGACATCATGAATTTCATTTTCCTGAAACTTTGCATGAATAAAAACACAACGCACAGTTATCTTCTAAGCACCTTTATTGATGGGGTTATTTTCTCAAAGACTGACAAAATAATGATGCAATTTATTTTATAAACAGTTCAATTTCAAATATTGATCTCTTTCTTTGTGAATCTAATTCTCCAGAGATACTTTCACTGCCTGAATTACTTATCTAGTTTGATGAATGCATTTTTTGCTGTTACAATGTATATAGCAATTATTGGGAAAAATTTAGGAATTCAGGTATCAAGATGTTAACCCCAAATTAGTATAAGTTGTAATTGCCTAGTCGTTGAGAAGGCGTCAGATGAAGCCTATTTCCCTCACTGTTATGAGATATTGTCAAGTAACTGTAGGTCAAGAAAATAAACTGGTTGTGCATGTCTGATGTTATTGAATTCAGGGTTAGTTCAGTTGACAGGAAACTTGGCTCTTGATATAGAGGACTTGGATGCATCAAGGCTAGGATGTCTATTCTAGGTTTCCACCTTGGGTAGTTAATTAAGAAGAATTTATAGACTTTTTGTATCCTGTACTACTACGGTGCGTCCTGTTTGAGTAAGCCGTTTAGATCTGCGTAGAAGGAAGTAGACTAAGAGGTACACCGAGGAATTGAAATTTACATAAGACAAATTCAAATTTGCCGAGTTTTTTTTTCAAATATTACAAAATCATATCATTATCCAGAGTTTTTCGGAACTAGGGTTGAATGCCATGTGTCGGCAGTAGAATGGGTGTAGTGAGGGGGGGGGGGGGGGGGGGGGGGGTGACTGTAACGTGTTCGTGTTCGGCTTTCATTTACACTACAGGTCTGTAGTGTAAATGAACACCGCTATAGCTACGCATCGCCACCGTCGCGTTCTATAATTAGCTTCCAATTACTTGTGACGTCATCAAAACTGTAAAATCGCTAATTTCACTGATTTAAAAAAGGTTATTTAATTTCCTAAAAGTGTATTCTTAGTACAATTAGTCCATTGAATGTATCCATGCTGTTTGACCAAAACAGAGTGGACGCTATCATACATAACTGGAAGAACCAAGTTTTCAGTAATGAAACAATCCAAGGCGTTCCACAAAGGCATTCGACGTGTTTGAAGCCGCCTATCGGCGTGTTCCGGAACCTCGCGTCTAGGCGTGTCTAGCTGTCACACAAGCATGTTTCAGACACTCACAACGCACAGTTATTTTCTAAGCTCCTTTATTGATGGAGTCATTTTTCCACAGACTTAAAAAATAAGAATGCAATTTATTTTATAAACAGCTCAATTACAAATATTGATCTCTTTCTTTGTGAATCTAATCCACCAAAGATACTGTCACTGCCTGAATTACTGTTCTAGTTTGATGAATGCATTTTTTGCTGTTACATAGCAATTATTGGGAAAAATTAAGGAATTCAGGTATCAAGTTTTTAACCCCAAATTAGTATAAGTTGTAATTGCCGTGTCATTGAGCAAGGGTCAGATGAAGCCTATTTCCCTCACTATCTTGAGGTATTGTCCAGTAACTGTAGGTCAAGAAAATAAACTGGTTGTGCAGGTCTGATGTTATTGAATTAAAGGTTAGGTCAGTTGACAGGAAACCTGACTCTTGTTATTGAAGACTTGGATGCTTCAGCTGTAAACTTATATTGTGATACTCATTATCAACTTAACCCTTCCAATGCTGAGGCTACTTTTGTTCGAAGCACAAAGACACAATTTCTTTTGAAAACCATCTAATCCCTGTGATGTTGGTATTCATTGGATAGCTCTCGCTGAGCACTCTTAGATGAGTACCCATGTGCCAGGGTTTTAGTCATTTTTCAGGTATTTTGCATCATTTTGTATGCACCAAATTAGCCAAAACCATCTAATCCCTGTGATGTTAGTATTCATTGGATAGCTCTCGCTGAGCACTCTTAGATGAGTACCCATGTGCCAGGGTTTCAGTCATTTCTCAGGTAGTTAGCATAATTTTGTGGGGACCAAATTAGCCAACAGCAGCCTAAGGGTTAAAAAAGACAGGTGAGTTTGGCTGATTGGCCAAATCTCACTTTCACCCTGGCCCAAAATATCTTGATTCATTTCCTATGAGATCAGTTAACACGGAAGGTTTTGTATTTATTGCTGGCAGAATCTGGTTACAAAGCTGCTTTGGGAGCATGTTTTAGGTGAATGCCCTGATGTGCGTGTGGTCTAAGGCATTGCCACTGATTGCTAGCGGTCTCTCATAACATAGCTCTGGGCATGTGATAAAGTTGCCAGTGACCTGGGGGTTAGGCGGTGGTTTTCGCCGGGGATTCCGTGACCTACCATGACAGAAAACCACCAGAAGGGGACCTACGTCTTTTAATAGAATAATGACTTACCAAGTAGGTTATTTACTACTACAAAAGCACCATATTGATTCACACAATTGACAAGGCCCTGATCGTAGTAAACTTTTGTTTCTACAGCATGCTTTTGGCCAGATAAACGGTATCGTAAAATGGGGTAACTTGAAATAATGCACTTCTTGTCAGTATATTGATGTATTACGAATCTAAAAAGTGTCATAATCAAAAGTTGAAAGAGAATTTTTTATTGAAAACAAGACCAATAACAGGAAGGCGGTTTGAATACTGTCTGTATATGTTCTTTTAGTATTGTAGTTGTCAATTGGAGGCCACAGTACTTGCTATAATAGGTCCCTGTCTTGGAAGGTGATCGTCCTGAACTGCTCCTGCCTGCCAGCGATACCTAAACAAAGCATATTAAATAGTTGATGAGTGATTGATGGCTCGCCAGCAATGGTTCCTAACAAAGGGATTTGGTACCAACTTGACAAGGAGATTTGGCCACTCAGCCAAACTCAGCTGTCGAGCTATACGTTGATAATGAGTGAACAAAATATCCACTTCCTGCAGGTACGTGTAAGTCCTCTTTAATATGGTCATTTATCAAGCGGCGCATTACAGGCTACCTGTCCAAGCACAATTCTATTGAATCCACGTGCCCATCTGATTGCCGTGGCAGTTTCATTTCTTGATCTTTGGTTTCCGGACACTTTCTAAGAAGTGAGGCGGGGTGAGAGGAAACCACTAACTACACGTAATAACGAGAATACAGTTCTGGAAATGTAAGCTGCTATGATAGTCACTTGGCATGGATAGCAGAGCTCTAATTCCAAGAAAAGTACCTCCATATAACTAAATTTCGAAAAGAAAATGTTCCAGATAGGAAGGAGGTCAAGGAAACTTATGATCTTGGAATTCCCTAACTAGGGTTTAGAGTTCGGGTTAGGTATCAGGTCAATGCATGGTAAGGGTTAGGGCTAGTGTGAGGGTTGGGTAACCCTATCCCTGGACCTGATTCCTAACCCGAAACCTAAATCCTAGTTCTAGGGTTAGTTATAGGGTAAGGAACTAGGTCCAGGGTTAGCTTTAAGGCTAGTGTTATGGTTGGGTAGCCCTAACCCTAATCCTGGACCTGCTTCCTAACCCTAACTCCACAGGCTAGTATAATCTGCACGGTGGGTATTTCAAAACATTTGAAAAGCAATTCATTGTGTGACATATTCCAACACACTGGCCTAAAAGACTGTATTGTTATTCACTTTCATGAAAAATGATAACATGGTCAAATGTTCTTGGCTGAAGGAATCTGCAATGATCAAAGCAGACAGCTAGGTCGTTTGGGAGCATTTTACAAGATACACCCTTTGCCCTATCAGCCCCGAGGATTTGAATGGGGATGTAATACTGTACAGATATGTCCACATAGTTGTGATGGCTGTTTTGAACACGCTATTGCATTTGAATTGGCTATATAGTGTTTCAATGGCACTTCCATTGAATCGTTTTGGCTTAACATAAAAAATTGTCTCCATACTGACCAAAAAATCCTGGCAGAAATCACGAAAGCAATATTTGCCATGCTAAATTCTTTTATCTGCAGTTGCCCTGATATCCCTCAGGTTGGGACAGTACGTGGGTGATCCAATTGCCTAGGAAAGTCTGATGAGAAAAAATGATATTGTATAATGTAAAATAATACTGGTTTCCCTGCCTAATATGATTCTTTGAGAGTAGTATACCAGGTTCAAAGATTTTGACGTAACATAAAACAATGTCACCATACTGACCGATTAATTTGATAATAGGTGTAGGGATTTAAATAGACATGATTAAAATATCAGTATTTTTGGCAGTTCAACCCCTTTCAGACAAGAAAGCTGTTTGTGTTTCACACTGACCCTAGCTTGAAATAATCCAAAAATAGGTATTATCCCGAGGCTTTTTCGGGCATAGCACGTCTACGCTTTACGTGGATTAAAAGTCGTTTAATATAGGAGTTTTAGCATGCTCTTAAGGGTTGAAGTAATGTCTAGTGACTTTCAAAAGTTTTATGCCACCATTTCCTGTCACAAACTCGTCTATCTTTAGTTTCGATTTAAACATACTCCAAGGGCAAGGCTAGGATGTCTATTCTAGGTTTCCACCTTGTGTAGTTCATTAAGAAGAATTTATAGACTTTATATCGCCATTTCCTGTCATGAAACTCGTGTATCTTTAGTTTCTATTTAGACATACTCCAAGGGCAAAGCTAGGATGTCTATTCTAGGTTTCCACCTTGGGTAGTTCGTTAAGAATAATTTATAGACTTTTTGTATCCTGTACTACTACGGTGCGTCCTGTTTGCGTAAGCCGTTTAGATCTGCGTAGACAGAAGGAAGTAGACTAAGAGGTACACCGAGGAATTGAAATTTACATAACACAAATTCAAATTTGCTGTTGGCCGAGGTGTTTTTTTTCAAATATTCCAAAATCATATCTAGGTGTCCAGCTGTCACACAAGCATGTTTCAGACACTCAACAAATGCGACAGGCAAATTAGTAATAGTAGTAGTATAGCCTTAGCTATTTCTCGTATTTTTCTTTTATTTTTGTTACAGATTTCATTTAACATGCAAACTCATTCATTTTTGTTGTTTATTGGTCCATGCCTTTATAACAGATGAGGGCTTATGATTTGCGTCATCAATTGTCGTGGCATGTCAGCCAGTATAAAGTATAAAGTGGTAAAGCCTCTGTGGTCTTCTTGTTATGCCTGTGTTCTTCTTGTTATGACGAACCAGAAAATAGCGCTCAGAAGGCAGCCTGCAGGGGCCCAAACTATAGAGCTTCACCTAGTGCTTTTACTGTGCCTGTGGTTAAGAACATAAAAGGGGAACAGTAGATTTTCTAAACACAAGCACATCTGCAGCACTGCTTAATGCTTTACAATCAGGGCCCCTGCACCTATTTGACCCTCTTTTTGGTGGGAAGTGGTAGCCTAGATTTCTAAGGTGTCATATGTATTTTCTGTCATGTTTATTTTTCTGAGGACGTGCACTTGTTTCTTTAGATGCTGGATACACAATGTATTGACCAAGCCTTCGACGATTAGGATATCTCTGCAACCCAGTACGGTTTCCTAGATTACATTGGATATTTTGCGCAATAACTGTCAAATCCAAGGTAATTTAACGTTCACATATAGTGAAAATATGGCCGAATAACCAAAGTAGGAGGTTTTCGCCAACTTTCTGATTATTTCCTAAAATGTTTTTATAGGTTCCGTGGAGACGTCATGGAAATCTTTGGAGAAGCAAATTTTAGAAGAGGAATTCATAAAAAGTATCTCCAATTTTTTAAATGACAACAAAAGGTGAAAGGTTGAATCTTATAACAGCTCACGGTGATTTGAGGTTCAAATATGGTGAAAGATTTGGCCAAACAATCAGTTTTTAACAGATTTCTTATTATCTAATCTAGATATATATAATCTTAAAAGTATTTCAAGGGAAGGCCATGGGGATTTTAGAGACAAGGGGCTTAGCCAATCCTGGAAGAATGATTCTTTGTTATTCTTTGGATAACATCCTAATTTTTCAAGATAAAGGTATAAAGGTTATATTATAGAAAAAATGTCTGGTTTGAGCTGAAAAATACATCTGCCATAGAGATCTACTGTATGTGGTGATATTAATAGTAGTATGCATGACCTTACTATAATTCATTTCCTTGCATTCAGCTTTTTGTGCAGTAAATATTCATTTGAAATTATTATCAAAATTAGTATGCTATTATTTGATATTCGCATTCCAAATGCCATATGAAATGTAAGTCATGTTTCCTCAGTAAATCTTCGATTAACGAACAATATCTGATCCTGTCGTATTATTTTTATAAAAATGATATTTGATCCACTGTATTTAACTGACCTGAGTAGGTGGTTATTAGCTTTGAGTGTCCAAAAATCCCTATTTATCTGAAGTTTGGAGGTTTGCTAGAAATTCACATGATTTTGGGTAATTAATCTCGTATTTGTTTAAATACTTACTGTATGTCCTAAACATTCACTTTTTCAAACGATATCATTTACATTTGATACTACTTGTAGAACCTATCCACTAAAGGATATTAGACAGTCACAATAATGCATCTAAAAAGTCATTTTACCACATCAACTTACTGAAAACCATTTCTGCGGGACAAGCTGCCCTTTTACTGACGGAACATGGGTTGATTTAGAATATTTTGTTTGTCTTCACCTTTAATGCATTATTGCAGGTTAGTCGCGAAAAGCCACATGTAAGTGGTGGAAGAAACCCTAGTAGCCGACGAACGCAGTCTTACCCCGTTTAAGTACGATGGACCAAGTGCGAAAGAGCAAATAAAAGACTTTTTTTTTGGGGGGGGGGGGGGGGGGGGGGGGGGGGGGGGGGGGGGGGGGAGAGAAAATTAAAAAAAAATCATTTTTCACTCCCATTTCTTGGGGAGAAATAAAAAACTTTTTCACTCCCGTTCTAGAAAAGGCAGGAAAATACATTTCAAGCAATGACCGGTTGCCTGGCTCATTTTCCTATTGGTATGGGGATTTATCATTATTTCAATTGGAAAAATGACGCTGGCAACCGAGAAAGGTGAAACTTGTAATAAAATTTTGACAATTTATCTTATAAAACGTGAACATTGCGTGAAACGTAAAAAGCTTTTTATTTTATCTCCCCGAAAAAACGGGATTGAAAAAAGTTTTCTATTCCCCCCCCCTCCCAAAAAAAAGAAAAGAAATACGGTGGTGAAAATAAAAAGCTTTTTATTTGCTCTTTCATGCTTGGTCCATCGTATGTAAGTCTCTAAGCATTGTATTGTATTGTGCTTAGCTTTATTGACCGTTTTAAAAACAGGCCAAAATTGTACAGACACATATCATTAAATCAAAACAAAAGTAACAATGCAACTGAATGAACGAATAACACATTTATGTAACTTAACTATGCATAAACATAAGCTAGAACTAACTAAACAAAGTGAATAATGCTAGGAGCGAAAAAGTAATTGTATTATTATAGCCAAGAAAGACCCCTAAGATGGTTAATTGAAAATGAGTCAAAGCCACTTAAGACTGTGGCATTAAGGCGGTCCTCCAACGTTTTAGTGAGTGCAATGAACTTCTTAAGGTGGTGCCAGACAGTACAAGAAAGGCTATCTTAGTTGAACGTCTCTCCCCCATCCAATTACTGCCATAAAGGGTGCTTTAACGTGTTAGAAACATTTGAGTAATAACCAGGATACCTTAGGTCTAGTGTAGCTTAAGTAATCTAGGCGTCGCCACTGTACTGTACATATCTCTTCAATTAGGCGGGAAAGGGCGTCCAGGGGACCAAGGCATGGAGGTTATGTTCCTAAGTTGGTGCAAGGGGGGGGGGGGGGGGGGTGTTAACCATGTGAGCAAGAAATAAAACATGATGGTATCAAAACATTTATTTCACCGTGCAGAGCACCTGAAAAACAGTTCTCAAATATTCTTTGCACCCCATACACACACACACACTTATATATATATATATATATATATATATATATATATATATATATATATATATATATGGTCCGTGGTACGCTTAATAAGTCAAACTTTCAAATATTCAAATTTTCAAATATCTGTATTTTCAAACTTTCAAACTTCCATATATCCAAACTTCCGTACTTTCAAACGGGTTTGAATATATGAGATTACAGCCGTATTTCCATACTTTCAAACTTCCAAAACTCTTTACACATTTATACTATTGCATGTTTAGAAAAGCCGCAGAGTGGCACACTTAATAAATCATATTTCCAAACCTTTCTTAGCGGTACGAAAGTAGTTCTGTGACAGTGTTATTTTCATATATATAATACATTGTATACAAAATGAAATCAAATGTTACTTTTCAAAGGAAATTGCCAATTATAAGAAAAAAGGATAATTTTCGCCTAAAGGCAGCAAGAATGGTGGAGTGACCCATTTGTCTAATCTATTATTAGAACGGCAGCTTCTAAAATGCGGAACTGGAATTTATGTAAAACTCGTGTCGATATGATGGACCAAGTGTAAAAGGGCAAATAAAGAACTTTAACTTCAAGACCGTCTTTTGGGGAGGGTAAATAGAACTTAATTTGTTCCCGAGTAACCCATAGGCAGGATAAATAAAACTTTATTTGTTCCCGACTTACCCGACCACTCTAGTGAATAGGTATCTAGCAATATATATCATCTATCTAACCTGTCTGTCTGTATTTGTCTATCTATATATCTATCTACTATCTATCAATCAATCTTTTTATCTATTCATGTGTAAGAGCCTTAGATAAATAAAATTTTGTTCTTCATCTAAAGTGAGAGCATCCAAACACACACACACATACACATATATGTATGTACGTATGTATGTGTGTGTGCGTGCGTATGTGTTTTATTTACCCTTCCTCTGGAGTGGTCTGAAAGAAATATAGTTTTATTTACCCTACCAATAAACAATGTTATTTTCCTCCCCCTAAAGTATGCGGGAACTTATTGTTGGATCTCATGTGCGTGGGGGGAGGGTTGTAAATGATTGTGCGCGGGCGTGCATGCATGCGTGTGTGTGCGGGTTCACATATAGACAGAAAGATGATTTATTTCATAAACTACGTTATGATGGAATCAATAAAGTATACCATATTATCTACCTGTCCTTCCGTATTTCTCTGTTTCTAACTATCCATATACGCACATATACGCACACCACACATACATACATGTATGTGTGTGTGTGTGTGTGTGTGTGTGTGTGTGTTTGTGTTTGGATGCTCTCACATTAGACGAAGAAAAGAATTTTATTTATCTAAGGCTCTTACACATTACAAGATAGAAAGATTAATAGATAGTAGATAGATATACAGATAGACAGGGATACAGACAGACAGACAGACAGGTAGATAGATGATCTATATTGATCGATATTAATCCACTAGAGTGGTCGGGTAAGTCGGGAACAACTTCTATTTACCCTCCCAAAAAAGACGGTCTTGAAAATAAATTTCATTGTTCCCTCCTTCACTCATGGTCCATTATATGGGCACGAGATTTACATACATTCCGGTTCCGCATTTTAGAAGTAGCCGTTTCTAATAATAGAATAGACAAGTGAGGCGCTCCAATATTCATGTTCATTAGCGTTAATGACAGTTTAAGCATTATTAATATCCATAATTGCAATATTTGAAGATATAGGAAATTAAGAAATGCGTATTTCATAGCCTTAATGAGAACAGCATCTTGATGATAAATAATTACATTGACAAAATGTGGGTCGTGTTTGCAACTTAAGGCAGCATTTATTAGCAGCCCGATCACAGTATATTTGAAAGTTTCACATTTTGAATTATTAACCGTTCCATGTCAAACTTTCAAACTTCCAACACGTTTTGGAAGTTTGAAAGTTTGGATATTTGAAAGTACGGAACTTTGAAACTTTGAAACTTTGACCAAAGTTTCAAACTTCCAACACGTTTTGGAAGTTTGGAAGTTTGGATATTTGAAAGTATGGAAGTTTGAAACTTTGAAACTTTAACCAAAGTTTCAAATTTCTAATACGATTTCGAAGTTTGAAACTTTGAAAACATACCCAAAATTCCAAATATCCAATACGATTTGAAACTATAGAAATTTGAATTATTAAGTGTACCACTGACCATATATATATATTATATATATATATATATATATATATATATATATATATATATATATATATATATATATATATATATATATATATATATATATATATATATATATATATATATATATACTAGTATATATATGTGTGTACACACACATATATATATATATATATATATATATATATATATATATATATATATATATATATATATATATATATATATATATATATATATATATATATATATATATATATTCATATTTACATACACACTATTGTATATGATACAGATTTCATTTGCTTTTATGCATGTGAATGTGACAGAAATATCATATATGTTTTGTTTCATTGCAGGAAAAAATAAAAGAATTACAAAAAGTATGTATTGAAGATATGTTATCAGTCTACACCAACTGGCAAGCGTGGGTAGTTAGGTATAGCCAATCACTCCCCGAGTTCCCCTTCGTGTGCATTGAATGGAATGATACTCTATTGAAAATAACTGTAAGATACAGATAACAATGGAGCATTTTACAAAATATCATTAGTCGGGTTGTGATAAAATGTTCTCTTACAAATATTCCATACGAGATGCTTTATTCAGAGATACTTTATATCACACGAATTATATACTTTATATCACACGAAATCAGATGGATGTTTTGACAGTCAAATTAAGGTATTGCATGTTTACATGCAGACTGCTGTTGGGGTGTTTTCTGGTCGGATGCTTGCAACATGTCCTGCATTTATCATTCCTATGATATTCTGTGAGAGCGCCAACCCGAAGAGAAATACTCCGATGATTAAAAACGAGACTCCAGTGATTTGAAATAGACGTAATGTAGATTGCTTGTAGTTTTCGATATAGGTGAGTTGTAGTAAAACCATTCCTGTGAAAAAGACAAAGACGAGATCATTGTAGTACGTAAATCTAAGAGTATCAAAAGAATCAAAATCTTCCTTGACCTCATTCATCTTTCTCTAGAGATTCTGGTCTGGATATGTGATAAAGTTGATGAAATCTTTGGAATCCAGAATGCTTATTACATCTATCTCTAAATGCAGGAAAAAAACATTGGAAGAAAACATTTTATCAACCGAAAATCTGTACCTATCCAAATGCCAAGCTACTATTCTGCGGGATAGAAACGGGTGCAGAGCATTAAGGGATATGTTTCACAACTGCAATGTATTTCCAGGCAGGGAGGAACGATCGGACGGTTCGATGCTAGAGAATATAGACCAGTGAGATTACGACATGTACTACATAATTTTTTCTACAGCACAAAAATAAGTGCAAATTACCAATACTTTCAGTATCATATCTATTTCTAGAACTCTGAAAGACTCAAACAATTCAAACTTGTACTTGAAGATGACTGTTCATTTGGTGGAAACGACCATAAACCTATAGAAATTTGCTTTTTGGTTGTTTCAATATAGTCTGATAAATATACAGGACAGACATTGATCCCCTGCACTAGTCGACCGGACGTCGGACAGTGCCTGGTTGTATAAACACCCATGGATAACATGCCAAAAGAATACGCCAAACACATCAATGACCCACATAGCTTGAGGATCAAAGCTACCATCAGTTGTGAGGTCATCCATATATTTATGCCATGCCTAGGAAACTGGGTGGCAATTGGGCATGCGGTGGTGTATTATGCCCAGGCTGCCCAAGCCTTTAGTGCAGGAACTAAATGTCGGCAGTGTATACTGTATAGTACAAGGAGGAGAAAGACTGTAATTATCGCAAACTCTAACCTGGCAAACATGCACAACTGTATTTCTAATATTAAACGGCCTTGGTAGCGGATGATACTAGTCGACCGATCGTTGACAGACGACCGGTCGATTGGTGCATGAATTAACTCATTTACACTCAGAGCAGCCAAAACAGGCCTGAACATTTTGGAAATATTTTTCTTACAAAAGCGTTTTTTGAAAAATATTTGAAGGAGAAATGTTTACCTGAAGTTAAACAATAACTCTCCTTCAAATATTTTGTGAACTTTCGCTTTATTCCAAAGTTATTTTTTAAAAGTATGAAAGTAGCAGACAACATTTTGTACAGGAACTCTGGGTGTGAATGGGTTAAAGGTCATCACTGAAGCAGAGTTTCTTACCAGGGAAGATGAAGATGAGGAAGGTGATGAAGGCCCCTATGATCTGTATGGCAATGTCGATCTCGGGAACCAGAAGCGCTAAGACAATCGTCGATATGAAGATGATGGTGCCAATGACGAACCTGCGCGTCTTTTCGCTCTTCTCAGCTTCAGATGCTGATAAGCCGCGCCCACTTTTCCAAAGGTCGTCGATAGCTAATCTGTAAAATTACAAATTACAACAAGGCAAGAGATGAATCAAATGAATCTGTAGGTGAAGATGAGTGCATTATTCTGTTGAATGGGGGGCATTTTTTTTTGGGGGGGGGGTTCGCCTTGTCTTAGTTGCTGTGTGCTGTCCAAGTGCGTGGCCTCAGGTTTGAGTCCCAACTACGGATCCCACTAGCAGGTTGTGCTTGTCGCTTTACAAATGTACGGCAGTGTGAAGAGTTGTGTATGGTGCCCGTTCAACCGAAATACCCTCAAAGCTATTCGCAGATAGAGAGGAATTTCTTCCCGGTTTGGGTTTCTATCGTATCACGATATAACCTTAACCCATTCACACTCAGAGTTGCTCTTAGAGGTATCGTCTGCTACTTTCATACTTTTGAAAATAACTTGGGAATAAAGCAGAAGTTCACAAAATATTTGTAGAAGAGTTGTTATTTGGCTTCTGATTAACATTTCTCCTTCAAATATATTTCAAAAAATGCTTTTGATAGAAAAATATATTCAAAATTGTCTGGCCTGTTTTGGCCTCTCTGAGTGTGAATGGGTTAACCTTTGAAAGGGGTGTTTATCACAACAGAAAATAAGCAATGTATCCTGATGAAACGAATTTGTAAATAAGTTGGCCCTTAACTAGTTTTTATTTTATTAGGCCTGAGATGTCTTTTGTGTTTTGTTTAACATCACTTTTCCTGTCATAACATGACTTAATCTTGACATGCCTGTCGTAAATGCAAGGGAAAGAGAACTTAAGGGGAAGACTGACGGCACACCCTCTAAAATTCCTCTCTCACATGAATTGAACTGGATTCGTGCCCTTCACTTTTGCCAGTCAAACGCAATAAATAGCGTATCATGTATTTTAGAATTATTAGAATGAAATTACTACGCGAATACTTTTAAACAATTCATATTCAGTCCAGTATGTGGTGGAACATAAAATTATAAAAAATGATCATAGAACGTACTCCCATGTTTGTACCATACTTTAATTATGTCGAGAAGTAAGGAAATATTTAATGATATGATATATCAAGGTTTGAAAGAATAAACATTAAGAGATTGACTACCTTGTTATAAATAATAGGACTGGATAAGCGGTGTAACATTTCACTGCAATGAGGATTTGGCCAATCAGCATAGGCCAGTCTACTTCATAGTTCAACAGGATGTCGCTGCGCACGGACGTGCCAAAGGTCAAATATCCAAATATGGCAGTACTTGTGTACGTCACTATGCAAATTATTACTGCTCCAATCACGGATTTTGATCCCTCCGCCATGTTTTGCTTTTTGAGGCAATGGTAGACTGGAATCACTTCTACGTGGCACTGTAAATAAAACACACAAATAACTTATCTACTGGTGAATTGAATGATGGGAACTCACAATGAGCTCAGTCCTATACTCAGAGGATGTGACTCAGTCTTCCGTAAATTCAAAGATGTATCCAAGTTAGGCCATTTTAAGAATTGTATTTCGCGTATATATTAACTGAATACACACTATACTATATTCATAATTCATTTACAAATATTCATAATTCGTTTTTGAATATTCAAAATTCATTTACAAATATTCATAAATATGTTACATTTTTGAATATTCATAATTAATTTACGAATATTCTTAAAATGAATAATGAATATTTTGAAATGAATTACGAATATTCATAAATGAATTATATATATTCGTAATTCATTTATGAATCTTCAAAATCAACAATGGATATTCGTAATTTATTTATGAATATTCAAAATCAATTATGGATATTCAGAAACGTCTTTTTTGTCCACATTTACTTGCCATATTGGTCACCACAGACCATTACTTTCAAATAATATATACATATATATTTTGTCGCCTATTTTTCTGTCATTTGTGGAAAACGGTGGAGAAATATCTATATTATAAGAGAGGAGGCCCAATCCTTTGCAACGCATGATCTCCGTTGCCGCGCCTGTTTGCCTAATTCTGAGTTGGCAGTTTGGTGGACGAGTGTATCTAGCTGGTTCTTAACGTAAACTAATTTCAGAAAGATTAGCAAAAATGTGCTTTTGATGCTGATTTCTCATCCTCGCTTGAGGGCCTGGTTTGGTATGACCACCCGGCGTTAGATG
>OZ012695.1:30929513-30947013 GCA_963942565.1 Maea johnstoni
TTCGCGTTATCCGATAGAGATTAACGATACAACAAAACGGAAACGGGAACAGAAAAAAGTGCATATGTATGTATGTAGAGAGAGAGAGAGAGTTCATTTAAATGCAAATGGTATACACCAAACGTCCTGTACGATCTAGATGCATATTTGATTTTATGTTGTGAGCGTCTTTCCGCACTTACCCATGCCTGTACTCCACCTCTGCCGCGCTATTCTCCCCAAGGAAAAACTTCACTACTACCATAACAGTAATGTAAGCCACTGCAATTGCACCAATTACACTGAAAATAGAATAGGCATATTTTGAATGGCATCCCGATCTTCGTTGCTATCATTCGAACGGTATATGTTAGGTATATAATGCGGCATTTAGATTTTATCTTTTGTATTTGTGTTTACTATAGATATGCGGCATTAGACAAAAGGTGAAGATGATGCTCTTTGAATACTAACAGATAAAGAACCGTAAATATATGGGTGAGCATTATGGGAATTATAAAATGACTAACAATAATAATAATAATAATAATAATAATAATAATAATAATGATAATAATAATAATAATAATAATGATAATAAAAAAAATAATAAAAAAATAATAAATAAAATAAAATAAAATAATAATAATAATAATAATAATAATAATAATAAGATAAGTACTTGTAACCGCAACATATCTCATCGGAGTCATTCATGCAAAACCTTGGTATTATTTCCAATTTAAACATTACTTTAACAACATGAAAAACATTGGAGCACTAGTAGAAAAGCCATTTCCCTCCTTCCCTTATCAAAGATGTTTAGTTTTTTTCAAATAAAACGCAGGCAAGCTTCTCTGATTATTACTAAGTGGCCATGTTTGTGTTAGATTAAATGAACTAAACTGTTAAATGAAATAAAATGCATGTATTGTATGCACGTCTGTAAGTACAAGTGCCTGTATGTATGTGGGCACGAAGGTAAAACTGCGTGTATGTATGCATGTATATATGAATGTATGAATACACGGCCATTTCTCTGTTAGACTGAACAATTAAATGAAGTTCAATTATACAATATGATATTGTTGTTATGTCAATCTTGAGCAGTGGAGTTGATCATTACATATGATGCCATTGGACTCTGGGCAGACTGGGACCACTATGGAAATAAGTTTCTAACTTTGAGTGTATATATCCTGTGTCTGGTTAGAATTATATTGCATAGCAGTTAACGACTCTCCATCAAGTCACCGTTATACATGATTTTTTGTGTGCTAAATGCTATGTAATACACATCTTACTAGACCGAATTAAATCAAATCAAATCAAATCAATTGTTTAAGTTTTGTTTGTATAAATGTTTGTATGTGTATGTATGTATGTGTGTATGAATGTATATGTTCTTGCATGTGTGCATTGTATACCTTACCTGACATGTCTTAACGAGTCTATTCTTTTGAAGAAGCAGAATGGCAGGATGAGGACAATGGAAGACACTGTTATCGTGAAGTTTCGGTTCATATACCAGTTCAGGCAATACTCATCTCCGTAAATATCCTGAAAAACTGACAGAGAAGTAAAGGGATTGTAATCATATGATGCTAAAAACTAAATTGCCATTATCTATTGTCATAATCCTAATAGTAATCCTTCAATTATTCAATAATTGATTAAATTTTTTCAAGTGGGTTATACACGCATATGCACATAAATACATAAATACATATACTATATGTCCCACTCTTTATGAAGGCATAATGGGATATGTCCGATCCCACCACATTCTATACCCATAGAAAATATCGATGGATTTTTTAACACTTCAGTGTCGTTTAATAGGGAAACCTAGTTCCTTCAAGTCCTCCAGATTCTTCGTCTCAGCTAGGATACCACGATTTGGACCGCCTTGGCATAAACACTATGTAACCTAGCTGTGCATCTGATGTTGTTACCACTGATGTATATTTTATGCATACCGTCATATGATGAGAGAAATGTGAAAATAGGTATGGTTAAAGGCTAACGAGGTAGGTGAAGGTATACAGAATCCATGTTAACCCTTTCAATGCTGAAGCTTACTTTTGTCCAAAGTGCACAGACGCAAATATGTTAATAACCGTCTAAGCCCTGACATGTTGGTATTCATTGGATAGCTCTCACTGAGTACTCTCAGATGAATACCTATGTGCCAAGGTGTCAGTCATGTTTCAGGTTTTTTGCATAATTTTGTACTGGCCAAATTAGTCAACAGCAGCATAAAGGTCTATAATGGAATGTATTGTGAAAAGCGAGGTACTTATTCTTTTACTCACATTTACTCCACTGGTCGCCAATAATTATGAGGGCAGTGACCTTCGCCCCATAACAAAGGAAGGCCACGAGCCCCCCGCAGATGGTTCCTATTGTTCTCCCGCACATGTAGGTGACGGCACCCTGGTAGCTGTCGCACCCCGTCACCTTACCAAAGTAGGCAAGAAGCAAAAGTGACGTCACGATGAAAAATAATATCAGCTGAAAAATAATGAGACAATGGTTTACATAAAAGTATTCTCCTACCTGTTGAGGTTCATATTATCAGACTTGCATTTTGTTTTAGAAATAACGCCACAGTAAGAAATGAAACGTTAAATTTCCATTGAGAAATGTAGTCCCTTAGATGAATAAAATAATGGATACTAGCTGGCCCCCGTGGACAACACGGGTTTAGACTCAAAAATACTACCAAATGAGAAAAAAAGAATCGCCCATAAATCACAAACATTTGAGAGAGTAGGAAAAGAAAATTTCACATGAGAAAAAAAAGAATCGTCCATAAATCACAAACATTTGAGAGAGTAGGAAAAGAAAAGTTCACATTCCAATAACCTTTGTGACGAAGAGAAAAAGAAAGAGAGGTCAGTAAAACAATAAAAAAAATCTTCATTAACCAGGTACGCTCAAGTAGAGAGAGATGAGAAGTCAATACAGAAGGAAGAAATTGCAAAATATTATGAAATGAATATTGTAGAATTGGAAATTAATCCGAGTGGTTTATTCTGCTGAACTTTTCCGAGTGGGGTCAGTTCGGTATAAAGAAAGTTGGATGTAATATTCCTGTCATGGGAATATTAACCTTCAATATTGGCATTTCGCAATAAAAAAATTCGGTGAATTTCAAAATCAAGAATTCCGTTAATTTGCACCTTGGATTAGTTTCCTATTCTACAGTAGAACAGAGAGAGAGAGAGAGAGAGAGAGAGAGAGAGAGAGAGAGAGAGAGAGCAAAACGCACAGTTGATTAGGTAGTGGGTACACACTGGGTGCGGATGTACCCATGTAAGAAACCCTGCCACTTTCTGCTCGACTTCCTAGAAGGCTGCAGCCAAGGCGGGCAGGCGGATGCAGGGATTTGATTTCTCTCAATGTGCGAGCAATGTGCTTCCTCCAACTATGCTGATTGAGGCTACTGATCATAGGAGATAGTTATAAATATACCACAGACCCCACAGATCAAATACTGTAAATCACTTAATTATATGGCGTGAACATTATACAGCGCAATTACGGTACTGCCCTGGATAGCGTGATCTAAGTATAGCGGTGAACGGGAGCAGCAGCAGCAAGTTCAATCAAGAATTTAATAAAGACGCGGATTTTATAATAGCGCATATGGACAGAGCGCTATTATCGCTATCTTATTGTTCCCACTATATACTTAAGTGATTTACAGTAAATGCTATAATCATGAGATATTGTGTAGAGAGAGAGAGAGAGAGAGAGAGAGAGAGAGAGAGAGAGAGAGAGAGAGAGAGATCAGATAAACTTTTGGCAAAACTGATATTACTCTTAAATATCATAGATTGAAGAGAGAATGGCCCAAAAATTGAAAATACATGGAAGATGCAAATTGAAAAATAATGGCAGAGAATTTTATTCCTTCTCTTGCAAAAAGAAAGCGGAAAGCAATAAACAGGAGAGAATGCATTGGTCAGTGTGTCAGAGAGAGAGAGAGAGAGAGAGAGAGAGAGAGAGAGAGAGAGAGAGAGAGAGAGAATACAGAGAAAATGGGAAATGATTGATCCAACAGATTTTTGTAACCTCTTTGCAACAGTGTATTATCTTATAGGTACAGTTAGTTGTATCATATTATATGCAATACATTGTTGCAACAATGCGGACAGTTGTCATTGGCAAGGTGACCCGTGAAACACTTCTCTTTTTAAAAATACAGACTGAGAATGCCTTACACATTAAAAATAACCATCAAACTTCCCATGGGACCCTAGGCTAATGATCCAAGCCTCCAAGGTGGTAGTTATGGACGGAGAAGGGCAGGGAATTCAGGTAGTGCCAAAAACCACCTCCCAAAACTCGGTGTTTGTATAATGATGTAGTGAGAGATCAATTAATATATGCGCTATAGTGGAGGGCTGGACACGACAGGGGTTTCTGATCTGGCATCAGCGTGAGGTCAAGAGGTAACAAGGACCAATCAAAACTCTCGTATCAGTTACATTACAAATAAAACTGCGCGCCAGCATGTGCAGATTACGACTTTTGGGTTTTTGGTTGAGGCTAGCCTGTTCAGGTTGACCGGCTTGTTCCATATCCACTTGTTTTTATTTATCTGAGGTAGTACTTATACATGTACCCATGTGATTTTCCTCTAACCTCTCTGGTGCAAAGTCAAGCTTAATGTAGCTAATAGGGTTAACTCGTGGCTCGGTTTTTACTCTGCTGATCTGATTACTTTTAGAATCAAGTTTCTGAACTGTTATACTATAAATTATACTATCAATTCCGATATCATTAATGAACATGCATGATTCTTTTTTCAATTTTCATTGTGAATTCCTTTTTGTAACCACTGTTTATGACATATGTTCGAGGGTCTGATCTGGCCCGTACAGAACTAAATAAAAATGATTTAAAAAAAAAGAAAACACAAAAATGTTGGTCTGATTATGAGGGAAAATGGATGTAAGCGTCAACACAAAACTCTCTAAATGAGCATATATTCACAAATTCAGTCCGTCAGGAGCCCCTCAGGTGGGTAACTAGCCTAGATTTCTAGGCTGTCATATGTATTTTTCTGTTACCAAGCACCAAATAGTGTAGGTAGCCACAGTGGTCAGTTTAGTTTACATTTATCTCACCAGGATTCAGTTTGAGTATCCTTAATCCTCTAGAGATAGGAGGACCAGGTGGTGCCATCTATCTACCATACCTGGCACTACAACACACTGCCTGGTCAGCACAGAAGGGAATGTCAACTCTTTAGGGACTAGGAACCTAGTCTCGTGGGTAACGAGCTCTGTTTGAGTATGGAACTACCAAAGATAAGAGACTGGTAATATGATGAAGCAGGGCTTCGACGACGAGCG
The DNA here is from genome assembly GCA_963942565.1 of Maea johnstoni. NCBI lineage: Eukaryota > Metazoa > Annelida > Polychaeta > Spionida > Magelonidae > Maea > Maea johnstoni. The sequence continues at coordinate 30,934,859 of OZ012695.1, forward strand.
AAGCTCTTAACCCTTCCAATGCTAAAGCTACTTTCAACCCAAAAAATAAGGATGCAAAGAATTTTGAATACCATCTAAACCCTGTCATGCTGGTATTCATTAGATAGCAGAGTACTTGCAGATGAGTACCCACGTCCCATAGCCCTGCTTCATCATAGTAATGCTGCCATCTGTAGGTCATTGCCAGTACAATTCACACGGGGTCATTTCAAGCTCAGGTGCCCGGTTCTACCTGTTGATACGTCGACTAAGCTCCCAGTCTCTCAGGAGATGACGTTCCCTTCTTCGTCGACCAAGCAGTGTGGTGTAGTACCAGGTACATGTATGGTAGATAGATGGCACCACCTGATCCTTTTATCTCTAGAGGCTTTAGGGTCATTCTCAAACTGAGTCCTCTATTCCCCTGGTGAGATAAATGTAAGCTAAATTGACCACTCTGGCCACCTAGACTATTTGGTGCCTGGTAATATAAAAAACATGACATAAACTTACATATGACAGCATAGAAATCTAGGCTAGTTGATAAGCTATTTCCAAAGCTGTGACGTTTAAGTATTAGTGACTTTAACCCTTGCAATGCTGAGGCTATTTTCGACCAAAGCACAAGGACGCAAAGATTTTTGAAAGCTATCTAAGCCCTGTCATGTTGGTATTCATTGGATAGCTTGCACTGAGCATTCTCAAATGAGTACCCATGTGCCATGTTCAGTTTTTTTGCATCATTTTGTCATTGGGCAAATTAGCCACAAGCAGCATAAGGGTTAAGGACTTTGGGCAATCCAAGTTCATTTATTTTCAAGTATTATTGACTTACTGCCATGACGAGGAGGGAGACGGCGATCCCTCCAGACTTGTCGAAGGCCTGAGGCAAGTTGAGGAGCCCGGCGCCAAGAGCTGCATTGGCCAACACGGCGGCGCCACTGTACCACGTGGACCCTAGAAACGACAGACAAAAAACAGAAATTTAGTTGTTAGAACGTGTTTTAGAGCAACGCTACAACTACTACTACGACTACGACTACGACTACTACTACTACTACTACTACTCATACTGATAATAACGTCACTAATAATAACAAGTATGGTTGTTGATGCAAAGCATCAATAGTCAAAAGGCGGGACTCAGTTATTTATGAACTTGTGAGGGAACCGGATGTATAAAGAACATTAACATTATAGAGGAAAATAATTTATAATGACTAGATTTGTACACAACCTCACTCTGTGTGTGGTGAACTGTGGGAGGACTTACCAGGTACATTTCCAGGCATTACATTTACTTAAGAACTCAAAAATCCAAACATTACTACAAGAGGGAGAATAGAGACAACAGAAAACTTTTATTTTTGAAAGTATCCAACACTTTTATTAAAACAAAATATGTAGGTCAATTAATGATAAATTACATTCCAATGCACATGCAGAGTAAAATGTGATGAGCACAGTGAATGTGGATGAAAAATGTAATGTGTACCTGACATAAAATGGGCTCATTTAAATGGATACATTTAAAACATTAAAAAATGTCAAAATTATATAGTACAAATATCAACTGATTGAATGAGAAGAAAATGTTTATTACAGCAATAGAAATATTGAAATTTTCATTGTGAAGGGAGAAACATGCTGTGAAAGTAAGATGGCTATTTATAACATGTGATTAAACCTTAGATAATAAAGAGACCCTATATATGTCTGGATTGAGCCACTTTGTCAGCATTTTCTTTTGAAAGCATCCAATACACATCAAAATAAAATATATGTAGTTCAACTAATGACAAATTACTTTTCAAAATAAATACAACGAACTGTTATATCTGTTATGCATGCTCATCACAAAGTAGGTGCATTTTAATTTTTCTTATATTTATAAGGTGATTAATGAAAATTGAAAACTGAATTATAAATAATGAACAATCAAGCATATCTTTCAATATTCATAATTCTTTTCTCAATTTAAAATTCAATGTTCACAACAAGCAAGAGTGACCTCACGAAGTGAGTATAATGGTATTGTGACAGTTAAATGAGGGCAAATGAGAGTAAAAAATACATCATATATATACTATGTTTTTTTTTGTTATTATTTTGGCTTCTGGCACTATGAATGAAATGCTCCACCAAGTCTGCCCTTTTTACAAACATGAACATCGACCATATTCCAAACGTTTGACCATCAATTCTATATTTAAAAACTTGTTTTGGGATTGTCCATAAAGCATTGGCGAACATCTCAACAATGTAGCCGCACATGCTGCAGTGCTTGTGTGGGGTATATGCTTGTGCTGATTGAGTGACTGATTTAAAAATCCTTAATTGGCTCCTCTATCACTGCGGTTTCTCCAATGGCAGTGCCATTTTCACATTTTTTTCAATATTCACAAGCCCTGCGGGGAGTCTGCTGGCAGTTAAATTGCACTCAGAGAATGGAATTCTATTCAAAGGAAAATATGAAATATTAGTATCACTGATTCTTCAGTGGCAGGACAACCCTAGAAAAACGATGCGAAACCAATTACAAGTATCTTTAATCATTGGTTAATGCAGGTGGTTAATGTGTGTTAACAATCAAACATGATGCTATGGACATGTCAAAGCTTTCATAGTAGTCACAAAAGGCCCTACCATCCAGGTGCATGTTATATCTGCCTAATAAGGGCATACCTTGGGTTAATTTCAAATGGTTCAAATGCAAAAATAAAAACAAAACAGCAACTATTGATTTATAAATCTGTACTTAACTGGAAAGTCCCCGCCCTGCAAATAGTAACCATGAAATTTTTCAAACTGACAAAAAAGATCAGAGCACCTAGATATCTGATTGCAACATCAATCATGATTATTTCTAGTTCTATCTTGGGCGTCTTCGCATCGGTTGAGTTTAGATCCCAGTCAGATTTGAGCGTTCCCGGCATGCTTTGCAGTCTAGTGAAGTCACTGTCAATATGGGTGCTCCTCATATCCTCGATGTAGTTCTACCTAGTCCTTTCAGATAAATTTCGCGATTAAATGGCTAACGTTCACAAACACAAATATTACCTTTGGCAAGAACCACTGACTTCTCCAGAAAATGTGTTTTTAATATAGAGGGTAATCCTAGTCCTTTCAGATAACTGAATATAGTAGAATCAAATACACCCCTCAGGCCACTTATATAATAGGAAGGGGAAAATGTCCAAGTGCTCACAGACCAATCAAAATAGAGGATTTCATTAAGTCCGGTCTCTGCAAATGTCCCTGAATTCACAATAAATGTTCAGATCATAATTAATCCCTAATTATCGTATCATTTTTGTAGAAATGAAACAAATATCGGAATTCTATACACATAGAATTTTTTTTCTTAAGTAATTTTCCTTCCTATACTGAAAACTATACTTTATGTCTGCTTAAAATATTTTATATATTTGAAAACTTCATGCTAAATTAAAATAAGAAAGGCACGATTATCCGCGGCAAAGGTAATACGAATAGCTGTTTTGTTGACAGCTGTACCAGGACAACATTTATATTATAACCAATCAAAATAGAGAATTATATTCAGTCTGGCCTCAGGATTTCCAACATGGCCGTCCAGACTATGAACATTTCAAAACAGCTTCCTATATAGGCGTGGCCTGAGGGCCCCGCCAATGATCAAAATGATGATGGGACCACTATGGAAATAAGTTTTTAACTTTAAGTGTATATATACTGTGTCTGGTTATATTCTATTGCTTAGTAGTAAATAATCTCCATCTAGTCACCTTTATATATGCAAAATGCAAAATGCTATGTAATATACATCTTACTGGACCGAATAGAATCAAATCAAATCAAATCAGATGATAATAATAGTAATAATAATAAGACGAAAAAGAGGGAGAAAAGGAATAAGGAGACTACTACTACTACTGCTTGTAGCAAGAACAACAACAACAATAATGATAATAATAATGATAAATATAAACAACAATAATAATAATAATAATAATAATAATAATAATAATAACAATTATAATAATAATAATGCAAATAAAAAATAATAATAATGATAATGAAATTAATAATAATAATAATAATAATGATAATAATAAAAATGATTATGATAAAAATAATAATGATAATAGTGATAATAATAATAAGAAGAAGAAGAAGGAGAAGGAGAACACGAAGACGAAGAACAACAACAACAAAGAATTACAGTTATTCTAACCATAGGAATGATAACAACAAGTACCTGCCCCGTGTCCATCCTGTGATTTTGACGACAGCAGGCCTCTTTTCTCGTTGTCGCCAAGCCGTGGGCTTTGGAAGTTTTCTTTAGACACTTCCAACTCAATGTCTTCTATCGTACTGTACTTGGTAGGCATGCTGGCATTTGACTATGATTCTGAATAATAGAGAGGGAATAAACAAACATAGGTGGTGCTATCTATTTTAGTATACCCAGAAGTATATGGTTCTGGTACTACCGACAAAAAACTAAACAAAGACAATGTTATCTCTTTGTGTATTACCTATGTTAACGAGTGAATGATTGGTGATAGTGACAAAAATGTTGGCACTAGCGCAATGGTGGATACGACGAGAGGGCTGATAACTAAACCGACAACCGAACAAGCAATCAAACAAACAACCAAACAGATATATGAAGAGTTTGGTAGAACATATATAGGGGAGCCAAGTCTCGAAATTCCAAACTCCGTAGCTGGAAATCAGATTTCTTTGAAGGGAGGGTCGGGAGAGGTGGCGAGTCAAGCCTGTGTTGCCTACTCTGCGATCGCTCTTCGCATTTGGAATCTAGATTTTTCGTCACCTTTTCTGGCATTTTACGGCTAAGTCGTGACTAGCCAGTTGTAACTGGTGGAGGAAACCACCGCCTAACCCAATGCCACGGGTAATTTTCTCGCATGCCCTGTGTGGGGTCGTATACCGGACAGTGGTGCGAGACAGCTAGCAGTCAGTGGCAAATCCTAAGACCACACGGTCATAAGGGCAGGCCCCGCTCATCGCAAACAGAGGGTGATGACTACCAAACCCGCCTTATCATATCATATGGCCATCATGGTCTTAGCCAATATTTGGAAACAGGGTGTCCAAATAGAGGTTTCATAGACTTTTGCGTGTCCAAAGTGTGGTACTAAGTACATACTACTAATAAAATAAACCTTATATATTTACAGATTTTGCTTTTTTAGGCCAGTGACTGCTTTGTGTATCTTATAAAAGTGACACTACAGCTTCTATATCTTCTATCTTCTAAGAAAAGTCATCATCAGCAAATTCTGACATGAATCTTTGGGTGTCCAAACTGTCAAAAGAAAGTGTTCTGGGTGTCCAAATGACACGCTTGACGCATATCATATGGCGGTTACCATCGCCTGCCAGGTGCGGTGTCGAGCGCTCTGGAATCTCAAGAACACCTCAACCTAGCCCATTCTCGCCTGTAGCAGCCGAGACTGACCGACCTTTTTGGTGATATCTCGCTAACAAAAGCAGAATCTAGAAAAAATTAATGAGAGTTGTCAGTTCAACCTTTATCTCCGTTATTCTCGGTCAAATACTTTAATCTGAAGTTATTTTTTATAAATTATGACAGGTCCAGACGACACTCGTCAAGTAGGTTTCGAGAAAGGAATGGGGTTAAGTTGGTCAGCGTGGTAAACAAGTGAGTTCTCAGGAGCCACACTGTGGTATGTACGTTTCGGATGATCTTGTAGTCAAACAGCTGATTCGCCTACACCCCTAGGTCAGCCCCAGCGTGCGTAAACATCTCAATGATGTGTGCACTGAAAGATCATGTGATTTCAAATCTAAACAACCAACCCCCCCCCCCCCCCCAACCCCCTATATATACACCAAACAGACCAAAAAAGGATAACTTGCTTCATATGTATTCCAGTGGAACAACACTCCTATTGAAGCGTTGCAATGCTAACTCACTGATCGTGGATCTCTCTCTGTAGGTTTAGTCAACACACTCACGCTCAGATATCCACATACAATACTACTCCCTTGGTCCCGTTCAGGGACTTAGCCTTTCTGATGTTTTTGCAATTAAGACGGATCAAATTCTGCTCCTGTTTAGTTTGGTAAATATCAGATTACGTAAGAGACGGTAAAGATACGAGCCGAATATATGTCGTTACTTAAACTTCATAGCTCTGTCCGGGTCTTAGCATGTAACACAACTGGCATATGACGCCATCTTTATGTGACTGACTGTACTATAAATCCTTCGGATCAGGTCTTTAGGGAGGGGGATACAACTATATATATATATATATATATATATATATATATATATATATATATATATATATATATATATATATATATATATATATATATATATATATATATATATATATATATATATATATATATATATATATATATATATATATATATATATATATATATATATATATATATATATATATATATATATATATATATACGTATATATATATATATATATATATATATATATATATATATATATATATATATATATATACATATATATATATATATACATATATATATATATATACATATATATATATATATATATATATATATATATATATATATATATATATATATATATATATATATATATATATATATATATATATATATATATATATATATATATATATATATAATTATACATACATACATACATACATACATACATACATACATACATATATATATATATATATATATATATATATATATATATATATATATATATATATATATATATATATATATATATATATATATATATATATATATATACATATATACATATATACATATATACATATATATACATACATACATACATACATACATACATACATACATACATACATACATACATACATACATACATACATATATATACATATATATATATATATATATATATATATATATATATATATATATATATATATATATATATATATATATATATATATATATATATATATATATATATATATATATATATATACAGTGGAACCTGTCAAATTGAACACCTGTGTACATTGAACACCTGCGTACATTGAACAATTTTTCATGTCCCGGCAAACTCCCATTGAAAATCAATGGGAGGCTACCTGGATACATTGAACACCTGTCTACCTTGAACATTGAACAGCAAATTTGTTCCCGCAGGCCACATTTAACCTGTTTACTTTGAATATATATATATATATATATATATATATATATATATATATATATATATATATATATATATATATATATATATATATATATATATATATATATATATATATATATATATATATATATATATAAATATAAATATATATATATATATATATATATATATATATATATATATATATATATATATATATATATATATATATATATATATATATATATATATATATATATATATATATATATATATATATATATATATATATATATATATATATATATATATATATATATATATATATATATATATATATATATATATAAATATATATATTTATATATATCGCGCTATGATCAAAGTTCCAAAGCAGTTATCCTTTCTCAATGACACTTATAGTAATGACACTTGAGAATTATGCGAGATAACGTTCACACGTCAAGATTAATCAAACATGTTTGGGTGTATTCATGTCTGATATGTACGCATTCGATTCGTCTGATCTGACAATATGGTCATTTTGGCATCAGAAAACGGTACCCAGTAAAAATAAAAGCTGTAGGTTTTGTCAATTATCGCACGACAGTGTTATATCTATCTTACAAGTAAGAAGCCCGTTTGTTAAAGGGTTCTATTTCAGAATTTGAAGGAAATAATGTTTGTATGTGTATATTTTAAAAACTTATACACATGTAAGTTAAGCGACCATTGCCGTTTATTGTATTTGGGCAATGGGCGGTTTTATATATACCCTGCCATGGAATCGACTTTTGACCTCGACCCCGAAATCTCATGACGTAGACATATGAAACGTTGCGCAAAATATTCGCAGCTTTTGTGGTTAGGGCACCCATTGCCCTCCCATAGAACCCCTACCCGCAAACACATCGCAAGTACTGCGCAACGTTAGATACTGAGAGCACCCGTTCTGTTATACGTAGAGAGTTTAGACTATTTCCCTCCTGGGGCCCTAAGTATAAAACTTAACGTAGTGCTTGCGAGGTGCTTGTGGTTAGAAATACAAAGGGAGAACAATGGACTTTCTAGCCACAAGCACATCGCAAGCACTACGTAAAGCTTTATACTTAGAGGCCCTGTTGCTTGCCTTCCACCAATCACACCTCGAGAAGTGTACGTTGTGTGGCATACCCCACACATAGCTGTGTATGTGATACCCTTGGGGTTACTCGGCGTCGCCTCGCAACATCTCGGGTAAATCACATACACCACAGCCTTCCTGGGCTCTATCCATCACTTAACCCGTTCATGTTTGTATTAAATGACAAACGCCACCGCCTGATGATTTTGGCAATATTTCTAACTCTCTCTGCTATGTTTTCAGTGAATGCATGCTTATTTCTAAAGTTATACTAGTATTCAAAAATATTTTAGATTCAGATAAAGCATGCCAATTAGTTCTTTCCTTCCATTGCTGACTAGGACTGTACGTTTTGAAAACTCAATGATATGGCCTACAGAGCTGCCAATATACACAGCGTTCCCTCTAACTACATGTACGCTCAACATAACCCATTCACACTCAGAGCTCCTCTAAAAAGTATCGTCCGCTACTCTCATACTTTTGAAAATAACTTCGGAATAAAGTCCAAGTTCAGAAACTTTTTGAAGGAGAGTTCCTCTTTGGCTTCTGATTAATATTTCTCCTTCAAATAATTTCTAAAAGATGTATTTGTTGGAAAAATATCATCAAAATTGTCAGGACTGTTTTGGCTGCTCTGAGCATTAATGGGATAAACTCTACCTGCTCACTGCTGCACGTTCGCACGGCCAGAAATTGGGTTATATATCGTATCTATAACTGCACACTCGTGAAACCTTTATCATATATATAATATAGAAACTCAAATTTGACCTAGTACTATATAAAGGCTTACCTGCGAAAAAACTGGTCCGCTCGACGAATAAAAAAATCCAGAGCCAACGCCCCTGATGGGTTTGCTAATTATTCCTGTGTAGTGTTAATGGCATGTAAACTACCCCTTGTTTGTAGCTGTTCCTATGAGGGGGCAGCTACCCCGCGGCAGGCTGTGGTTATCCTGTTACCCCTAAGGCGTGAGTACCTGTGGGAGTCTAGGAGAGGAGAGGGGACCGCGGTACGCTGCTGCTGCTGCTAGGGCAAATAGACGCTGTTAGTATGTTAGTACAGGTAGTATATCAAAACGTCACAGGTAACAGGCAGCCTTCCTGGCCGACTGACTCACTGACAGACTCTAGTGAGAGAGGGGAGCATGTAGTCTCACCATCGACCCTCCTTCCCTCCTACTGCAACTCCTATCTTCAGTTCAAAGGTCAACCTAAAGAAATGCACTCCAAGGCTCCCGGGACAATAGCCAACGGAGCTTATCCAAGAAGGACACAACACTTCGCGGGAGGGGGTTGGGAGGAGATTTGGGATTAAGAACCGTGTTGATCGTCACGTTTTGCTGTGGTAAAACATGATTAGAAATGTGTTAACCCTCCCAACGCCACGCACGTACATATGCGTTTTTGATAGTATAATCTAGAGAACCACGCACGCATATATGCGTTTGTGATAGTATAATCTAGAGAACCATGCACGCACATATGCGTTTGTGATAGTATACTCTAGAGAACCATGCACGCACATATGCGTTTGTCATAGTATAATCTAGAGAACCATGCACGCACATATGCGTTTGTGATATTATACTCTAGAGAACCACGCACGTACAGATGCATTAGTGATAGTGTTATCTAGAGAACCATGCACGCACATATGCGTTTGTGAAAGTATAATCTAGAGAACCATGCACGCACATATGCATTTGTGATATTATACTCTAGAGAACCACGCACGTACAAATGCATTTGTGATATTATACTCTAGAGAACCATGCACGCACATATGCGTTTGTGATATTATACTCTAGAGAACCACGCACGTACAGATGCATTAGTGATAGTGTTATCTAGAGAACCATGCACGCACATATGCGTTTGTGAAAGTATAATCTAGAGAACCATGCACGCACATATGCATTTGTGATATTATACTCTAGAGAACCACGCACGTACAAATGCATTTGTGATATTATACTCTAGAGAACCACGCACGTACAAATGCATTTGTGATAGTGTTATCTAGAGAACCATGCACGCACATATGCATTGGTGATAGTATAATCTAGAGAACCAAGCACGCACATATGCGTTTGTGATAGTATAATCTAGAGAACCACGCACGTACATATGCATTTGTGATAGTATAATCTAGAGAACCATGCACGCACATATGCGTTTGTCATAGTATAATCTAGAGAACCATGCATGTACATATGCGTTTGTCATAGTATAATCTAGAGAACCATTCACGTATATATGCGTTTGTGATAGCATTTTAAATCGAGCACAACATTCTGACAGCCTTCTGTTCATTTCAGAGTTATGTAGGGGTCTTTTAGATTTGCGATCCAGGCCCTTCTTCTGAGGAATTTGATTAGCTCGCACGCACATGTGCGTGCATGGTTCTCTAGACGCGAGGTTCCGGAACCCGCCGATAGGCGCCTTCAAACACGTCGAATGCCTTCGTGGAACGCTATGGATTGTTTCATTAGAGAAAACTTGGTTCTTCCAGTCATGTATGATAGCGTCCACTCTGTTTCGGCCAAACAGCATGGATACATTCAATGGACCAATTGTACTAAAAATACACTTTTAGGAAATTATATAACCTTTTTTAAATCAGTGAAATTAGCGATTTTACAGTTTTGATGACGTCACAAGTAATTGGAAGCTAATTATAATACGCGACGGTGGCGACGCGTAGCGGCGTTCACTTACACTACAGACCTGTAGTGTAAATGAAAGCCGAACACGAACACGTTACAGTCAACCTCCCCCCTTACTAACACCCATTCTACTGCCGACACATGGCATCCAACAATAGTTCCGAAAAACTCTGGGTTATAATATCACAAATGCATATGTGCGTACATGGTTCTCTAGATTACACTATCACAAATGCATATGTACGTGCGTGGTTCTCTAGATTATACTATCAAAACGCATATGTGCGTGCATGGTTCTCTAGATTATACTATCACAAATGCATATGTGCGTGCATGGTTCTCTAGATTATACTATGACAAATGCATATGTGCGTGCATGGTTTTCTAGATTATACTATCACATATGCATATGTGCGTGCATGGTTCTCTAGAGTATACTATAACAAATGCATACATGCATGCATGGTTCTCTAGATTATACTATCAAAAATGCATATGTGCGTGCATTGTTCTCTGGATTATACTATCACAAATGCATATGTGCGTGCGTGGTTCTCTAGATTATACTATCACAACGCATATGTGCGTGCATGGTTCTCTAGATTATACTATAACAAATGCATATGTGCGTGCATAGTTCTCTAGATTATACTATAACAAATGCATATATGCGTGCATGGTTCTCTAGATTATACTATCACAAATGCATATGTGCGTGCATGGTTCTCTAGATTATACTATAACAAATGCATATATGCGTGCATGGTTTTCTAGATTATACTATCACAAATGCATATGTGCGTGCATGGTTCTCTAGATTATACTATAACAAATGCATATCTACGTGCATGGTTCTCTAGATTATACTATCACAAATGCATATGTGCGTGCATGGTTCTCTAGATTATACTATCACAAATGCATATGTGCGTGCGTGGTTCTCTAGATTATACTATGACAAATGCATATGTGCGTGCATGGTTCTTAAGATTATACTATGACAAATGTAAATGTGCGTGCATGGTTCTCTAGATTATACTATGACAAATGCATATGTGCGTGCATGGTTCTCTAGATTATATACTATCACAAACGCATATGTACGTGCATGGTTCTCTAGATTATACTATGACAAATGCATATGTGCGTGCGTGGTTCTCTAGATTATACTATGACAAATGCATATGTACGTGCAT
>OZ012695.1:30952013-30972492 GCA_963942565.1 Maea johnstoni
AAAAAGGAATATGAAGGTTATATCACAAATCTCCATTTATCAATGATCCAACTCTATCATATGTGCAGGGATAATGCTATTGATCACCAGTAGAAGGTGGCAATTAGACACGCAAGCCTGCAAAATGCCATCTCCGCCGCATATTTAGTGCAGGAATAAGTTTGTTTTCACTGTTCATTCAGCCCCAGGCCAAAATCTTTAGGATTCGAAAGAAGCCCAGGCTCAAAATGCCTACTCTTATCATTTGACCTCATTAATACGCAGATTACAGTTTCTCATTCAGGTGCTCATGAAGGTAAATATTAAATTTTGCAGTTCCTTCCTTTGAAGTTATCAACAAAACACCCTTAAGTTAAACAAATATGACGGGGTAAAATGGGCAGAAAATGTACGTTTTTATATAGTCTTCTTACTATGCTAATTGATTGAGCAGGTCATGATGCTGGATAAAACTGTTATTATTAGCTCTTTGCAGTTTAACCCATTAACACTCAAGAGTTTTTCTGGAAGGTACCGTCTGCTTCTCTCATACTTTAGAAAATAACTTTTGAATAAAGCGAAAATTCACAAATTATTTGAAAGAGAGTTGTTGTTTGGCTTCTGATAAACATTTCTCCTTCAAATATTTTCAATAAAATGCATTTTTAGTTATAATATATCCAAAATTGTCAGGCCTCTTTTGGCTGCTCTGAGTGTTAATGGGTTAACACCAAAAGGAAATATTTAGTTGAAGTCTGAAAAGCGAAGAAAGTTTCCCAAGTGGTTTTTCGTTGAAACTTCTGAGTTTTTTTTTACGTTTGATATAATTCATATGGAAATTAGTCCTTATATGCAAATATCGAATTATTTTCAGCCAGATGATGTCTCCCCCACTTAGAGAAACTAAAATGCATATTTGACACACCTAGGAATTATCTCAGTGGTTATTTAAGGGAGGTTTGCACTATATGTTGATTTGACCTAATTCATATGCTAATTAGGTCAATTATGCGAATTGCCCAATATCTGCAGCTTAGCATCTGCATCGTACGATGGACCAAGTGTGAAAGAGAAAATATCTAAATATTTTTTTTCACCACCGTATTTTGGGGGGAGAAAATAAATTCAAATATATTTTCACTCACGTTTATTCGGGAGAGAAAATAAATTTAAATATATTTTCACTCCAATAAACGGTAGTGAAAATATAAATAAATATATTTTCCCTCCCCAAAATACGGTGGTGAAAATAAATTTTAATATATATTTTCTCCCCCCAAAATACGGTGGTGAAAATAAATATTCAAATATTTGCTCATTCACACTTGGTCCATCGTAGCATCGTGGGGATGAGAACAACACATTTCAATCATAAAAGCTTAGTGTACTCGACATTTCCAGGTTCACTCATTAGGGGTATATGGGGTGGCCAGTAGACTATGAAGAATGCAACAGAACGCTTCTTTTAACCTAACCCTAACCCATTTACAAATGGAGTGGCTACAAGACCTGACACATGTGCAAATATCTTATTATTGAAGCAATATCTACACATAGGTTTGACTGAGAGCTATTCCCGCTGGTTTTAGATTTCTTGAATCCCGCGAAACGTTTAGTTTAGCTATAATCCAGGTGCGAAATATCATCACAGTATCTTAGAACTTGTTGAACTATGAAAGTGTGGAAGGAAAAACAAGGAATGTACGTATAGAGTTAAATAGCTTTATTTTCACATTTTATTCTTGTTTATCCAATGGTTGGTGAGAAAGGGTGGGATAGAGTCAAATACAGATAAACGATAAACAGACATACAGATAACGGTCAGTCGCGATAACATTTTGTTATGAAATCTTGGCGTGATTATTGGACCAATTGGCGAAACTTGATGTCAGCATGTATTTTGCCAGGAACACCTTTAGATTACTAGTAAGGCATTTGTTGTTCATCTTATGTGGGATGCCTAACCAATGACACGCATATAAGTCTTTTTTCCTCAAATATCTTGAGCATAGAATAATTTCAGCAGTCGTGCTGAAGTGTGTATTTAATACATGTAAAAATGTTAAATGAAACATGAATTTTCAAAATCAAACAAAACAAAATAACTACAACATATTGGATTCATGTAACCTTGGAGCACCTACAGACCAGAACATATGTCCAAGTTACACAGGTGTATACGCTAAGGTAGTCCTCATTGGTTCTAATAGTACTAGTATTCAAGTTGAGATGTTTACTCTACATTGTATAAGAAGTCAAAGTGACCAAAACCTGCAACGTGACTCATTGGGGTTCCAGTACGATCGCCTATACAAGACATAATCTTCCTGAATAAATTGTCAGAAAATTCCGTTAATTCGCAATTATAAACTGGAAAATTGATTATACTATATATATATAATATATATATATATATATATATATATATATATATATATATATATATATATATATATATATATATATATATATATAATATAGTATATATATATATATACATATACATATATATATATATATATATATATATATATATATATATATATATATATATATATATAATATATATATACTATATATATATATATATATATATATATATATATATATATATATATATATATATACACTGGAATGTATATATATTGCATCTTATCCACATGGTCCTAGATTCTGGGCTTCCTCCACATTTCCCTGTGGTGACTGAACGAGGGCCATGATGTTCTGTGTGAGGGTGAGGCCCAGCAAGAATACGCCTATGACCAGGAAAGTAATCCCAACACCTCGTAAAAACTTTCGTACATTTTGTGTTGTTTCGCCTCTCAGTGATAGCTGAACTAAACACAACCCTGAAAATGTAATGGATGTATTAGAGACAGCAGGTTTTATAAGTGGAAACGAACTAAAAGTCTTTTTGAGGAGAGCAAAGTCGGATAATCGTTATCAGTAATACTGCTGATCAAATTGTCTAGAAACATTTTGTATTTGTTTTCCCTTATTATGTAGGCTTTAGTAAATACAATGAGCAAAGTACTACGAAATGCCGTAAACGACTGACTAATCGTGCAATGTCATTAGTTATACCCTGTTGGAAAGTGCGGTCCGGCCTGATGTCCCACCCGAAGTCATCCAGATTCCACCAGACGGAGGCGAGTGGGATCTGGATGATTGAGGGTGGATAGCAGGCATGACCGCACTTTCCAACAGGGCGTAACGAATTTATCATCTGCGCTTTCATGGTCAGGAAAGAGAACAAATACATCTCATGAAATATTAATTAAAATAACTTTGGAGGTCAGAACGAGACTGGTGACATCTATGTGTCTTACTGGCCAGGTGGTAATATTGAATTCTGCCGTTCGAAATTGAATTCTGCCGTTCGATATTGAATCTGCAAAGTGTGAACGGCTCCAGGTCTAACCCCTATTGACCAATCAGCATCGAGAACTACACAGAACAGGTGATAATATTTCACTCACGGTAAGAAGCCGGTAAAGTGTTTTGAAATACATAAAGGAAATTAAGAATCTAACTAGGGATTTCTCCCCTAGATATTCAGCGATATATTCAAACTTCATTACACATTTGTCTATTTCAGTATTAGGGTCAGCTCGATTGTGAGACTTACCTGGAAAGACAAACATCAGGAAAGCCACTAGAGCTCCTATGAATTGTACTGCAGTGTTTACGCCAGGGACAACTAGCGCCAACAGCAGAGACGAACAGAAAATAATGAGGGCGATTGTGATTCTTCGTCTCTTTTCGCCTCTTGAAGCGACCTCTGGCGGAATCCCTCGGAGGCGAAGATATAGATCATTTACTGACGATCTGAAAGGAAAATGGCTGCTGTTTATCTACATTGGGACGTTGTTGGTTAACATATTCTTTGTTAACTGTAAAACCTTAACAGTCAATAAAGAATATATATACATAAATATATATATATATATATATATATATATATATATATATATATATATATATATATATATATATATATATATATATATATATATATATATATATATATATATAAATATATATATATATATATAGGGTTTAACTACCACAAGATGGCTGACGAACCATTCAAAACGTCGAAAAGCTCAAATACATATTCAATGTTCTACTAATATCTTAAAATTTGGTCATTATTAAATCATTCAAAATAACTCGATTGAAGTTATTCATTTTCTAAATGTGCCATCAACCTTATTCTTCAGTTCATTGACATTCCTAGCCGAGTGTCTTTGTTTTTTTGGTGAATTAACATTTTGGAAAAAAAATGTGTACTTCATCAGATCACTTGCAGGTAAATGCAAAATAATAAAGGGTAATGCAATAAGATGGAGATGAGGTGAATTTAAGAAAATGTAGGATAGATATAAGATAACGATAATGATAAGGTAAAATAAAACAAAACTGATACACCAATACTGGCAATAGCATATCAAGCCAATGTACGTAAACATGTAAAAGGGTAATTAATCGAATCTTGTGTTTATTTTAATTATAATTCTCTTACAAGTTTCAAGAGAAACCTTTAAAAAGGCAAAATTTTCCCGCAGTAATGTCTAAGCCTATAGTATAGCATAGTCGGCGTTACCTTGATATGTAAATCAGCACTGGATAGGCTGTCAGGCATTTCACTGCAATTAGGATTTGACCAATTAGAAGTGCCCAGTCCGCATTGTAGGACATCAAGATATCGTCACGAACAGAGGTGCCAAACGTCAGATAACCAAATATGGCAGTGGAGGTGTAGACCTGTTATGCATAGCCCCATGGCTCCCATGACAGTTTTAAAACCCTCTGTCAAAGTCTGTGTTTTAAGGCAGTTAAATACGGGCACCACCTCCACGTGACACTGAAACAGGAAAAGGCACATGTGAAGCATATATATCTATCTAATATAATAACATTCATCTATCATATCTATCTACATGTATGTATGTATGTATGTATGTATGTACATATGTATTTACATATGTATGTATGTATCTATCTATATCTAAATGCACCTATCTACATGTATGTATGTATGTATGTATGTATGTATGTATGTATGTATGTATGTATGTATGCATCTATCTATATTACATGTACCTATCTATCTATCTATCTATCTATCTATCTGTCTGCCTGTCTTCCTGTCTATCAATCAATCTATCTATACACACATACACACACACCTACAGCTTGCGTTTGAGAAGAAGAGTATGTTGCACTGGTACGAGTGTCTTACCTGATAGCAGAAGAAAAGGGCTGGGACGAGGAAGACAACATCTGTCCAGTTCTCAGGTCTACAAATAATTAAAAAGAAAAATTAATAGATAAACAACGTGAAGCATGCTGAATCAAATATCAAATTGATCACATGCAGGTACATGTATTGATCAATGATCACATGTTGCCAATTTCTCTATTCCTTGATTTATTCTTTATCTTAGACATGCTTTAGTTTTTTCTGCGTTATTCACTAGGATAAGGTCGTGGACATGAAAAATGCCTATCGTTATTTTCAGTAGACCCGAAAACTATCAGGCTAAACAATGTTCAACCAATATGGACGTCCATCTCGTAAGGGTCTCAACTCGAACTTAACAATAAGCAAAAGAATGTATTGGACCATGAAAAAGTGGGTGTACAATATAGACAGGCGTTGACGTATGCAAAGTTCACGTGTTACTGTTGCAGGATTAGGAATGAAACTTACTGAGTTCTTATTGTAATATTTTCTCGCGGTTCTGTGAAGTACTTGACTATGACCATGATTGTAACGTAGGCCAATGCCACGGCCCCTATAACGCTGAAATATAAAAGGCGAACAACAGATACAAACAGGCAACTCCTAATGCCCCTTTACCCATTTATTCTTGGAGATTTCTTTATCAACAAGTGTCTTTTGGACCCTTGTAACTTTAAAAGAAATGAATAATTTCTAACATATTTGAAGGAGAGTCTTAGGTAGAATTCTTATCAGCATTTCCTCATCTTATATTTTTTCGAAAATAGTTTTTATTCGAGGAATGTCAACACAGTATTTAGGCGCTTTTGAGCTGTACAGGCATGAGTGAGGTTAAACCATATGAATCTGTATGCTCAGGATCGATAATTTCTGAACGTTACCGTCAAATAGTGTGATACATGCATATGAAAGATACTGAATTAAAGAGGGATGGTTAAAATCAACAGGAATAATAACTTTTCATCAAATTCTTCTTGAAATACTCTTTTTTCTACTTTTTTCAATGGTTCAAAATTGAAATTTGATTTTGAAATCTATGAAACTATACATGTTATCAAAATCTATGTTTGTTGAGGTTTATCAAACAGCGCTCCTAATCAACGAAAAGCATTTCAAAACTTCTATACTAAACAGGAAAATTGAAACAGCAAATTTTAATGATAGGTTTTCCCAACTAAAGAGCTGTTAATGCATATCAAAAGCAAAATTATATCCAATATAGTTTACAATTTCAATTTCTTGAACAATTGAAATACTATATATTACAGGAATGAAGGATTACGATTTTGAACGAGAATTGATAAATAGCTCATACTAATTTGTGTTTTCGCAAATTTATCTGATTTATTTATAAATTTATTTATAAATTTATCTGCGGAGTTGTTGTCACGTGACTGAGAGCTCACCTGACATGGCGCAGAGAGTCGATGCGCTTGAAGAAACAGAAAGGTAGGATAAGAACGATGGCCGACGCTGATATCGTGAAGTAACGGTTCATATACCAATTAAAGCAATACGTTTCTCCATATAAATCATAGAAAACTGAAAGGAAAGAAGAGAAATGGACATTCACCACCATACCCCACTGTAACAATACTGTAATTCATATTACATGTATCTGGCGTGTACAGGTGGTATGTCAGATATGTAAATAACACATCACATAGAGTGATGTGTCAGATATATATTGTTACATTCAATAGAAACGACATTCATTCAATTGCATTCCTAAATTACTGCTATATTATCAAAATATTCACACATGCTTTAGACCATGTCCAGATAAAAAAATTGGTTAAAATTTGCAATAAAAGGTTGAGGTTCTAGACATTTATTATATAAGGATTGTAGTACAGTGCCGACATTTAATTCCTGCACTAAATTCGCGGGCAGCCCAAGCATAATACACGACCGCATGCCCGATTGCCACCCAGTTTTCTGGGTATGGATGCCCGGATGACCTCACAACTGAACGTAGCTTTGATTCACAAGCTTCGTGCGTCATTAATGTGTTTGGCTTATTCTTTGACATATTATCCATGGGTGTTTGTACAACCAGGCACTAACAGACATCCGGTCGACTGGTGCAGGAATTAAATTTCTATATATATATATATATATATATATATATATATATATATATATATATATATATATATATATATATATATATATACACACACATATATATATATATATATATATATATATATATATATATATATATATATATATATATATATATATATATATATATATATATATATATATATATATATATATATATATATATATATATATATATATATATATATATATATATACACTAAACGAAAAATGAATATTTTACTTTCTACTTTCTTCAAGGTTTATGTATGACTCACATTTATCCCACTGGTCGCCAATGATTGTGAGGCCAGTGACCTTTGCCCCGAAGAAGAGGAAGGCCACGAGCACAGCACACAGGGTGCCCACCCTGTGCCCGCACAGCTCCTGGATGAGACACGGGTAGCTGGCACTGTTCGTCACCTTACTCATATAGATAATCAGCAGTAAAGATGCCACCACAAATACTAAAAATATCTGCAAAAGGTAAAAGAGAACATCTTGAGTAAAACGCTCATTTGTATTCGTCCAATGAAATATTCATGTTGATCATTGTCTGTATTTGTAATTTCATATTGTATTACAGCCAACTCTGCTTAATCCGGACTGATGCGGACTCTACATTTCTGTCCGGATTAGGCAAAATACGGATTATGTGTATAGGGATTATATGTACAGGAAGGGACCGGGACCTTCCAATCTGTCCGGTTTAGACGAAAATCCGGATAACACATGTCCGGATTAAGCAGAGTTGCCATTATAAGGTCAATAAGCATTACGTTACATTACATACTAAACGAAATGTAGCGAAGTCGCAGTGTGACAATGATGCCGACTTACAAATATTTTTGTAAGAGTAAAAGAGGATAAATTAGTATTTTTCAAGATAGAATTATCTAAATATCAGGGGTCAAGCGCATAGTCTCAAGTACGCCATCTCTGTATTGATCTAATATTTCACATCTATCAAATATCTTATCGTATTGCTCTGAGATCATATTGAACAAATATCACAATCTGAGTTCTTCAGATTTAAGGCCATATATCATCCGAAGGCCAAGATGATACGACAGGTTGCTAGATATATTTTGGATACTAGTAATTATTTCAACCATGAGAAGAGTTGAAATCAATGTTCGTAGGAAGTACCCAGCATGCTATATAAAAACAAATCAAATACTATTGGTCATCCAACATATCTATGATTCACTTTAATTACCATTACACATTGTAACTTAATCCTTCTCCTGGCCCAAACAGGTACAGGCAACTTTGCTTAATCCGGACATGTGTAATCCGGATTTTCGTCTAAACCGGACAGATTGGAAGGTTCCAGTCCATTTCTATACATATAATTCCTTTACGCATAATCCGGATTTTGCCTAATCCGGACAGAAGTTTAGGGTCCGCACCAGTCCAGATTAAGCAGAGTTGCCTGTATTACCAATTAACACATAGTTTTCAATACGTCACATTACAAATTCTTGAAATGAAAGTTGTTATTTTCTTAAGTGGCCAAAGTTACAGAACATTGCGCACTTCTGATGGAGTGTTATCTTTCTCAGCAAAACACCGCAACATAAACTCAGAAATGATTGCACTTATTCAATACATATTCTTTTACAAGGAAAATACGTCGAATCAAGGCCTTAGCTTTATGATATTAAAACTGATTATGCACTTCGGGGTTGATTTGGGGCAGAATGATAATATTTTTCCTACCAATTGCACAAATACAGAGATGAGTATTCCACCGGCTTTATCAAAGGCTAGGGGGAGGTTTAGAAGTCCTACTCCTAGAGCCGTGTTGGCCATGACCGCTGAGCCACTGTACCATGCTGAACCTGAAATCACAAACGGTGTGAGAGGGAAACATATTCAAGCATGCATCGGTTCTAGTCTAATTACTAAATAGAAATTTGGAGCATCAAAATAAAGCTAATATACCTATACTTTGTATAGCGTATGATTTTGTACCAAAGTGCAGTCAATAAACATACAATACAATACTATACTTGAAAACAATCATTAATTACATATCAAAGTATATCATTAAAGGAAACTTCTAGCTGATTGTTGCATTATGTTTCTTTTATGAACCTGGTAATGATGATTGTGAAAGCAGGCCTACCTATTATAATACTTTTAGTCGAGAGTTCTCCAGAGGTTATCAAGGGCACCTTTTCTACATCTTTCCGTCGATGGTCGGACGACGCCGTTAACTCCACACGCTCAGTCATGCTGGCCACTCACTGTGATGGGCCACCCACCTGTAAGGAATGAATATATATGAATATATATATATATATATATATATATATATATATATATATATATATATATATATATATATATATATATATATATATATATATATATATATATATATATATATATATATATATATATATATATATATATATGTTTGGAAGAAGGATTGCATCATGCTGGTGTGTGTACCTTGGCGTGAAACTTTATATATATATATATATATATATATATATATATATATATATATATATATATATATATATATATATATATATATATATATATATATATATATATATATATATATATATATATATATATATATATATATATATATATATATATATATATATACATATATATATATTTGTTTCTAAAGTTCAACATGGAGTGAAGAGTGAAGAGTGAAGAGGTACAGGTATTAAATGGCGAAAGCAACTAAACACATATATACTTAAGTACGAAAATAACCTTTTAAAGGCGAGAACAGTAGATGGTTTTAAAGACAATGCAGAAAATTTAGATTTTCGTATTTCAGCATACATACTCATATGTAACAAATAATGGAAATCGTCCAATTGTTTTATAGTTATATTTTGTAAAGAGATGCCCCACGACTTATGAGCATACAGTCACCATAAAAAGTGCTGGCCTAGTGACCGTGGCGTGGAGACATTGTGTTTAAAGCAGGCCGTTATGTTCATGTAGACTTATAGTACAAGCCTGGGGATATGTGCATGTACAGATCGTTGACATTAAAAGCGTAAGTGTGGTACCCCGAACGACGAGTGTTCATAGAAATGCGCATTGCCCCATTGCTGTCTATCACAACTGCCGAGGGTCGTGTGTTCGAATTCTACTCCAAACATGCGAAAATGTCGCCCACGCATTGTGGTAGGTTGGTGGTTTTGCACAGGTTACTGAATTCGGTTTCTCCACCATGAGCAAGTAATATATATACATATATATATATATATATATATATATATATATATATATATATATATATATATATATATATATATATATATATATATATATATATATATATATATTTATATATATATGGGCCCATGATACTCTCAACTGGTGACAAATATTGAGTATTGGACACATAAACTATCAAGATTTAAATTTACACCACTACTATACCTGCCGATTATAGATAGTATCCTGCGAGATATCCTTAAACACCTTATGTTCTGGCCATAGGGCTTCTCATTTTTATTGAAATTTGATGGTCTTATTTTCTTAATTATGCAACCCAGATATCTAAAAAGACACCTTGTATTCATGTCCTCTAGTTTTAAAGGGTGAGTGTTTTACCATAGTGCTGTGAAGTATTAACGTAGTTTGGAGTGCAATACTATGTCCAAAGTGTATCGAACATCGCCTGAAAGAGACACTAATTGTGCTAATTAGTGATGTGACTTCGTGAGTATAATGTGGGCGTGATCTTGAACTTTTCACGTTTACTCCATTAATTATCATAACATCGTCGTTCCTGGTATTTGAATCTAAATTACCTATCCGTACCTCACTACAGTAAGGTCACGACCGCAATAATAGCTTCCTCTTTGTGTTCCAATGTCCTAAGGATAATACCATATGATAATACATTTGCATATATGAATATATATATATATATATATATATATATATATATATATATATATATATATATATTTATATATATATATATATATATATATATATATATATATATATATATATATATATATATATATATATACATACTAGTATATATATATACATATATATATATATATATATATATATATATATATATATATATATATATATATATATATATATATATATATATATATATATATATATATATATATATATATATATATATATATATATATATATATATATATATATTACCGTTTCGGAATGGATATTGTTGGTTGTTTATTGTCACTTTTACTGTAATGGCATACAGATGTAGTAGTTGGTATGTGTGTATTGTATAAATGTATTAAGTATATGTTTACAAACGATGCTGCATCTAATAAAGATCCATACATATATATGTTGATAAGAGGATGCCATCGAAGTTAGCATATCAGATAAGGTGCCAACCATGCTGATAAAGCACAGCATATATATATATATATATATATATATATATATATATATATATATATATATATATATATATATATATATATATATATATATATATATATATATATATATATATATATAAATATATATACATGTATATATATATTACGTTATGTGAAAAGTGGTGTAGGGTTCAACGTATGTTAAAAATCTCAAAATGACCCTAAGTTCACAAATATTAACCCCCATCAGCTACCTTAAGTGCGGCCGCAATCGTAAATACACAACTCGCAAACATGCGTTAATCCAAACACTGTAAGCCGGACAATGCCTATCTATATTTGGCATCAGTCTGTTTAATACATATTCTACTCTAGACTCCGAACACGAACAAATTAAGTTGTATTTCAAACCTACTCAGCTAGAGCAGTCTTCTGCTTAATTGGAGAACGCGCACTGCATGATCGGCAGGTCATTACAAACCCGTGGAGATCGTTCTCGATTTTTATTTTCATTCGATTCAGGGACGTAAAAGAACCAATCTATGTATGTGCGAGTGATTTCTGTGTGTTTCACGCCAAGGTACACACACCAGCATGATGCAATCCTTCTTCCGAACAAACGTGGACATGGAACGACTCAGAAGTGCGAATTGATATATATTTGTCATTTTCTTTGGCTATGAATTGCCTCGTCGTAATAAATGGCCATTTGTAAACGAGTGGGTCTCTGCCCACCTGACTAGCAGTGCAATACACATAGATCAGCTGCTTTTTAGTACGGATCATGTATCTCCCTCCACGTGTGTAGTGTTATGAATTAACCTTATGTATGCAATGGCCGTGCTGTAAAGACATTCCGACCTTGACCTTTGAGAGAAAAACGCATAAACAACCTTCGTGTTATGCAGTCGAATTCTCGCATGTTCTCACGAGATGGTGGCCGATACCTCGACATGATCCAGGTGAATCCCCACCATTACCCTGACTCAAAAGGATGAACGACCCTTAGAAAATCATCAATCCTATGCAAAGGGTTAAAAGAAATTCAGGTCTGGCCGAGTGGTCGTAGCCTTTGCCACTCAGACGTCTGAGTGCCTCTCCCAACTGCACGGGGTCAAATCCGGGCAAGGGCATGTGAGTCAGTTAGCAGTGACTTGGGGTTATGCGGTGGTTTTCGCCCGACCCTCCGGTGGTATGTGTGTCTAGGTATTACACTTAATCAAATAACTTCTAAAAGGATTCCCAAAAAGTGTGTTTCAAGTCGTAATGGCTTAACTATGAAATATATATACCTGTTATCAAAAGCAAAAATGAAAATGAACTCTACTTTTATCCTAAAGACAGAAGCAATTCCAACATTATATACCAGACCTAAACACTCTTTAACCGACACATTCTACTCCCTACTTAGTCCCTTTAAACCTTCACACTTATAACTTTATCCAAACGTCCTGCATCTAACTTATATACACTTAACCTAATTCTCACAGACTCTGTGCACAGAATCTACATACCAGTATTGGGCAGTTCACGCCTGTCATGACCACAACAGAGGGGGTCACAGTCATGTTTGAGTTAGGCACCTCTGGGTGACGCCAAAGGAATCTCCTAAGACAACATTGATGTCTGTTTGGCATTACATACATTGGCTTCTTGTCTATAGATAAGACTAAGACTAAGTCTAGATGTCTTATCATACCTTGCATAACATGTCTTACCTGCTCTATGTTTGAAATGTCTGACCTAGCAAATTACACTGACATGTTCTTATTAGTTGCAAACATTGAATAATACAGTGTATC
Source organism: Maea johnstoni (assembly GCA_963942565.1). Lineage (NCBI taxonomy): Eukaryota > Metazoa > Annelida > Polychaeta > Spionida > Magelonidae > Maea > Maea johnstoni. Next base: position 30,965,516 of record OZ012695.1, read on the forward strand.
TACCTATCGATCTCCCTACCTACCTACTTACATACATACATACATACATACATACATACATACATGTATATACATACATACATACACACATACATATATACAAATATACATACATACATACATACATACATACAAGCATACACTATATATATGCATTGTTGTGTGGCCAGTTTACATTTACTACCTCGACATTTGGCACATAGTTGTGACGGTCAGGTGTGTTCATGTTTTTCCATGTTTTTTTCGACGCAATAACTTTATTGGAATAGAACACTAGAAATCAGAGGAACATATGGCGCCATCTAAAGGGCATTTACAGTACAACAGTGGACGGCTAACGTATTGGCAGGTCAGCATTTCAGGGTTTAGGAACCTCTTAAAGGTCATGGTGTTCTCATGTTGTAGTTGTAATCTATCTCTAGGGCATCTATTGGGAAGCTGTGCCGTTGATGCACTACCGCATTGGGCATATAGGCAGTACTACTTAAGGACCTTTGTACTGTCCACATGTGGGGATGGGGGAAATCATTCCCAATGACGCAAAAGGGCCTTTTAACCATTTGCATCTGTAGAGCACACGTTCTGACAACTTTTACTAATCAATTAGAATAACAGTTGAATTGATTTAAAACGAGAGTTTATAATCAACACGAATAGTGGCGTTTATTCAAATATTTCCTTAAGTAGTTTATATTGACATAATCCCATCTGTATAATATCGTATGTGCTCTGTAGATGAGAATGGGTTAAACCAAGCAGTTATTGAGAAATTCATGCCAAGGCCATTCACTATACGCACCTATTACCCTGATAGAATATCGGTTTTCTTTACATACACGAAGATTTAACAGGAGGTAGCGGTCAGAACCAAGACAGAGTGAATGAGTAAGGATCAACACACTCATGCCTAAGCATTTAACAAAATACACACTGTTTTGGAGATGTCTCTATGACAAAAGCATATCCTTGAAAATGTTTGAACGAAGAGTATTTGTCTTAACTACATATACAAGTCTCCTCTAAAAAGTTTAGTATTTTTTATTCAAACGCACCAAAGAGTGTAGGGTTTGGAGGATGGATCGATGTGATTTACGAAACCAGATGTTCAATTCAAAAAAATATATCTAAGAATATAGAAAGCAGCCTGAGTATCTGTTGGATTAATAACACGTTTAAGTTAACCCTTAACCTTGATCTGCATGTAAACACAATGCACTTAAGCAACCTTCATCATGCCTGCATGCATGTATGTATGTATGTATGTGTGTGTGTATGTATGAATGAATGTTTGTATGTATATATATACATATATATATATATATATATATATATATATATATATATATATATATATATATATATATATATATATATATATATATACTAAGTATATATATATATATATATATATATATATATATATATATATATATATATATATACATGTGTATATATGATATATCGAGACGACTCCTTCTTAGTGGAACTATGGGCTAAGAGTATTACGATGCGCCGAGGTCGCTATCATCCAAAACACAGTGAGTGGTATTTGGACTCTAACATCGTACTCTGCATCACACTTCACTTAAGGTACACTTGGACTCGTCAACCCCCCTCCCATGTAACACACACATACTAAAAATCTCACTCCGTAGCCAAGTTTACTTTTACACCAACGTGATGCATGTATGATCGAAACACATGCAGCTACCACATTTTAAAAGCGATGCATATCCTCCTATGTAGCACCATGTTTAATTTCGAGATGATAGGAAGAGAATGAGAACGTACCGTTGGCTGAAGGTGTGTTTTGCCGTCGGCTGGCTGGCTGGCTGGCTAGCTGGCTGGCTGGCGAGCCTATCTAGGGCGCCGTCTGCTCCTGAGAGTAATCCAGGCAGGTACTGGTGACCATCAGCCCTGCACGTGGAGCACTGCTGTAAATCAGAGGAAGATCCCCACCCCCCCCCCCCTCCCACACACACACACACAAGTGCAGAACTAAGATAAGAGATTAGATAATAATTTCTTTTTAACAAAGTCTCACCCAATTATAAAATTGTACATACATAACACAGCAAGAACATTGGGCGGTCAATTTTGACATGCGAAAGACTATACAGCTAATAAATACATAGTATACAATCTTAAAAGATATGCCGGTGTATACGTATTGGTATCATATAACATCTGTCCCTGATACATCAGTTCTGATATTGAGCATTGTACAGCAGGTTTTGGCACTAAAACGTATCACATCACAGTTGGACAATAAAAACACAAACTTATCTGTATCATTTAAAGTATTAAAAGTTGGCAGGATTGTGCTTGCCTTTCACAAAAGGTTTTCTCTGTGAGATTTAAGTGCAGGGTGACGACAACTGCTGTAACATGGAGTAAGCTCCCACCCCGCCCCTAGTATAATGATCGTCTCGTGACGCCATTGCCCGCGTGCCCCCCTGAAGCCACACTAGGCCCAGCCGAGTGCGCACCGATGGCGATAATTGTTGGTTCAACGCCCACATGATAATTAGTGGGGCAGAGAATAGAGTATGCCCATTGGTTTTAAGCAGGGTATATCATTTGAACAACAGCAGTGACACGTAACGAGAATAGAGAATAGAGCATGCCCATTGGTTGGAAGCAGGGTATATCATTTGAACAACTGCAGGGACACGTAACGAGAATAGAAAAGAGAGCATGCCCATTGGTTGGAAGCAGGGTGTATCATCTGAACAACTGCAGTGACACGTAACGAGAATAGAGAATAGAGCATGCCCATTGATTGGAAGCAGGGTATATCATTTGAACAACTGCAGTGACACGTAACGAGAATAGAAAAGAGAGCATGCCCATTGGTTGGAAGCAGGGTGTATCATTTGAACAACTGCAGTGACACGTAACGAGAATAGAGAATAGAGCATGCCCATTGATTGGAAGCAGGGTATATCACTTGAACAACTGCAGTGACACGTAACGAGAATAGAGAATAGAGCATGCCCATTGATTGGAAGCAGGGTATATCACTTGAACAACTGCAGGGACACGTAACGAGAATAGAAAAGAGAGCATGCCAATTGGTTGGAAGCAGGGTATATCATTTGAACAACTGCAGTGACACGTAACGAGAATAGAGAATAGAGCATGTCCATTGGTTGGAAGCAGGGTATATCATTTGAACAACTGCAGTGGCACGTAACGATGGTAACGCTGCGAGATTTGCTCGATTCCTATACGTCCGGGTCTTTGTCGAAGAATGTAAAATGATTGTCACGTGACTTACCTGCCCTTGCAGCCCCCTCTAACGCACAAGACTAAATCAGTGCCATGACAGTTCTGGTTCTTCAAAGCGCAAACATTATAGAAAATTTAATAACTTTAGGGTTAATGTTTAATTCAATACCTTTAACCCCATGTCTACTTCATTTACTTCAATTCTGTTTTATTATATTGCAGAGAAATATGCGGAATTGTTGCTGCCAGTGACTGTCCGCTGCCCCTTTAGATCTTCTATATCTACGCCAAATATTATATTTGTCAAATTCAGTCTGACACGTTGGCGGTTGGTTATTATACAAATATGACATCCCTGAGGGTTTCTACCAGGAATAACTTCCCCGAAAGAGGATTGCCAATACTCTCGAGGGGAAGTTATTCGCGGTGGACACCCCACAGGGATGTCATATCTGTTTTATTATTCCGAACCAAATACAAAACACAAAAGGGAGAAAAACTACAAACTCCAGAGATTTTGGTTCGTGGGTTTTCTTCGGGCTAGCGGTAACTATTCAAATAGCCCATAGCTATTGCTATGGGCTATTCAAATAGTTGATCAGGCCTCGTCCGATACCAGCCTGCTGAACGCAGACATCTTGGCCTGCACCATTTTCACAAGGGTAACGAATTCATCATCGGCTTTCCCAACCTGACATACATTCTGAATTACGGTAAGCACAATATATCCGAAAAAAATCTCCGCCAGACTCGCCTCACGCAGAGCAAACGGCAAGGATTTCTTACTTGGATTCGCGATTTACAAACCTAAATCCATCTAATATTTTTCCTGCCATCTTATTTTCCATTCCAGATATACACCATGTTGGCAGACTATAATGTGCAAATAGTGTTTTAAACGCCAAAAACAATTTCTAGCGACTTTGTGAAGAGCAGTGGTCGCCATCTTAATTATTTGTTGCTAAGAGAAAGCGACCTCTGTCGGGGGATAATGTATTTACTGTCACCATGGCAATGAATGTTTTTTTAAGGATTCTAACAATAAACCTTGTGAACAGCATTGTCATGATCCCAATGCAGGATTATATTGGCTTCCTAACATTGACAATTGTTAAAAGCAATGTTGTAAGCCCAATATAGTCCAGTACAACAATGAAATTGACCAATCAGCTGCTAGTATGGGAGTGGAGCTGATGATAGATATGAGACTACCAATACTAGGTTCCTAGTCCCTAAAATTGACATCCCCTTCCGTGCTGACCAAGCAGTGTGGTGTAGTACCAGGTATGGTAGATAGAAGGCACCACCTGATCCTCCTATCTTAAGAGATTTTAGGCGTCTTATTACAACTGAATCCTGGTGAGATAAGTGTTAACTAAATTGACCACTTTGGCCACCTACAATATTTGGTGCTTGGTAACAGAAAAATGCATATGACACCCTGGAAATCTAGGCTACGGACCACCATGAGTGCCTTCTGTGATGTCCGCGCGTTTCTCGATGAAGTCATTAGCAGCTACCTTACTGCTAATGACTAATAGTTGTACCTGTTAGAGACTATTGACAGGCTAAAATGGCCGCCCCCAGTGTCTGCATTCTGTGTCTGTTAAGGAGGTGTTAAAACAGCAGTATACTTCGTGTATAAAGGTTGGCACTGGTGGGAACTTGGATTTAAGTAGAGAATACCATAAGAAACTATTTGGGCCTCTGTTTTATTCATGGTGGAAATGCCCTTTAATATTGCAAGATGCCGGAAAGCTGGGAAAGCCACAGACTTACCCTAAGTCACTGGCAACTTTCCAACATATCTCGACTCCGATCCCAATCTGGGACCTATTGTCAGTGGTGAGAGACAGGGAGGAATAGTCGCAGCATAATTAGGTCATAATATTTGTCATCAGTTTCATAAAAGAACTGCAAACATGTTTTTCATTGGGATGGCTCTTTGAGCGTTTTTCTGCTAATGATAAGAATACAGATCACCTGAGCCATTGCAGAATTGCACTTGCTGATCAGTTGCCCAGCACAGCATGGCAATCTGTTCGAATTCTTGGAATGATTGGGAACTTTTGGTAAATCGTTCCGTATGTATCCTCCAACAGATGAATGAGGTTTCATTTCATCTGTAATAACTGGTGGGTGTATCCAAAATGGTGCCCCATTGCCTCGACTAAATGTCGTTGAATAGTGGTGGATTTTGGCCTAACTACTTAATAGTAAAAATGCAGTTACTTGATTGTGAATGTGAAATTGAACTGCATCCCACTAGGACCTCGAGTAAGATCACCCTTCGGTAATGACACCCTAAGGGACCCCACTGTTAGGCAGTATCTATATATTAACTGTTCTGTATTAATTGTGCAGGTTCTTTGTGGGTAGTGAAATTATGCACCCTAAGTTTATTTTGTTATATGTTTTATGTCAAGTTACGACACTTATGATATGCATCCCTTTTGTATGCAAATACAGTCAATAAAGAAATATATATATATATATATATATATATATATATATATATATATATATATATATATATATATATATATATATATATATATTATATATATATATATATATATATATATTATATATATATATTTATATAATATTTATATATATATATATATATATTATATATATATATATTATATATATATATAAATTATATATATAACGACATATATATACATATTATATATATATACATATATACATATATATATATATACATATATATATATATATACACATATACATAATATATTAGATAATATAAATATATATATATATATTATACATATATATATATATATTATATATATATACATATATATATATATACATATATATATATATATATATATATATATATATATATATATATATATATATATTATTATATATATATATATTATATATATAACATATATATATATATTGGCACCTTGTTACATCTTCAGTCTAAACACGCTTATATTTGTAACATCTAAATGTAACTGAACGTAAACGGAACTTAATTGGATCGATGTTGGTTATTTGCCTAACATTTATTTTTGTTGTTCATCAATCCCTTTTTAATTATCTTCAAATATTCTTCTCATTTCATCACCTATAGTCAAAGTTATCAGAGTATGTTTTAACTGCAGATGGAAAGGGGATGAATGATCTTGCCAGTGAACCTAAAACACTGGTGTGTTGACTATTCAGATAAAGGATTATTGTAAAGGAAAATTACAATTTTCCATCTTACAACAAGATGAACGATAGCAGCATTAAGGAAGCCACATGCAGCTCCTACTGCGCCCTACATTTAATTGACATGTACATTTAATTGCAATTATATTGTTATTAGGTGTTATTAAGACTAGAAACGGGTCGCTGGGGGAAACGTAATGATATACAGGTTCCTTGGGAAGAAAGAGTGGGTTTAAATTGTTTCAAAAAAGGTTTTATAGAAACAGAAACTGAAGAACACTTTCTATTGCGCTGTCTGCACCCTGACCTTAAAGTCCATAGAGAAAATCTTCTGCTTACAGGCTTGCACAGTCTTGCCATCTTTTAATTATTTAAATGACACTGATAAGTTGGTGTTCCTTCTGTCCAACGGTGATATTATCTTTTTTAGTGCCAAAAACCTGTTCTAAAATGCTAAACATCAGAACAGATGTGTCTCGAACTAATTTTATATGGCATTTTAATTTTAATAGTGTTTATTATTCTTTGTTCATATTGTATGGTCTCTCGTA
>OZ012695.1:30972692-30995192 GCA_963942565.1 Maea johnstoni
TATATGTATGTATATATGTATAAATATATATGTATATATATATATATGTATATATATATATATATATATATGTATATATATATATATATATATATATGTATATATATATATATATATATATATGTATATATATGTATATATATATATATATATATATATATATATATATATATATATATATATATATATATATATATATATATATATACATACATATATATATATATACATACATATATATATATATATATATATATATATATATATATATATATATATATATATATATATATATATATATATATATATATATATATATATGTGTGTCTGTGTGTATATATATATATATGTGTATATATATAGATGTGTATATATATATATATATATATATATATATATATATATATATATATATGTATGTATATTTGTATATATACATTACATGTCATGAGCTTATTGACATAGGAAATTTAGAAATAAATATTTATCTTTCAATCCGGCAATAAATTGTCTGTTTTTCTACTGTTTGATCGAGTGATAATCTCTTTAACATTGCATATTGATTTTTCACCCTTATTTCGCTTGATTTGTACCAATGTTTGATAAGGCGTTTCATTAAAATTTGGAAGAATAGTATACCATCCTATTGATAACGTATGCTTGTATGATCAGCCGGGAGAGTGAGAGTTGACCCGGTCCCCGAAACGCATTTGTCCGATTTAAACGAGGTTGCTAAAACTAAAATGGTAGAGAGGGTACCAGCTGAAATGGCTGAGGTATGACAGGGGTTTTGGAGTGGGTACGAGATAAGTCAGGTATATATACATTCATGTAGATTTAGAACTGGTGCCTTTGTCCAGGATAGGTAAAGATCCCAGGTAAGCGAGGGTATCTCTAAATGTTTGTTTTGGCTCCGTAACCTCATTAGTCGCACGGGGTGAACTCCTACATAGAATTCCCCTACCACCACACTCGGTATAAAACTTAACGTAGTGCTTGCGAGATGCTTGTGGTTAGGAACACAAAGGGTGAACAATGGACTTTCAAACCACAAGCACATCGCAAGCACTACGTAGAGCTTTATACTTAGGGGCCCTGTCCACTCCACAGCCCCGGGCCATTTGCTCCCTATATGTTCCCTATGCCCCCCCCCCCCCCCCCCCCAGAGTCCTAGCCAGCAGGGTGTCTGGGTGTCTTTTGGACTCCCTGGTTCATGAGCAATACCTGATTTTAGGTAAAAAGACATCCTAGATTTTGGTACGTGTTTTTTGTAAATACTAATTTCAAGTCAAATTTCTAAAAGGTTTAACTTATAATAGCAAAGACATTTCTTGAAGAAATAAGCATATAATTACTTTATTTGTTAATGTACATAATCAGTGTAATGATTTTTACTTTTTCAATCAGGGATTTTGGACACTCATTATATCCATTATATCCATCAGAAACATTGCATGTGTTCATGTATCATACTGTATGCAGAGATAGGTTGCGTAGAATGCAGTGACTTACATTTGCTCCACTGATCTCCTATGATACAGAAGGCAGTGACCATGGCGCCATAGTAGATGAGACACACTATGACTGTACACAGTGCCCCCACCGCCCGCCCGCACAGAGACTTGACCAGCGTGGAATAGGTGTCGATGTTGGTGAGTTTTGTGATGTACATCAGTAAGACTACAGAGGTGACGAGAAGCACCAATAGCAGCTGAAATAGAATAGAATTGGGATGTTTGTCACTTTTTCTGCCATATTGTGGCTAAGTTGTGCCTAGATAGTTTTTAATAGTGGAGGAAACCGGAGTACCCGGCAAAAACAGCTGACGTAGAAATAATTCAAAACTAGAATGTCGGTATTTGCCCACAGATACAAATGTCTTCCCGCTGTGAAAATGAAAAGTTAGGCATTGAAGGAATGACATCCTGTAAATGAACCCCTCAGCAGTTAATGCGTATGCTATCTCGTATGAAATATTGAGTGCCTGAAAGCGTATATGATAATAGCTTTACAGCTCCTACATTGCAAGTAGCTTAACTTTGCTGAGTGACCTGGGGCCATAAGTATTAAACTATTCATGTTGAGCTTGTGAAATGATTGTGGTTAAGAATAAAAAAGGATAACAATGGACTTTCTAACCACCAGCACATTGCAGGCACTTCACATGATTGATTGATTGATTGATTGTTTATTGACTGCCCGTCCAAGGGCAAAAATATCAATACATAGTACAAGAATATATTAAACTGTAACATCATATAGAAATATAGAACAACATACAAGTTAGTTCATCATTTTCAAGTAGTAAACATAATCATGATAATAATAAAGGCCTGGATTCTAGGCTCAAATGAAGAACATTTCATGTGAGAAAATAGACATTTTATCACCTGTTATAATAAATTGTAATATTTCGCTCGCCACCCTAATCATACAAGCAAGGGTGAGAGTTAAAATTGAATTGAAAATACAAGCATTTAAAATAAGAACGGAAATTGTTAATAAACAACGAGAAATAACAGTAACAAGAATATGTTCTCTTCGTTAGATCCGACAATTTGAGACTTCGAATTATAGACTGGGTACTTTTACAAAGCTTTATACACAGGGCCTCTGCTCCAGCCACTGATGCAGGCTAGCTGTGAGAAAGGCACACCCCAGTGCTTAAAGAGGTGAACAGTGAGACAGGTGATTGCTATTTATAGCTCGATTACCATATTGCCTAATGGAACGATTTTAAGATACCTTGCACACAAGTTAGTCAGGTCCAGAATAGGAATTCTGGGCCAGAAACATCCCATTATGACCATACTAAGAAATCCATTGTTACCAAAATCTTATCAATTTAAAAGGATCTGTGAGAATTTCAAAAGTTATAATGGAACAGTTTTTTAGATATTTTGCAGACAAGTTCGGAGATAAGTGTGTGTACACACACACACACAGACACACACACACACATATATATATATATATATATATATATATATATATATATATATATATATATATATATATATATATATATATATATATATATATATATACATATATACATATATATATATTTATATATATTTATATATATATATATATATATATATATATATATATATATATATATATATATATATATATATATATATATATATATATACATACATATATATATATATATAAATATATATATATATATATATATACATATACATATACATATACATATACACTTGATACGTAAATTTATTAAGATTAAATATTACTGTAAACTTACTAATTGAACTACAGTTGCCACATATATTCCTCCGCCCCTGTCGAATGCCCTGGGTAGGTTGAGTAATCCTATACCTAGAGCCGAGTTTGCCATGACCGCTGAACCACTATACCACGCCGACCCTGCAAGGGAAATAGACTGATTATATAGCACTAACTCATTTACTCTAGTAAGCCCTCATTGTCTGATAATCAACACGACTCAAGACATGTGCTCTTTTCGAATACATATCGAAGAGGGATTGTGAAACCGAACAGTTTAAAAGCATTTATTATGATTTGATTATACTTTCATTTATATTTGTTTATATATGTATTTTTGTAGTGAAACTACGAGTCAATAAACTATATATATATATATATATATATATATATATATATATATATATATATATATATATATATATATATATATATATATATATATATATTTAGATATTCGTTTGTGCGTCTTTTGAGATATAAGATGGATTCTTAAACCCAATAGTTTCAACGCATTTCACTATTCATCTATAGACCCGTTCCCACTCTCTGTCTTGAAGGGGGCATGTTCGTTTTAACACTTATGTGTATGGCAATAAATCACCAAAAAGCACCAATTGCACCAAAATATTATACCGACTCACAGTCCATATTTATTCAATACATTACAATATCCTTAACTGCTAACCCAACATTTTCGCCATAGTACCTATGTCCTAGAGCGTAAAGTGTTGCTGTGAAGGCAGCAGGGGGTACCTACCCTTTGGTTTGGGTTTGTCGCTGCTGGGGGCCAGCAGATACTGTCTCTCCCCGTCGCGCTCATTAGACAGCACCACGCCCACTTGCTCTTCGGAGATACTCATTGAATTTTCGATTACCATACTGATCTGTGTTGCATTAGATTCCTAGAAATTAAAAAAGCACAAAATCATATACAGTCGAAGCTTTTAATCAGAAATCCTACTCCAACTTAACACGTGAAGGTAAGAATATTGCTAATGGCTGTTTGTTATCTTGCCCTCTCATTTACTAAATATTTACCAAGAAACATGTACACATGAGATGTGCTGATTTAAAAGAATTCAGCCTGTCACACCTGATAGAATGATATAGATAACAACCAGAGAGATAACACTTAGGGAGAAAAGCTACCCTGCCAGAATCACTACTAAGCTGAGAAGGCGAGAGGGGATTAACTGATTACAAAACGTATCCAAAACCAAAGTATCGAAAGTTAGACACGAAAGCTGTGCTAGGCACACACACACACACACACACACACACACACATATATATATATATATATATATATATATATATATATATATATATATATATATATATATATATATATATATATATATATATATATATATATATATATATATATATATATCATTATTAGCAAAATCCTAGGCTTTTGATTGGTCAATTGGCCCATGATATGAAGCTGTGTTGTGAACTTGCTTCAATTCACCTCTCAGAATCTTAATTAACCTCTCAGAATCCAATATTAACCACCAAGGATTCTTATATTAACCTGCTGCTTTTTAGGGTAGGGAGAGTTGAGCATTGCATCAGGTGATTATGCCCATGATGCAATTCCCATTTCTCCATACCCCCTAAGTGCATGATGCAATCTCCAAAACATTGCAAGATGGCTGCCCCTGTAGCAGACGATTCTCTGCCGCTAGAACCAAATCAATCCAAAAAGATAAGATTTGCACACCTGCCACTGGGGAGGAGAGAATGTGAAGAAAAAGAATGTTATCCCTGGAAACACTCACCGTGCAAATAATAATGCAGCACAAACTCTGAAGGCCTATTTAGCAGAAATAGGGGAGGACCAGGCCTTTGAAAAGTTTTCGAGTTTGTTCATTTTTACTACCTATGGAGAGGTCGAGGGGGCAATCATGAGATACATTTGTTATCAACTGCGCCTCGGGTGATACAGCCCTCTTATTGCGAGATTTAAGTTGTATCATACTCCAAAACAGTTGATAACTAATAATATATACACACACACACAAATATATATATATATATATATATATATATATATATATATATATATATATATATATATATATATATATATATATATATATATATATATATATATACGACCGCTTGTCGTGTCATTTTCGTATAATAGATCATTCTGTGATAAAAAGAAACACTTATCAATGTTAACCTCAAATGAACAACGCTTGGCCCTGAATTAGCCGGACGTTGACCCTAAAGCCTACCGTGTGTATGCATGGAGAGGTGACCATGATAGAAATAAACTAATCTCTGAGAAGTTCCCTTTAACGCCAATACGCGTTTCCTAGAAAAAGACATCTTTCTTTCTTTCCCCTGATCATCAGTATCATGGAGGCATAGGAGAACACTAGCAGTGACTTGGAGCCATGGGGCGGAATGCTTCATCATCAAAACTAGTTAAGATTTAGCTGCCGTATATGCCAAACAACGTGACGAGAAATCAAATTCCAAATCCGACTGCATATCTAAATGTCAAATCCGAATTCAATATTCGAATCATCCCCATCATCATCCTTGTCGTCTTGATGCAAATTATCAAACATTCGCCTACTGTCCCCTCAAAAATAAAAAAGGAAGCGCCTCTCTGTACTCACCTCTATCTGACCTTTTTTGTGTCACGTCATGTCAAGATAAAGTCACAGTAAGTAGCTGCCGTGCTCCGCCCTACGCAGTGCTGGCTGGTCCTAGCCGCAGCCGCAGAACTGATCTCTCCTTTGCAATGCCTCTGGCTCGAGAACGACTCGGCGGCCAACTCTACCGGTCTCAGCTGCTTCCCACGTGGGTATCAGGTAGAGGCCGGGTGGTGGTGCGTTACGGGTGCGGGTTTCCACATTGTCCCGACCTGCAGGTGAGCCTTGCTGGAGGGGCCGGCGGTGGCGGCCGGCGGTGGCGAGGAAGGGAGGAGGCGTGCGGGCGGGTGGTTTATGGTCGAGGACCTCTCGCTGACGCACAGTGGCAGCGAGATTAGTGCTGTGTCTATAGGCCTACTACCGGGTGTCTGTGTGTATGTGTGCCGTGAGCAAAGGTGTAGTTCGGCGACGCAACTACAACACGTGTTCGGCAACGAGGATCGAGTTTGTGATACCCTTGTCCGTTACCACTACGATGAAAACCCTTTTACTTGCAAGTGTTGGCAGGATTGGTCAACCTCTCTGAAAGAAGTAGTAGTAGTAGTAGTATTTGTAGAAGTAGTAGTAGTAGTAGTAGTGGTGGCAGTAGTCGCACTCGTAATAGTAATATCACGTAGTAGTAGTAGTAGTAGTAGTGGTAGAAGTAGTAGCAGTAGTAGTAGTAGTAGTAGTAGTAGTAGTAGTAGTAGTAGTAGTAGTAGTAGTAGTAGCAGTTGTAGTAGTAGTAGTTGTTACAGCAGCAGCAGCAGCAGCAGTAGTAGTAGTAGTAGTAGTAGTAGTAGTAGTAGTTGTATTGGCAGTAGTCGCACTAGTAATAGTAATATTACGTAGTAGTAGTAGTTGTTACAGCAGCAGCAGCAGCAGCAGTAGTAGTAGTAGTAGTAGTATATCAAACCTTCCTACGTACTGGTTGCGAAGAGGTAAATATGCGCCAATTCAGTGAGAAATCGTAGGCGAGCACCAAGTATAAAACTACGACGTGCTGCCTAGGACGTCCTAAGTAATATGTGGTGCGCACCTATCGAATATACTCCGACGCACTACTTGCAATGAAGAATATGTTGCATACAAGTGCAATCTGCAGGTGGGCATCAACTTTCAAAACCCTACGCACAACTTGCGACAACCCAATTAGCTGCATACGGTCCGAGGCCTGTGATTGGCGGAATTCTAGGTAGATCACTGTAGTTTAAAAGTTTTTGTACCATAGTGGCTGCCCCCCTCCCTAATCAAAGATCTCGAAGTCTATTTTGCATATAGCGTACCATGCACACTGTCTGAGCCTCCCTCGGGACTGCGCGGCGTCGTCTCGCAACAGCTCTGGTCTATGTGATAGATATACACCAAGGAAGCTGTAGTGTAGGTGATATACCCGAGGTGTTACGAGACGAACCCGAAAGGTTTCACATGCACCACAGCTTCCGAGTGGTCTGTGTAACTTGTACCACAGTTGACTGCCTTCCACCAATCACAGGCCAGGAAAATATTGATAGATTGAAAAATGGGATGTACCTCCCACCGTATTGATCTTTCTTACACATTTTGTAAAATTTGAGGGTCCCTGTTTCATATATATCGACAGTTTGAATTCTTTGCATGTTTTTCAGTTTTTTAACCTTCACGATACATACTAGTTTTACACCCTGTTCTTAATGTAATATTTAATGCATTTTTCCTAGGTAGGTCTTTCAGGAACTAAACACTTTTTATAGGCTTAATAGTGAAACGAAAGCGCTGGTTAGAGGAAGAACTCATATGAACCTTTATAAGTGGCACTGCGCCATGCCTATTGCCCTATAGCTGCAGGCTACTACATAAGGTTACTCATCCTCATGCTACATGGTTTTTATGACTGCCACGTGCATGCCACTAGTATTTTCTGATATTCAGGGTCAGAATCACGTGATCGAAGGCTACTACATAAGGTTACTCAAAGACATTTTGAAAGAACACTTGAATTAGAAAGAGAGTCAGAAGAGATATATGCTTTAACTTATGCTAAAATAGATCTGTATGAGAGAAAATGGGAGAAATAAATAAGAGAGTAGGTTATAAACTACTAAAAAGAGAAAACATAGAAAAAGGCAACAATGTATGTGTGTGTTCTTTTTTTTTTTTTTACAAAAGACCTCCGCAGATGTGTAAATGTATGTACTAGGAGGCAGGTATTTTATTGACATACTGTATAAAGATGTAAACAAGAAAACTGAAGCATTGAAACACTGTATATCTGTCATTTTGTTTGTATATTTTTTATGTTTTACAATTTCGAAAAAAAACGAACTCTGGGTTATCCAAAGTTCATAAAAACAAAAAAGGTTACCCAAACTCATGCTAAATGGTTTCTATGACCAGTTGACACGTGCATGCAACTAGCATTTCTTTTTGATATTCATGTTCAAAATGTCGCGATTCTTCACATCTTCCCTTATATAAAGGCCAACGTGACTAACCTATCATCAGCTCTTCTGCACCTGTATCATTAACACATGTCCTGGCACATAGTTTGGAATTTGGAATTCGTTTTTCGTCACACTTATGCCAATTGTGGCTTATTCGTGACTAGCCAGTTGTAAGTAGTGGAGAAAACCCGGCGAAAACCACCGCCTAACCCCAAGTCACTGCCAATTCTGGCACATAGTAGAATATGTTGATAACAGTGTATTATATGAGAAATGTTTGATTCAAAGGTATTATTCCTTTTGGTTTTAAGGCCCTATATGATACTCACACCTTGTGATACCTATTGAGTATTGACATTTGGGAAAATACCTTTTTTTATTATTAAATCTGAATATTGTTATTATCATGCCCACTCTAAATAGTAATCCAGGAGACGGTTTTGAATATTATATGTTTAAACTTCAGAGATCTTCATTTCTATCAAAATTTGATAACTTAGCATAATTTCAGAACATGTATTGGACCATTCTTTTATGTAACACAGAGATTCCTTTGCTAAGCAATTTTATAAGTGAATGATTAAATAAAGTTCCATTCTGCTATTTTGGACTTTTTTGCGAAAATAGCCAAAAATAGCCTGTTTTTCCAAAGTTAACCATCTTTGTTCAGAAATTAAGTGAGTTGGTCCACTAACAAGGGAATGTTAACTTTTCAGGGACTAGGGGCCTCGTATATTTGCTATCCTGCAGAGGCACGAGGTTTGAAAGCAGGCGCCGTATTGGTAGTAGTGTGAGAATATGTGCCTTTAGGGTTAATGTGAGAATGTGTGACCTCAGGGTTAGGGTTTAGGGTAAGTAATACATGTATATGAACAAAAAATGATAGAGAATTGTTAGACTAAATGAAACGAATTTTAAGTCAAACATATACGTATCAAAACGGTAGTGTGTCATCAAGATGTACATGTACGTCCATGTATCAGGCCATATGTAGGCTTTAGATTTAACCCTTCTGCTGCTGGTGGTAGCCTAGATTTCTAGGCTGTTATATGTATTTTCTGTTAGCATCAAATATTCTAGACGAGCTGGCTATAATGGTCCATTTAGTTTACACTTATCTCACCAGGATTCAGTTTGATTATAACAATCCTATAGAGATCTGAGGATCAGGTGGTGCCATCTATCTACCAAACCTGGTACTACACCACACTGCTTGGTCAGCACAGAAGGGAATGTCAACTTTTTAGGGACTAGGAACCGAGTCTATGCTGGTGGCTAATCTGGCCAATACAAAATGAGGCAAACAACCTGGAAAATGACAGAAACCCTGACACATGTGTACTCGTCTGAGAGTACTCAGCGAGAGTTATCCAATGAATACCAACAAGACAGGGTTTAGATGGTTTTCAAAAATCGTTGCGCCCTTGTTGTTTGGACGAAAGTAGCCTCAGCATTGGAAGAGTTAAGTGGGACATTTTTTTATTCCCTGACCCAAGTGAGGTGATGTTGTAAGTCAGACTAACACCAACTGCATGTAATTCACGTTCATCATTTACCTCCTGTCTGGTCATGGCGTGGCCACGGTTGGGCGGGAAGAAGTGCTGCACTGTCTGGCCTCACCATACCGTGTCGGTCACCTCATCATCGGATCAGCTGATGGCTGGCAGTGAATAACCTCCTTCTGCCCGCTTCCCGCCAAACGTGTCCTTGTCATGCACTTATAATTGGATTCAGAGTTAACATTTCTCATCCAACGTTACCTTAAGACGTACTATGGCAAAGGATGTGGCAAACAGTATGCTATTTGGTCGCTTTCAGGGCAGCAGTATGGGTTTTAGCAGAGAGCTACACAAGACGTGACCATACGTATATGTATAAGTAGTCAATATTATCAATTACTACAGTACACCATTGACATAAAGGAGCCATGGCAGGGCCTGCTAATATCATATTATATTATATCAACTATTATCATATTTTGTATATTTTTGTAGTCTTACTACAGTTAATAAAGATACAATACAATTCCAAAATATCAAGGGTGGTTAATTATCATTCACGCCGTGGAAATAAAGGAGACATTCCACCAGATTGAGGGTAGTCACTTATCAGTTATACCGTGAAAATAAAGGAGACCCCTCTTAAATAATAAGGGTAGTTAATTATCAGGCTACACTATGGAAATAAACGAAATATTCCAAAATATCAATGATCAGTTACCATGGAAACAAAGTGGAAACATCAAAAAGATAAAGAGTATTTGTCAATTGATCTTTGATTGGGTCTTGTTTCGACCTATACAATGGAACATACGCGATAAGACTATATAATAAGAGTTACGCCTCGGATCAACATCCTATCTTAATGCTCTGGTACTTTTACAATAAAGATTAAAGAAAAACAATCACAACATATTAGAAACTAAAATTTTTTTTGTTTCTAAGATACATATCTCTTTCAAATAACTAAGAGAAGGATATCACCAAAAATAGTCAGTTTTGTTGGTTGCACATAGTAATGCTCGCGCGCAGCATCCAAAGACAGCCTGACAATTTGAGCGAAATCATTGGAGTAACAGTATAGTTAAGTAACAATTGGTATGATAAATTTTAAACTTAAAACTACCAAAAACTCTCATTCAACACATGTTAAAACCATTCTTGCAAATGGCATTATTAACCCAGACGGTATACACACACACACACATATATATATATATATATATATATATATATATATATATATATATATATATATATATATATATATATATATATATATATATATTATATATATATATATATATATATATATATATATATATATATATATATATATATATATATATATATGTATATATATTTATATATATATATATATATAATTATATATAATTTTATATATATATATATATATATATATATATGTATATATATATATATATATATATATATATATATATATATATATATATATATATATATATATATATATATATATATATATATATATATATCATTCAAACGCATGTTAAAACAATTCTTGAATAAAGTTATTATGAATGGCATTATTAACCAAGACGTTTTCTTAAGGTGCCTTGAGCATGAACGTGTTAAGAAGTACCAGCTGATTTTGATTGCCGCCACGTCTCCTGGCCCACCGCCCTAGGCGAGGAAAGATTTACGGGTAGAAGTGTGTATGCCTCGCATATTAAACTAGTCACCGTGCCACAACCTTGCTCACCATAGTGCATCTCGTATGAGGGGCGCCCCTCAGCAGAACGGTCTATCGCAGGGCGTGCCAATTTCTAGTTGTATAACAACGGTGTCAGATATTAGGGACTGGAACCTCGCTTGATGATTGCTAAAGAGTGGCTTGAGTTTATATGTAAATATATATATATATATATATATATATATATATATATATATATATATATATATATATATATATATATATATATATATATATATATATATATATATATATATATATATATATATAAATATATATATATATATATATATATATATATATATATATATATATATATATATATATATATATATATATATATATATATATATATATATATATATGTATGTATATTTATCTTTAGTTCTTGTGGAATGTCATTAATTGGCGTCTCGTAACCTCTACTAAACATTTTATCTCAAAGCCCCTTTCTCTCTTGACCCATTTATATATACAGATGTTTAAAGCAATCTTTGTAAAATGAATTTTGAATTTAAGATACTTTTAGATACTAGTATCAATGATAAAAGGGATAATTGATACAGTGGGCCTGATGGAGCTTCTACAAGTTAGTGCTGTATTTCTTTGGCTAGGTGCCACCCAGGTTGCATCATGGTCGCCCTCTTGAGGCCATGCTGGCAACTATCCCAGCTATTATCCTTGGCCTTTGACTGTCATTTCAAGGTCGAGACAGACTCCTAAATGGTAACTCATGGGTTAATTAATGGAGTTGAAACCCAGCGGGTGCCTAGCGAAATCACCAAATTTGAATATCGTATGTTTGGAGTCTATTGAGCAAAATCAAACAAACCTTTCAGTACTAGTTAGTTGAAGAAACAGGAGGTAAGAAATGGGTTCACTTTTGAAATGGGTCGGTGTTGGATGGCATTTTAAAAGTTCAGCCATATTGACAAAATTCAACTTTGCATTGATAACCTTTAAAGAGTGTGTTGCCATATATATATATATATATATATATATATATATATATATATATATATATATATATATATATATATATATATATATATATATATATATATATATATATATATATATATATATATACATATATATATATATATATATGTGTGTATATGAATAAGCCTAGGCATCAGGTCTTAAGGTTAACCCTCGCACGTTTGCATTGTACACGGATTGACAAACACGGGCATATCTGGAAACAATGCAATATTTCGAGAATGTTTAAAGGACGATAGCTATTGTTCTTGTTGGGTTTAAACAATCCTTAATGTATGGATAGATTCTGGATTCCACTTAAAGTAAACATGCATTGGAAAAGTGAAGGAAATGGGTGCAATGAAGAAGGTATATATATAAGTATATATATACTAGTATAGTATAGAAAAAGTACGGAACACTATAGGAAGCCATATGGGAGAGGCACCCTACAGTTACCGTGGTAACTGATTATTAAAAGTTGCATCATAACAGGTAACTTCGCGTTAAAAAAAGCAGGACGAAAATCAAAAATAACACTACCTAAACGTGTATTCATACTGGCAACAAACCATTTAGACAGTTTAAAAAACAACCGTTAGATGTCGCATCGTTTTGGGATACCTCCGCTCATAACTGTAATGATGTGAAACTGAAAACAAGCTAACTTATCACTGCTTTATTTTTGAAAGCATTCTATACATAATATATACATGTCTGGCAGCAACCATCTAAACGTCATTTCTACCAAGCTTAAACCTTCTAGCGTCTCACCCAATATGGCCCATATAATATCCTTGTATTATACGCCGACCTGAGGATCTTACTCTTTCAGTCGTGAGAGATGGTCACAATGAATAGTATAGTGTTTAGTGTCTTTTTTGGTATAGTTGTTATATACAACATACAAGCATACATTTTAAATGGCGCATCTCTTGATATTAACTCACCAGGACGAAGGTTATTGACTTTACACACGAAATGGACCCTGAACTTTCATTAGCGATGGTTTATGGTCAGTCAGCTATCTGTCAATGAATTGTGTATGCAGTTACGTTTATTGCCTTGTTCAAACCAGTCAATGATTCGAAATAATGTCGTTTAAAAGTTAAAACAATATTATGTGTGTGTGTATGTGTGTGTGTAGTAGTAGTAGTAGCAGTAGTAATAGTAGCAAAGGTATTGGGTCTATAGTCGTGTATCCACCGAAGTGCTCACCACGGAAACCATTTCAATCCCCCGAGGGATATTCCAGAGCAGTTGGCAGCATATAGCGCACAAGCTCTAAGCACTGCCTTATTTATGCTAGATACCCATTTTGCAGCTGGGTAGATTGAGGCAATATGGAATAAACTGTCTAGTTCGACGCCTAACCAACTGAGCTACTTTGTCCCCAGTAATAGTAGTAGTAGTAGTAGTAGTAGTAGTAGTAGTAGTAGTAGTAGTAGTAGTAGTAGTAGTAGTAGTAGTAGAGTAGACGTAGTAGTAGTGGTGGTATGTTTATTTGCGCAAAGTCCATCTTTACAAAATCACACTGCACACAGCAGAACAATCACAAAAATATATACATACACAAACAGAAACAAACCTAAATTAAGTAGTTAATAAGTAGTTATATGACAACCCTTTGACAATAACAACGCAAAAGCAAGGAACAATAAAGCCCCTTCGTAGGTATTTATAGCAATAGGCACACCAATAATCTGATCTTGCCTAAGACCCCTAGTTGGTGATACAGGTATATCCCTATGGGTCTGTGTAACAATCCCTTGTCAGCATTTAATGGACCACCTACCTGGGTATATTAGGGTATGACCGAATGCGCGGGAGAGCTAATTAAACATGCATATTCATGAATGGCTTTGCTTCGTACTCGAGCTATTTTTAGCGGTGACGTCACGAACATGCAGTCTAATTATACCATGGTGACCGGCTGACCATTTGGCGTGCGGCTGTGTATTATGCCTGGTCCGCCGCACATTAAGTGGGTTATTCAAAAGCCTTCACTGTATAAAGCTAGTCTCACACAGAGCATGAAGCCAACAAGACTGTACGCGAAGTGGGCAAATTCCACTACTGGTTAACTTCGCGGAGCTTCTGGTTGTCTTCGTACTTAAGCGTGTTCACTTCATGTCCACTTCGGCATACTACGTGGTCACTTCGTGGCCGACGCGGAAATTTTTGAAAATTCCAAAAATTTGAACACGAAGATTGACCTACATACATTCTTGTCCACTACGTATACACTACTCGTTGACTTCGCGTTCTACTGGTTCACTTCGCGTTCTACTTGTTGACTTCGCGTTCTACTGGTTCACTTCGTGTTGACTTCTTCATCAAATTTCCAACACGATTGACCAGGAAGTGACCGCGAAGACAACCCGTAGTAGCGCGAAGACAACACATTAAGTTCATATTACCATCTCATTGTCTTCGGGTTTAGTCGTGTTGGTGTTTTTGCCTTCTTGTTAGCTTCTGCAGAGATCATGTACACTTCTCATAGACTTTGTGTTATCTACTTACTTACTTCGTACATATGCGTGTTTAGTTCGTGTTGTGTACGTGTTGACTTCGTATGGTATGGTTGATTACCTTCTAAATTTATATATTGTCCGCGAAGTGAACACGAAGTGGAGTTTAGCCACTTCGCGTACAGTCTGGTTGGCTTCGTGCTCTGTGTGAGACTAGCTTAATGGTGTACCTAGATCAATTGGTTGGCACTGTGTTCAACAATACGGTGTACCATAATGTCAATATCAAGCATTAAACACTTCTCTACGAAAGAGGTAAACTTAAGATGAGATAAAGCGCCCTTGGATGTTGAAGTTGCTAAGCAACAATACTTATGGTTGCTTAGCAAAACCGTATATCCACATCTGTCAAGGATATTTCAGGAGTTAAGGATGCCCGCACCAGTTTTTTTTGTCCTTCGAATTCCTTTTTGCTGCCTACTGTGTAAACAATGATAAAATCGACCCCAAAGCAGGTATTTGATTAAAAGAAGTCAGTCTCTTAGTGAGTGCAGATTTTAATGTATGTGGAGAGGTACACCGAGGTGCGCATGTGCACATGCCATCATACTACCATACCAAAGTTGATTTAGCGAAAATAGCAAAACGACACATGATCTTTTGCAAGCAGTTTAAACAAATACACAATATATCTCAACACAGGCATTCCATGCTTGTCAGTCAGCTTCATTTCTTTTTTCAACAACAGGTATAAAGAATTACATATCGCAGAGCATTTGATGCGGTACGTGTATGTATATATATATATATATATATATATATATATATATATATATATATATATATATATATATATATATATATATATATATATATATATATATATATATATATAATATATATATATATATATATATATATATATATATATATATATATATATATATATATATATATATATATATATATATATATATATATATATATATATATGCGGCTGTTAGCTAATGTGGCCATTATAAAATTGACTGAAACCCTGGCATATGACACTCATCTAAGAGTACACGGCAAGAGCTATCCAATGAATACCAACAGGGCAGGGTTAAGGTGGTTTTCAAAAGTCCTTGTTTCCTTGTGTTTGGACGATAGTCTCTCAGGATTAGAAGGGTGAAGTGTTCACTGATCCCGCGTGACAGAATTTAAAGTACAATTACACCATGGATAAAACGTTTTTTCGTTTCTTCTTACTTCAACCCAAAGTCCCACCCCTGCCATCCTTCATACAAGAAGTATGTTGCTGTTTAATCACACAAGAAATGGAGCTACTGGAAGCGGCCATTTATCTATTAATAGCTTATCTGAAGCTGGTTCACTTGGTACACACTTGTCATTAGCAGCTACCTTACTACCGCATTTGCTTTGATGTCCGGCTTGCTTATCACTCTCCCAATGAATCTCTATTACAACCCATTTTGAATGAACTGGTTGTGGATCTTGCACCCAGCCACGAGGTACTTTATACCGTGTTAAATCCGCAATGCAAAACGGGTTGGCCTGGTCGCTATATAAATGTGCGGCGTTGTGGAGGGCTGTATATGGTCTTTCTGAAACTGACATACTTCTTGACACTATTCGTGAAGAGAAGGGAATTTCTTCCCGGTTACAGGTTTCCACATACATCTAGTCGCGGTATGAGTTTAGCTGTTGAAAGCGAGTAAAACAATTCCTTTCTTTCCTCCTCGACAGGCAACTGACTTTGATACGCAGTTTAGTTTTTGCGTGCGATTGTTGAATGAATATCATGTCAGCGTGTTGTACGATACTAGCGTAGGTACGCAGTTTGATAGATGCGGACTCCAGGGCTGTACAAAGTACGTTTTGATTAAACTATCGCACTATTTACACAGTATACAGTCTATACACAGCAAACATTCGTTGATGTTTCACTCAGCCACGAAGTATGAATATAGCAAACGTGTCCGCTGTTCCAACCCCGTTATCTGAAAATATAATAACAAAACAGATTGTTATCAATTTATTTAAGACAAAACTGAATACACTACACCAATATCACATATAATGGAGAGTTTAGTGTAATACTACTCATAGCACATTTGTGTAAACATCTCATGATTAATATCCAATTAAACTGGTAATGTTATCTCGTGTCTTTTTCTCTATTAAATATACCGGAGCACCCATAGTTGTGTTACCTCTTTAGTATGAAAGGAAATTTTCTTCTTCCGAAATTACTCACTTTGTAATTCAAATCAACGTTATCTGTCATCGCAAAATTTATGAGTACTTGGAAATTCCCCCTGCCAAGACTTTACATCTACGTGTAGACTTTTAGGAGATTTTTTAACATATTTATAGCTGGAACGAACTTTGATCTAAAGCATATTGTTGTATTATCTCAATCAAACAGTATTTAAAAGTATATTGTTCTTACAGTTGGGTTCAACAATCCCCCCCTTTCCACGTTCAAGTAAGGGTGATGACATAACAGATAACATTATGACCACTTGGCTATTGGGGCATGCCGTGGTATGGGTGTTGACATAAATGATAACATCATGACCTCTTGGCTCTAATAACATTAGCACCTCTCCTACAACATTATCAACTGGCTTCTCATGCAATAGCATTTGTATGACATAAAAAGTGACGACAAACGAAATTCTATAATTAATAATCACAAAAATACAATAAGGATAATAGCCTCACCCTTGTAGTACAGCTTGGTCAGGGTTTTAGGGAAAGGTTCGGTGTCAATGCTAATTTGGCTGATGCGTTTGCAGTATGCTTGGGTGGTCTGGACATCAGGGTGAGTGGAATATTCAATGCCTTGGCAGGTTGGAGAGTTGGTGCAGGCCACGGCGCATGCGTCAAGGTCCTGTGACGTAGTCGCCTCAATGGTGCACGTTGGTCCACAGGTCACGCCAAGAACAAATCCGTAATTGATATCAACCGCACCTTACAAATAACAAATCATACCAAGAGAATAAAAAATAGAGTTTAATGGATGCTTGAGAATAAGCCATCTTAATCGTAAATGTGATAGGAAGTAACACACCATGTATTCACCGTGGAATAGTTCAGATTTCTATGATATTACGAGATCTACACCTGCTACTACTAAACTCGGGGCTGGTCATTGATTTTTGTCTATATCTCAAATAAACCAATAATCATGATTTGGCTAACTTTGGTTTATTTAGCCTCAAAATGGCAAAAAAAGTGATAACAAATATAATGCCAAACGAATTTTAATTTGTTTGATCGTGATTTCTATCAAATTGCTAATCCACACTAGAATGACCAATGGTAATTATTATCATCTTTTTACTAATGCACACTAGATAGTTCCATGGATATATATATTATGTCTAGTGCATTCTATATATTACCATGGTATTCACTATTATACAGGTAACGCATACTAAGTTGATTCTTTGCAATCCCTGTGATAGTGTTACTGCATACTGATTTTTTATCTGGCAATTACTGTTATATTGCTAATGCATACGAAATTGTAACATTGCAACTTGTATCATATTCACGATGCTTGGTAAAATGTCCCAAGGTACTCACTATTATATGCTGACGTACAGTGCTGACATTTAATTCTTGCACTAAATGCGTGGGCATACCGGGCATAATACATGACCGCACCCCCGATTATCACCAAGTTTCTTGGGTATGAATGCATGGATGACCTCACAACTGAACGTAGCGTTGTTCTTCAAGTTACGTGGGTCATTTACGTGCTTGGCTTAATTTTTGACATGCTATCAAAGTGTGTTTGTACAATCAGGCACTAGCAGACGTCCGGTCGACTGGTGCAGGAATTGTATGTCTGTACTGCATACTCAGTAATACTCCTAATACATACCAGCGTTACTTGTTGTGCCCCACGCAACTTTGGTGGGTAGTTTGCTGTATATGAACATGGGCCAGGTCACCCCGTCGAACCACAGACACCAGGGGTCGGATGGGGAGGGGGAGTCGAACATCATCATCCATCCTGCGTCGTATTGGCACCCTCCCCAGTTGTTATTCATCATAAAACGTCGATTTGGAGCCTTGCTGTCGAAACGAACGAAAGAATTTCCTATAGATTGGCTTGTAGGGATTCAAGCATACCTTGAGGAACAATTTTCAACTCTGTGGCATTGAGCATTAAAGGTATAATTCTTAAATCTGAGAGCCACAGCGAAAATCAAATCCAGTATCTGACTGTGATACCCTCGTGAAATAAAGATTATCATTATTATTATTATTATCATTATTATTATTATTATTATTATTATTATTATTATTATTATTATTATTGTTATTATTATTATTAATAATATTATCATTATTATTATTATTATTATTATTATTATTATTATTATTATTATTATTAAGGTTAATGTGTGAATATAGGGTCATTTTGAGATTTTACAATGTTAAAGTCTAGATCTTTTTCCGCATGATTAGACCAATTGTGGGTGTCTAGGTAGTCATACTCACACGCAGGAAATTGTTCTTGGCCTTTCCTCCATATCGAATTTCATCAAAACATGGTTGGTTCAAACATGCATCTTAAGTGTCAAATGTTAACAGATTTGATTGAAGGTTGGCATAGTTGTAGCTAACGGTATTTTAGAGGAAAGGGCATAACATTTTATCTAATTTTGTGAGTCACTTTACAATATTGGGAGAATGGGGCATGTAAAGAATTCTTAGTTCCAAACTGCCCAAAAGAGGGGGCAGTGGGTCACCCACCCTGAATTGATGGGGCAGTTGTACTGAAAACATAAGCTGCTTGTTGATTGAAGGTGCAAGATTGGGTGCTGTGCTCTCAATCTCCCATTTACAGACCCTAAAATAGGATGAGATAAACCACTTTTGTAAGGTTAATATAGTAATTTGAATGAAAAATGCTAATGAATGTCAAAATTGTGTTATCATTTATAATAGAATGAAACTCCCAATTATCACTCAGCACCCATCTAGGTACTTCTCTCTGGATTCATCTTTTTATGGTATAAACTTAATTTTATCAAAGCAGATATTAGTTGTTATATTAAAATTAAAGCTAGTCTTTACCCAATTTTGGAATGTCACCTATAGCTACTCATTACATAATAGGGATTACGGGTATAATATCAAGTTGTTTACTTTTTAATTAGTTTATTCTTAAGTATTTTTTTTATTCTAAATACCATTGGAAGTGCCTATACTCACATTGTCAGCTAGGTTTTTCAAGCTAGATGTATTTTATTCACAGAATGGGTATGGAGTGCTGTGTTCCCTACTGCTCTAGTTGAATAAAGGGTCATGAATTTCCTAAAGACCCTACAACTGTGGGTTATTGCCATCAGGATAACTGATCCAGTTTCAAAGAAAGTTAAGCCCAGCCAAACTTATCCAGTATAGTAGTGTGCAAATAGCATTTCCATTCTTAAGATTACAGTACGTGAACCTATTGATAGGTGGTGTATATTATCTTCATCATTTTAGATGCTACTTTGATACTTCTCGATAATAAAGTCATTATGTGGCACTCATAATAATATGTATCACTGGTATAACTTCTAATAAATACATACTATTTACATATACATTGAGATATGTCTGTCTGTATGTATGTATGTATGTATATATATATATATATATATATATATATATATATATATATATATATATATATATATATATATATATATATATATAAATATATATAAATATATAAATATATATAATATATATATATATATATATAATATATATATATATAATATATATATATATATATATATATACACAATATGTGTGTGTGTGTGTCAGTCATTCTATATGTATAAAGTATTCATCTATGAGAAATCATACCGGTGGTAGATTCTGTTCCATTGTCATGTATGCCACATAATGGCTTTATAAGAAGTATCATAGAAGCATCTAAAATGATGAAAAATATTCATCATATTTAAAGAAAGTAATGAAATTAACACCACCTTTCAATATGTTCACATTTTCTCCCGTGTGTACTGGCTCCATGAAGCTGTAGCTCATGTTTAGCTGAGCTACTGTGAGCTTACTCCTTACTTCAAGCCCTGCCATAATTGACTCCTAGGGTGGTCGGAACATCTGCCACCTTTTGGTGAAAAAATGGTACTATTCTCTACATGCCCTATTGGTAGGTATCCGTATCAAGAAACTGTTCTATACTGGAAAAAAGAACAACACAGAAGTGAGTCAACTTCTGATACTGAAATCCCGGTGGGGGGGGTGGGGGGGGGTGACTCAGGTACAGAGGAGGGGGGGGGGGGGGGGGGTGGAGGGCGCATACGCTCGTTATCAAAATTAAAAAATACCCCATAAGCACTGATTTCTAGCCAAAAAAGTACCATTCTTTTATAAAAACGCTGACTTTTTCCAGTAAATAAACTACCCCTTCTTTTATCAAAACACTGACATTGGATGAATGGAAACACGTACTTAAACTTTAGATTTTATAATCCTCTGCCTGTTTAGTGGCAGCAAGTGGCGGCAGCAAACTGGGAAGCCCAGTCACTTCGGGAGTCACTCGGCGTCAGAGCCGCGTATATTTCGTGGACTGTTAGGGGATTTTCACCTCCCATATTTCGTACCTTGGTACAAAAAAGTATCCTTCTTTTACAAAATTGCGGACATGCGGAGGTCTTAAAAAAGACCCCTTCTTCCACGAAATACGTAACGCGAGTGCGGCCCCTCTCTGCACCTGAGTGCCCCCCGGGACTGAAATAGGAGAACTCTCCTAGCTAATATGATGAAGCATGGCTTCCACAACGAGCGAAGCTCTGAACATACATGTAGCTGCACTTTTCTACCCCGCGGTGCCATCATGTATTGGGAGCTATAGGGGATAGGGTGAAGGCTTCAATAAAGTGTAATACAGGCAACTCTGCTTAATCCGGACATGTGTAATCCGGATTTTCGTCCAAAGCGGACAGATTGGAAGGTCCCAGTCCCTTCCTATACAATTCCTATACGAATAATCCGGATTTCGCCTAATCCGGACAGAAATATAGGGTCCACATCAGTCCGGATTAAGGAAAGTTACCTGTACAAGTAAACGTCTTACCCGCCGCCGCTGAGTCCTTCTAGAAGAAAGTGGCGGAAGGTAAGAGAGATATCAATATCTGTCCATGGATGAACTTCCAGTCTGGCTGGTGTGAACCAGTTGACTTTAGAGGTCCCAGTGCCATTGAAGCGCAGTGAAAGCACTTCATGGCCGGCTGCATACAGTGCCACTTTCACCTGGAATGTCAAGTACGGTTCAATTAGCAGCATACGGTGGCAGAGTATGCGTGAATAATTGATTGCTTAAAGGCACGTCGGCACACAAAGGCCATTTAGTGCCATTAAAATCTGAAAGTGGCAGAGACAACTGAGAAAATAATCCATTTTTGTGATGTGGTAAAGAGTCAGTGACCTTTTTTCTCTTAATTC
>OZ012695.1:31002910-31030410 GCA_963942565.1 Maea johnstoni
ACAGCGTCGTGCTTGGAGTTTTACTACCACATGTATGGCTCCAATATGGGGACCCTCAGAGTGCGCCGCAACTCAATGGTGATATTCCAGCGTTCAGGTACGTGTAAAAGACATGACATCCTCTCTTAATTGTTATGTGTACGTGTTCCCTGTGTCTTCTCCTCAATTATTACATGAATAAGAAATGAAATGTCCGGTACAGCCTTAGTAAGTGAGCAGTTATCTTAGATTCGATAAGGAATTACTGATAACAAGGTACAATCTCATTTCTTAATATCTCTGTCGCCATACAGTTAATAACCTTATAGGGATATTATAAAAACAATTGTTCGTTATTTCATCGTGATTCAGAAACTAATGCGGAGGAAAGCTGAAGTGATAAAAAGTAGCGATTTTGGTGATAAAGATGATATGGGCAGTTTAGTGACGATGTTATACCGAGTGAATTAGATAACGAGAGGTATATATTGGAACTAAAAAGAAATAAAGTTGACATTTGTGGCAGGACTGTGTAATTGATACTTAATATTTGAGACAATTAAAACCAAAAATAACATTTCATCACCAAGTTTATTGCTCCTCAAATGTGATATTTTACATACGTATGTTTTGTTCGAAACATCCTATTGTAACCGCCTAGATAAGATTACTCATATATTTACTCATATCAATACAATGGCAAAAGAATTGACGCTACTTAACAGGCTGTACATCAGTTGCCTTAAGGCAATGCACCTGTGGTATACATAAATGGTGAATGATATGTTCCTGGACCTTGAGAAATTTTGAATCTCGTCAAATCCCTGCGTTACGTGCATAGAAAAAAATCATTCAAAATGTCTATACACCAACACGCTAAGGGGCCTGCCCCAATAGCCGAGTGGTCCAAGGCGTTGTCACTGACTACTCACTGTTTCTCACTACTGCACTGAGGCTCGAATCTGGCTTGGGTCATTTGGACAAATTAGCATTGATTTAGGGTCAGTCTGTAGATTTCCTTGGGTTCGTAGATTTCATTTCACCTCTCAAAACTGGCCATAGTCACTATGTGTGGCAGAGAAACACTATAAAGGAAATTCCGAATTCAAATGCAAGGTGTTGTTTGAATAGGCGATAACATGATTTATCAACGAATCCTTATTTGCAGGTCAGCATGGTGATATGTGGAAATTGGCGAAAGTCCCTTTAAGCAGTGGGTCTTATCCCATTTTGTTTGAAGGGATAACGGGATCAGGCTTCTCGGGGGACATTGCTCTTGACGATATTAAGGTGTCCCCTGGTTCTTGTCCATAACACAGAAACAGCATACACGATGATTAAGGACCTGTGCTATGAGGAATTGGATGATACAGTAAAGATACTTATTTCCTCTGCCGATCGACCAATGGCCTGCCGACCACCAGTTGAGCAGTTGTCTAGGAATGCCCGGCTGACCGGTTGTGATAATTAGACATGCTTATTTAAGATCCACTTAGCTACATGCTTAAGCTATTTTAACTGTGATGCCAAGCATGTGTCGGCCTCAAAAGTATTGTACATTTATTGACTGCGTAAAATATTCTACAAAATCATACAAGACATACAAATATTTTTCCAAATAACTTAATGAACATGAATTAAACATTAAACTTGAAAGATGATTATACATTGTGTAATGGTGTTGTCAATGGGTATAGGCACCTGGGAGACAGTCGGACATATTGGCACATACAGTGGCCCTCTGTCCCTACATTAAGAACAGCAATAAAACATCATTACTAAACATGTATTGCCAGCTTACGTGTGGACTGCGTGAAAGATAATACGCTAAGAGAAGATGACACTATCTCAGAAGGTGGAAGCGCATTAAGAACGTCATGAAGGCATATGTGAGAAAGATGCAAACACTGTAATCAAAGGATGATTTTATTCATGTGACCTGTTTCGTCTACTATCCAAGTGCTTCACTAAGGGCCCAAATAGTTCCATTGAAAATACCTAGGATTTGCAGGCTCTATCGAGATTTTTCATTCACTGGAACATTACGTTCTTATCATACAACGTGAATATTCAGACCTTTTTCTATTGACTCGGCATTGTAATGAAATTGTAATGATAATTGTCAAGTAACTCCTCGTGAGAAGGGTATTATTTACTGAATAATCTTTCAGCATAATTACAGGACTAATAACGCCTACATTGATTTTGTTAGAAATAGCCTTAATAATGTATCGAGGCAACCTACCCAATGAAAAAATGCAGAAGAAAAAAG
This sequence comes from Maea johnstoni, assembly GCA_963942565.1. Taxonomy (NCBI): domain Eukaryota; kingdom Metazoa; phylum Annelida; class Polychaeta; order Spionida; family Magelonidae; genus Maea; species Maea johnstoni. The sequence goes on from OZ012695.1 coordinate 31,005,162, forward strand.
TTTTAGCATAGACTATTTTATATTCTTGATGGGCATGTGTATTCTTAAAGTCAGATTACCTTAGCTTGGTCTATATCTGTTGCCCGAGTACTTCTGGAATCATTCGACATGAGTAGAGTGTTTTAGCAAGGAGAAAATGGTCATAGACATTTATATCACTCCTTCCCCTAAAAAAGGAGGATCCACAATATCGTACAGCTTGTTATTGTGGGTTGATGGTTAAACATTCTATTTGATTGTGCTGATTTTATTGAATTCAGAAGCATACATTCTAATATAATATAAAAAGCTTTAAGAAACTCCTCAAGAGAGTTCTTCCAGACAGCATTTCATCTTGTTTATACGAGATTGGTCTGTTTAACGGATTGTGACTTATCTTAATAATTAAATTTCTTTTGAAATAAATTAGGAACTACTTTATGATATAATCTGAAAGTGTTAATTGTTTTGTAAACATTTCTATTTATTTATATATTGTTGTTCTCTGCACTAAAAAAACAGAAAAAAACTATTTTATATGGATCCCATGGCATAACATGTCCTTTGAATGCTGATGTGTCTTTAAGCAACTGATTTCATACTTGGAGTTGTTTTGGTAAGATTGTAACCGTTAGAAATAAAGCAGAAAACCAGGTGACGGTTGGAAATATCTTGAAATATAGCTATTGTGGGAGTGGAAAAATGCCATAAGAAGAATGTCTTTCTCTTTCAACTGGTGAATATCTATGTTCTACTAATGTTAGTTTTCATATCATTGAGCATCAATCAAGACAGGTTATCAGCAGAGGCCACATTTGAACCTCCCTAACGGACAGCTCTTATGTACTGAGAATTTTATTAACAATTTGCCATTTCATAAGCATCCAGCACCAACCTACTACATAGACCATTCATATTTCTTGCTAGGTTGTAGGAGGTTCTCCTTTAAAGCTTGAGGACACTACCTGGGCTTCGGCGATATCATTTAAGATGAAGAAATGTATTAGGCTGAATTATAAAGTGCATTCATACACCATTTCATTTACATCAGAAATCAGTTGATTTTCTTCTGCAACAGAAATATTACGATTTTATACCTATCATTACATTGTACGGATGTATTGCTTTATCAATAATTGTTGCAGTGAGCAGCTAAGGATGTTTTTTCTGAGAAAGATGTACGTCAGCACTCTCCTCACTAGCACCACCCAGGAGACCAGATTCCACCCCAGTTTTCTGGCTGGGCTTCATATTTAGGATCGGGCCACATAGCGGGGTAGAGGGTGCGCATGTGCTCCTGGATCCTCCTCCTCATGGAGGCAACACGTGACTGCTCGACAACAGCCAGATTCTTCAATTCAAAAGGATCATCTGGAAAAAAGAAGAGTGGTTGACTAAATGGTCATCTCCATCGACTAATTGATGCCCTTAACATAAAGTCCAAGAGCCCAAACACTTGCAAAAGGATTGGAGGTGTTTTTATAGAGCAGAATTTGTACTGAATATGAGAAAAATGATTTCGTGTAAACGCCAGCCACCGTTTCTCGTAAGAAATAAGCTATTTAGGGTAGTTTTGACACATATTACATACTAATTTGCATAATTTGTCATTTTCTTTGGAACGATCTCCATATTGGCATATCCATGTATATACTTTGTCAAATTCCGAGTGGTTGCAATAGTTTCAGGAGCCCAAACATTTAAGCAAAAATGAAAAGTTCCTGCCTGGTTAAAGAAATATAAAAATGTCCCTGGATCCCTCCTTTCTAGTCTATAACAAAGTATCTAGAAGAATTCACATTTTAGTTATGAGTTATAGCGCTTTCATGATAATGCCAACTTTTACATAGCATATGTACACGGACAATATGATTATTTCCCTGTTTTCCCTGTTAGATTACCTCGCAGGTTGAAGAGGTAGAGTTTGGAGTGGTCGATGATTTCTGGATTGTTGATATTTTCATCAATCAGCTTATAGTCGCCTATCCTAGGAAGAAAAAATAAGCATGATAAAGAGAATTATAACGAATTCTAATTATAGTATTATATGATAAGTGTGTGAATGATAAATTTAACAAAAGTCTGTCGCTAGAATTGTTTAATGCATTCATAGCGTGGGATTTTGTTACCTTTTCAGAACAAGTCAGATTCTTTTTCTATCTTGGAAAAAACACATATTCTTCCTACTATTCAAAATGCTTACAGGAAAAGCTTATAAGCAATATTGTTGGGTTTTGCTAAATGAAGGTTAACAAATATTCGTTATGTACCTTATTGCTCCAGTGCCATCTCTTTCGTTGATGTTGTAGATCATTTCATTTCGTGCTGATGGGGCGTTTTCGCTTACTGCTGGCCATTGATTTACACCATCAAGCCCTTCATCTGAAAACAGTCATATTATATATATATATATATATATATATATATATATATATATATATATATATATATACATATTTTTATATATATATATATATATATATATATATATATATATATATATATATATATATACATATATATATATATATATATATATATATATATATATATATATATATATATATATATATATATATATATATATATATATATATATATATATATAATATACAAGTTCTTAGTGTTTGATCTTAGAGAGTCCTTGTATTGGCTTGCTTGACTAACAGTTCCCTCAAGTAAAGGGGGCACATCCTTGCATGCATTTGAAAGTCAAAAGCAGAATCATGAACTCAATCCTTTTCCTAATGGGCAGCCAATGAAGATCTTTCAGAACTGGTGTAACGTCACCGATCATACTTTTTGGAGCCACTAACCACTCTAGCAGAATTGTTTTGGACTTTCTGGAGCCTGCATAGCAGCTCATCAGTGATTCCACATAGAAATCCATTACAATAGTCAAGGCGTGATGTCACCAGTGAGACGATGGCACTCTTGGTTGTATCAGTATTGAGAAATTTTCTTATTTTTCCAATGTTCCTAAGGTGGTAATTAACAGATTTGATAATGTTTGATACATGTGCAGACATATTCATGTTTGGATCAAAAACCACACCCAGATTACCAACCGGTTCAGTAAGAACAGGCACTATTACACTATTTACTGAACTACTAGCAATAGAGATTTTTGCCCACATCTGTGGGGTACCAATGACCAGAACTTCTGTCATGTCTTCATTCAATTTCAGTTTATTTTGAGACATCCATGTATAAATGTTGGTGAGGCAGTTTTCCAACATTGCTACCCCCATGTTGACAACACGTTGATTGATAGATTTGATAGAGATGTTGAGTTGTGTATCATATATCAAATGCTGCTCTTAGGTCAAGCAGGATCATATATATATATATATATATATATATATATATATATATATATATATATATATATATATATATATATATATATATAAATATATATATATATATATATATATATATATATATATATATATATATATATATATATATATATATATATATATATATATATATATATATATAGTAAAATAACTAGGCTAGAGATCAGCTTACCTGGTTCTCCACCTGCAACCGTTAATAGAGTAGGCACCCAATCCACTGCATGGATCAACCTAGCCACAATAGAAAAGACATGCCTAATGAGTATCACATGTAATAACTGCTCGCACATTGCATTTAGCATTTCCACAATATAAACTGTTAACCCTAAAATGTATTACGTCCATTTATGTGCCCAATTTCTGAGTAGTTCAGCATATGCAAACAATGGTTTCATCATCACCATCATCGTCACTATCATCTTTATTATTACTATTATCATCTAAAGGTCGTGATCTGTTTCCAAGCTCATGCACTGAAAGCTGTGTCTGCCGTCGGGAATTGAATCCAGCTCTATGTACTTCAAAAAAAGCTACCAGGTCCGCTGGAAGATAGGACAAAGGAGAGGCGTGGTTCCTGAGTAGTTTACATGCAAGATCTGGGAACTATCTGCGTATTATCTGACATAGGTATTTATGGAATCTGGGACATTTAATGGCTTCTCAAGTCACATCCCAGACTGTGTTTTAAAATGCAGATTTGCCTGGGAGCATTCTACGACTGTTCTGCATATAGTCTGCCTATAATATTAAGTTTAGGTTTTAACTCAAGACAATTCTTGTAATGTCTGGGAATTATCGACAAATTTCGCAGATTAATCCCAGATTATCTCAGAACAAACTACGACATGTCTGCCATTTTGCCTAAAAAAATTGTCTTGAGAGTTTCTCTTGAGACTCCATTAGGACAAGAAATTCTTGGTGTTCATGGTGTTCTTGACCGAGTCTCAAGTCAAGTTCTTGACTGTATGAACCCGGCTTAAGCAAACCATAATGGCACCTACGGAAAGATTCGCCTGTATCGTAAAGGTAATCTCAATAGTGGCACCCAGAGAGGGCCCTGTTGAAAGAGGTTCTGAGGACAGCACAATTACAGAGAATGGACAGGGCAAGAGTTGAGGCGGGGCATTAAAGGCCGCAGGATGAGTAGAAAATGACAGTGTAGTACGTATCCAAGCCCATAGTACAGGTGGAAGGTGCTTGGATAGGACACTAGTCAACATGTGTGAAAGTGCAGATAGAAGCTGAATGGGTGGAAGTTGTATTTAATAGTCATGTGCAGCAAGTGTGCATGCAAGTGACAATACCAACATCATAGGGATACCCATTGATGGGCCAAGCACTTGGGACTTGAGGGAACATTTTCTTCATTAACATATATAGATAATACCTACACCCATAAAACTATACATTTTCTTGACAAAATTTTCAACATTATCACTTCAGTTATTTTCATCGGTTTTCTGAATGTGTGGAAGTTGTATTTAATAATCATGTGCAGCAAGTGTGCATGCAAGTGACTATAAAAACATCATAGATATACCCATTGACGGGCCAGCCACTTGGGACTTGATGGAACATTTCCTTCATTAACATATATAAATAATACCTACACACATAAAACTATTTTCTTGACAAAATTCTCAACGTTATTACTTCAGTTATTTTCATCTGTTTTCTGAATGGGTGGAAGTTGTACTTAATAGTCATGTGCAGCAAGTGTGCATGCAAGTGACTATACCAACATCATAGGTATACCCAATGATGGGCCAAGCACTTGGGAACATTTCCTTCATTAACATATATAAATAATACCTATACACATAAAACTATTTTCTTGACAAAATTCTCAACGTTATCACTTCAGTTATTATTTTCTGTCTACTTCATGTATCATAACTGTGGAAATGTTTATTATAATGCAAAGACAAAATGTGTCTTTAGTCAACGCCCAACAAAAAGTTACCACCCTTTAAAGCGAACAGCGATTCAAGCAGACATCCTTTCTGGGATCGGCGATTTTGACGGACATTTCTTTGTTCAGAATTGTCACCTCTAAGTAAAGTAAAGTAAACAAAAGTAATCTTTAGTTTAAGTCGGTAATAGTTTAATGAACACAAAATGCCTGTATATATTTATTATTATTTTTTATTCTCTCACAGGAGAGACTGTAGCAGCCAACAGCTGGATTCTAATCTGCGGCCCTATAAGGTCGAAAGTCCAGCACGCTACCAGTTAGGCCATTACGTCTTGCACACTTTAACGGTTAGTAAAAAGAGAATTATACTCATGATTTCCTGACCTGGTTAGGTACCGTTATTCTATTTAGGATCGTGCCTAACATCACGTGCAAGTTCTTGTTATCTATTACTTGGTCATTTTATTGATAACCCCCAAATTTAGATACAGTCTCAAAATGAATTTGATCTACCTTTGCCATATCGGCATCTAAAACTAATTATGACGCCATTATCTAATGACCCCAATCGGCTCCAGATAACCTGAATGTTGTTAGAAACCAGTTATCATGCCAAAACAACTGATTTTTCCGATCTACCAACCTAATCCCTTTTTAGAATAAAGAAACAATAGTAGATCTATCAGTAAGCCTTTACATGTCATTACCCTTGCAGCCTCTTGTCGAAAATTTTCAACTATAGGAACTTGCTCTGCAGACGTTCAGAATCCAACATTGTGAACGTTTTACTTTTCACGGCGCTACGCACCTCGGGTATGAACAATGCGTCTACGGATTAGCCCGTATCGTGAGGGTCATCTCCATTATGAATTGTTATGTCTAAACAGTTTCCATACCGCAATGAAAAGTCAGGTTATGAAACGTTCAATAATTCACCACTAGGTTAAATGAGGTCATTACGAACGTACAAAAAAGGAATCCCATTAAGTAGTCCTCACCTTTTTAAGATTAGATCACCAGCACTCGTGTAGCAAAGTATGCATATGATAATGAATGAATGTAATTGTAATTATGCATAATTTCCCTTTTTTACAATTCTCTTACCTGTTATTGACATATCGTTTTTCTTTCAGCATGTTTCCCCAGGCAAAGGCAACCCCTCGCGTGCCTCCTTCGAACAGGGTGGTTTTTCCACCCCTTAGCGGCCGGTTCCGTCCCCCCGCAGAATGGTACCCACCATTCTGAAAGTACAGCGGGTATTAACAACCGGTTTTATCATTGGTGACCAAATGTGTCTTCATGCACGTACACGTGTAAAAGTGTATGTATATAAGCATGTATGTAGAATTTGCCATAATATCATTTAATCCAAAACCAAAGAAGAAATAAGTGATTAACAAAGAAACAGGAAGAAAGTTAATTTACTTTTATAAGTTAGTTTTATTTGCGGAAATAACAGCTATCATTTTTTTGATGTGAAGAAATAGGAGAAAGAGATAATAAAAGAAGAAAACAATTACAATATTGAAACCATTTTCTGCTTTCTCCTTTTAATTAAAAAGTAATCGGATGCACATAATAATAATAATAATAAAAATGATAATAATAATAATAATGATAATAATAATAATAATAATGATAATAATAAATATAATAATAATAGTAATAATAATAATAACTACCTGCAACCCGTGCACAGCACGGGCTTACTAGTATATACTATACAAATATGACATCCCTGTGTGACAATCCTCTCTCGGGGGAGTTATTCCTGTTGTACACCACACAGGGATGTCATATTTGTTTTATTATACCGAACAAAATACAAAACACAAAAGGGGAAAAATGACAAACACCAGAAATTTTGGATAAATACTCTTTTATAAAAAAATTTACAAATTACAATAACAGGGATGTCCAACTGTTGACGCATCAGAGTGCAACAGAAGCCCCAACACGTACAACAGGAGAAAATTTTCTGAAAACATGAACAAATGAGTCTAATCGATGTTTCGCTTCCTTTTTCAAATAAAATTTGTATCAGAAAACGTTTAAACTCCATTTATTGACACCACCTCTTAATCAATCTACATGTGTAGGTGCTTATTTATTAGCAAGACACTGAACCTTATTTGTTTGTTTGTACTTTTACTGTCGTTATTAGTTCCAGCAACTCTAACTGTGGTACCGGCCTTTGTTTAGTAAATGCTGTCTATTGGCCTTATCACAGTTAGACTCTTACTTAGAGATCCGAGCATTTATAAAATAGCATCTGCGCCAAGAAAACTGGGCGCTCATATCTATAACTTGAAACACCCCCCAAAACCAGTCACGTTCGTACCATACCTTATTTGTTTGTATAATTCTATCTTTATTTGATAAAAATCCGTTGCCTGGTGCCTGTTAGGCACAATTTAAAAGTTGAGGCGGTCAGCCTTGTGGATTTCACGTAGGCGATGGCTGACGTTTAATATGCACGCATGCGCATCGAGCATTGACATAGTTTCACCGGTAGCGGTGATTATCACGTTAATTCGCGGCTGATGCCGTGAATTAACGTGATAATTCATGAGCTGTTAAGGACAACAGCCTGCCACCAAGGAGTGAGGAAATCATGACGATTAATCCATTGCCCTTGACCAATCAGAATCAAGAATCTTCACGTGAGGTATAATAATATCAGTTATTCTCCTTGTAAAAAAGGGATACGGCCTAGTATCTGCGAGAAACCAGTCGTAGCGCACGAGGTCGGAGGATAACTAATTTATCATCAGCTCCCCCTTACTTTGAATTTCGATTATGACAAGGAAATTGGATTAAAAAAATCTTCTTTTTGTTTATTTATTTATTTTAATTTTATTTTATATATTTTTTGTTATTATTACTATTTCTTTTTTCAAATTATGAAAAATTTAGAGTGGGAATAAACACCTATCCGGATCCTAACATTGATAACTAATGAAAAGCAAAGAAATGCAATCCAGTATCCAACAGCTATTGACCAATCAGCTGCGCGTATCAGAGTGAAGCTGCTGATAAACAACTGTACCTACACAGCATCTTAGTTTTTGTGAGATAAGAAGAGCTATAGTAAAGCTGCAGTGCATGGCGGTGAGCTCATGACTTGATCTCCCTCCATGAGTGCACCTGTAAGCTATAGTCTGTCTGACCCAAGCTTTTCCTCTTTTTTTTGTTACAAAGGTTCATGTTTGACATCAAAATTTGGTAAACATATTAGGAGCACAAAGTATTGTATGTATAAACCAGGGAGTTTCTATCTTAAGATGTTTCGTGATGGAAACTCCCTGGTATAAACATACTTTTTGTCTCAACTCCGCGAAATGTTGATATTGATCATTAGGTCCCATTGTAAAATTTGCCCATTGCCAACAATATAAATGTGAGCGATCTCAAGTGTTTGTATTGTTGGCAATGCGACCTAATGAGCAAAATCAACATTTTGCGGAGTTGCGACAAAAAGTATGTTTGGATGTCAAACACGAACGTTTTGTAACAAAAAAGAGAAAAAGAAACGGTCAGCCAAGATTGAGTCAGACAGACTATAACATTAGCAGCCAAGGGAAGAGCTCTTTATGAACTTTTTTAAAGAATTTTATAAAAATTTATTACCGCCTTTCTTAATATATGAAATGAGTTGTCTTAGGCCCAGTAATAAGTGATAAATCATCAAATGAAAACGGAATATGAGACAGACGTACTATCGACTGCGCTAACAAACCAGTCACGTGATGTAAGTGAATATATAGAGACATATCCGTCGTCATGGTTCATTATAGGCGGGTGGCCAAATCCCTAAAAGAGCTCTAGAAATATTTTTGATGGCGTTTTTCGTTACAAGTCGTCATCCATGCTTATTCATCTCTACATAGGGTGGGCTTTAGCGCACGGGTGGATGACACGTCTGATTTCGCTGCGTAAGGGAATTTTGGGGCATTTTATGCAAAAAATCACCAAAAAAACATGTTTTTTGGGATTTCCTTCTAGAAAATTCATTTTTCGAGATAGAAACTCAAAGCTTGCTACAAATGTGTTCAAGAGAATGCTTCTGATGTTAGAACATGTTGCGTTAGCGTAACTTTAAGGAACCCCCCGCTGTGAGTGATTTTGGGGGAAAAATCATCAAAAATGAGTGTTTTTTGTAATTTCCCACAACTTGAATGTCATCCTGTGGACTATTCCAAACTCTCAACTAAATAGTATTGGTTTAGAAAACTACCCAAGAAGGTTTAGTTACGGAAAATGAGTTATCTTTGAATATTTATTTTGCATGCTACGTTTTGGGGCATTTTACAGAAAAATGGCATTAAAACTAGTGATTTTAGGGATTTGCTTCAGAAAGGTGCAATTTTTATAGTAGGAAGTCAAAATTTGCCACAAATGTTTTAACAAGGATGTCTATGATTATCAAGTATTTTGTGTTAGTATGAAATGTATCTGACCCCTGCTGTGAGTGATTTGGGGGTAAAAACCTCTAAAATAGTAGGATTTTTGTAATTTCCCACAACTTGAATGTCATCCTGTGGACTATTCCAAACTTTCAACTAAATAGTTCTGGATTAGAAAACAAACCAAAAAGGTGTAGATAGAGATAGTGAGTTATGTTTGCATATTATCATGACATGCTACATTTTGGGGCAATTCGCAGAAAAATAGCATAAAACAGGTGATTTTAGGGATTTGCTTCTGGAAGGTGCAATTCTTATAGTAGGAACTCAAAACTTGCCATAAATGATTTCATAGGGATGTCTATGATAATCAAATGTTTTCTGTTAGTATGAAATGTATCTGACCCCTGCTGTGAGTGATTTTGGGGTAAAAATCTTTAAAATAGTAGGAATTTTGTAATTTCTCATACATTTGAACAAAGGTATATTATATCTCATATCAAGATTCTAGCTCTTACAGAAAATTAACCATAAATAGGCAGATAAGGGAAATAAGTTATGTTAGCCAAACTATGACATGCTAAATTTTGGAGTATTTTACTGAAAAATCATCAAAAGCATGTGATTTTAGGAATTTGCTTCTGCAAAGTGCAGCTTCCAATGTAGATATATTAAACTTGCCACAAATATGTTTCCATTGATGCCTATGGTTGTAGGATGTGTTGTGGTAGTTGAGGTTAAATTTGGCCCCTGCTGTGAGTAATTTTTGGGTAATCCTTTAAAATTATGCAATTTTTTGGTATTTTCCGAGGCTTTACTGACAACCTGGAGACCATTTCACAAATTTGACAGAGAAAATCACCTAAGAATGTGTTGACTATGGACCTCACTTATGTTTACTATAGCCTTTAATGATAAGTAATGGTTTTGGGTATTTTATGGAAAAAGTAGTAAAAATGTGAATTTAGAGATTTGCTTCTAGAGAGCGTAAATTTCATAGTGGGAATTCAAATTTGGTACAATGATACTCATTAGGATTTCTGTGATTATAGAGATGTTGTGTTTTAAGTTTCATGTGACCCCTGCTTAACAATTCAAGTGATCTTTTGGGCAAAAATTTAGAAAGTAGTATTCTATGGACTATTTGATTATATAACATATCAATCTAACATTCATGCACAATTTTTCACCTTTTTGCAGTAAAATATTAAGAAATGTGTCATTTAATAGTCCCTTTTTAGTATTTACATAGGCCTTTAATAGAAGTTTTCCAAATAGTCCCTTTTTAGTATTTACATAGGCCTTTAATAGAAGTTTTCCACTATTTGCCATTCAGCATTTCAATAACTAAGATGTGCCACAGCTAGATGTGGTGTTTCATCATTAAAAATGATCCTATATAGACCCCTATAAGAATGAAAACACAGGAAACAAAGTCTTTTCACAAAATAGTGGTTTATGAAGACTTGGCTTTACCTCGAGGATGTTCGCCATTCATCACACATAAAGAAAAGTAAAGCTTTTTTCCTGAGTGTGATAAAGCATTCTTCCTAAGTGAATGTCTCTTAGTATAAGGAACTGGGGCAGTTGATGCCAGGAAATACTCTCTAGTAGTGGTTTTAATGATGACAAATTTCAAAATCAACAAAATGAAAAACATCCAATGTTTTCTTGCTGCAATGCAACATTGTTATTAAACAGTTGCCGGAAGGTGTTCCTGAAAAAGCCTGGGAGCCTTCTTAATGTAATTGGGTGATTGCTGTTTTGGGGGGTTAGACGCAGAAACTGAATCTGAAAAGTACTAGTAATATCACCACTAAAATGAGTATATATGCACATGTACATGACTGACTATTAATTCTTGTAATACTTCCTCAGATGTGTGAGAACAGGAAAAATGTATTACCAAGCTAATGCAAGCTGCATAAATATTCTGGTATAAGTATAAAAAAATAGAACCAATTTTAATTATTCAAAATATTGTTGAGACTGTTTGGTGGAAAATTGTATTTGATGATGATGTACAGTGGAACCTGATAGATTACCTCTGTACATAGAGCATTTCCACAGCAGTACCTGCATACTGTAACAGCACAAGGTAACCCTGTAGCCTGTGACTATACAAATCTTTTAAAAGATAATGGAAGGGCTGCTTAAACAATGGGTTTGTAGGTCCATTGGGCTAAGTAATGTATATTTTGGAATGTCTTATCAAAGTACATAATATGCTCGTGGGCTAGTTATCATAAGGGGAATAGGTGGAAGGACTACTAAATGTTGCGGACAAGTAGTCCATCACTGGCTAGTGGAATATTTTGGTAATGTTTAACCGTGAGTGATAGGAGCCCAATTTCCCAAAGTTTTGTGCTAGGAGAGTGGGGACATTTAATCTTTAGGCAACAAACTGACAAAAGGTGTGGTCCTATAATTGTGCAGTGTTTTTGCAGCGCAACCTGTTATCTGCTGAAAAGGAAGTATTAAGAGTAGTATGATGAAGATATGAATAGGGAGGAGTCAAAATGAATCCTGATTCATGCAATACTTGGGAATTTGGATCATCCTTTTTCTGCCATATGTAGGCTAAATTGTAACTAGCCTGTTGTTAGTGATGGAGGAAACTATAGTAACCCAGTGAAAATCACTTAACCCCAAGTCAGTGATCACTTTCTCACATGCCCTGTCTGGGATCAAGGAACAAACACACATTTTGGAAATTTTGTTTTTTGTCCCTTTTTCTGCCATACCATGGTTAAGTCACGACTAACCAGTTGTAATTGGTTAAGGAAACCAGATTTCCGATCAAAAACCACTGCCTATCTCCAAGTCACGAGCAACTTTCTCACATAGTGACAGGGATTTGAAAGATCAATGAGGGTGTTTTGTTTTTCATACTTGAATGACTCACATGTATATCAAATTATAAATGAAATAACATCTCACAGCATGATACTTATGTAACTGAGTGATATATACCTTAGAATCTGAGAGTAATAGTAGGAGCTCTACTACTATTCTCTACCATACATTGATATTGATGCTATTTCAATGACTCTGTTTCTTGATCTGTATGACCTGAGATGCCAGGGACCTGCATATGCAGAGCACTTCTTAATTTCTCATGAGTGCTCCATGTCCACTGGCTGAGGTTTCACTGTGATTGCAACGTACGTAGGTACTATCAAAAGTATCCATCTCTCATTATATTACAGCAAAAATGATCCAAAATCTAGCATGACTGAGGTATTAATTCAAAACTCCATAGAATGATAGAGCCTACGGAATTACATAAATCACATTTATATAAGTTCTCACATTTCATTACTTTTTCCATAAAATGCCCAAAACGATAGCTTATCATTGAAATCTAGTAAACCTAACCCAGTTCCTTCACCAACACATTCTTAAGTGATTTCTTTGGCAAAATTGTGAAATTAAGATCTTTGCATAGTCTCCAAGTTGACAATTTAAGCCTGGAAAAATACAAAAGAAATGCATGATTTTAAAGGATATTACCCAAAAATTACTCACAGCAGGAGCGACATTAAATCTCAACTACCAAAACACATCCTACAACCATAGGCATCAATGTGAAGTTTGTGAACATATTTGTGGCAAGTTTTATACATCTACATTGGAGTTTGCATTTTCCAGAAGCAAATTCCTAAAAACGCATGCTTTTGATTATTTTTCAGTAAAATACCCCAAAATTTAGCAAGTCATAGGTTGGCAAACATAACTTATTTCCCCTACATGCCTATTTTTGGTTAATTTTCTGTAACAACAATATTAGGCTAGAATCTTTGTGTAAGATAATATAAATACCTTAGTTCAAATAAATGAGAAATTACAAATATCCTACTATTTTAAAGGTTTTTACCCCAAAATCACTCACAGCAGGGGTCAGATACATTTCATACCAACAGAAAACATTTGATTATCATAGACATTCTCATAAAATCATTTATGGCAAGTTTTGAGTTCCTACTATGAAAATTGCACCTTTCAGGAGCGAATCCCTAAAATCACCTGTTTTATGCCATTTTTTCTATAAATTGCCCCAGAACGTAGCATGTCATGAAAATATGCAAACATGACTCCTTCCCTCTATCTACACCTTCTTGGTTAGTTTTCTAAACCAGAATTATTTAGTTGAAAGTTTGGAATAGTCCACAGGATGACATTCAAGTTGTGGGAAATTACAAAAATCCTACTATTTTAGAGGTTTTTACCCCAAATGACTCACAGCAGGGGTCAGATACATTTTATACTAACACAAAACATTTGATAATCATAGATTTACTTATAAAAATCATTTGTGGCAAGCTTTGAGTTCCTACTATGAAAATTGCACCTTCTAGAAGCAAATCCCTAAAATCACTAGTTTTAATGCCATTTTTCTGTAAAATGCCCCAAAACGTAGCATATCACAAAAATATTCAAACATAACTTATTTTCTGTATCTACACCTTATTGAGTAGTTTTCTAAACCAACACTATTTAGTTGAGAGTTTGGAATAGTCCACAGGATGACATTCAAGTTGTGGGAAATTACAAAAAACACTCATTTTTGATGATTTTCCCCCCAAAATCACTCACAGCGGGGGGTTCCTTGCAGTTACGCTAATGCAACATGTCTTAACATCAGAAGCATCCTCTTGAACACATTTGTAGCAAGTTTTCAGTTTTTATCTTGAAAAATGAATTTTCTAGAAGGAAATCCCAAAAAACATGTTTTTTTGGTGATTTTTTGCATAAAATGCCCCAAAATTCACTTACGCAGCAAAATCAGACGTGTCATCCACCTGTACACTAATGCCCACCCTATGTAGAGATAATTAAGCATGGATGACGACTTGTAACGAAAAACGCCATCAAAAGTATAATTCTGATATTTGGCCACCCGCCTATTACATACTCGGTGTGAGAACGCGCCAACATGTTTTAAAGTTTAGCGAACATTTTTGGACTGGCGGATTTAAGTAAACTGTGAGTTATTTGTCCTTCAAACCTAGCTATCGCAAAACGTCATATATACATATAATCTCTGCTTACATCTGTTGAGAAGACGATCAGTGTATTTTCGGCCATCCCCTTATTCCTTAATGCATCGACAAGCTGGCCTATTGCTTCATCCATCGCTGTTACCATACCTGGCAGAAAAGAAATTACTTATATTTAACCCTCTGGTACTAAATCATCAGCAGAGCGAGAGAGCACGTTCAGGATTTGGTTATGATCTTTTTGACATATTTGTACAGCGTGTGTCGAAAATGCCTTATTCATTCTCTGGGGGACGCTTTATTGAATAAGAATTAGATTCGCAAATATACATCACATCAAAACCAACAACTTGAATTTAAATGAGTACCAAAACGTATACTAGTAAACCATTTGCAGAATTTCAGTTTTATGGAAACCATTTAGTTGACGCTTGAACTATAATCCATAAAATATTTAATGCAGGTTTTCAACCTATCAAAATGTCTTAATTAACCTGACCCACTGTATTAAAGGGTGTTAGCAATTAACACCAAACGGTCTAAGCTATGCAGTGGATGAAATCATTCACGGAGGTATAAGTTGTTAGTATATTTGGTTATTTGATTTGATTTCAACCCTTAGTTGATTTAGTGAAAAGACATACTTCAATACATAACATGAGTGTAGACACCACATCTCTCATGTAGACTCAAGATGTAGATGACATGCCATTGGACAGTGGAATTCAGTGATCGGTGGTGAAGTATGTAGTTAATTACATCAACATGACTGTGATGAACTGTGGGATTTTACTCAGTACATCGAGAATATGATTGATTTAAACCGTTCTCTCTTACCGCAGAATATACGCCTTTCGTCTCCTTTTATATGTTTATAGATGTCCTCGTATTTCTTTGGTACCTTGAATAATAATAATAATGATAATAATAATAATAATAATAATAATAATAATAATAATAATAATAATAATAATGATAATAATAATAATAATAATAATAATAATAATAATAGTAACGAAAGCAATGATAAAAACAATAATAACATTTATAACAGGTATATCAATTGTTACTGAATCTATTTCCTCTTTCAGTCTATTTCAGTCCAAAGCCAATTATATTATTTTTTCAAATTCGTGTGCTTGCTTCATTCTCGAGACTTGCGTCAGTGACAAAATGTATCGTTTTCCTTTTGCTTCTCCTTACCTGAGCATGTAAATGCGAGTTGATTTGGTGAATATTCTTAGTGAGCCTTATTGTTTCTTATTTTAACACACTATTAGATTGATTTGTGTTGGGTTCTAAATTCCAAAATATCGAGCTCAATAATAATGAGGCCTATTTCTCATAAAATGCTATATCTTGAGTTCCATACTTTCAGATCAAACCTTAGGTTTCGTTTATAATAGGAATATTTATATAAATATTCAGATTGATCTTAATGAGACCTTCTTTATCGAATATAACATGCCTTGAGTTCCAAATTACAAAATATTCTCTTCGATCTTAATGAAATTTATTTCTCATGAATCTTATGTCCATTTATCTAGTGATCCCAATGATGGGATTCTAGTTTTACTTAGCTAAGCTTAAATGCAACAGTCCTAGTAAACCATTTCCTTACCTGTAGGGGGTCGTGGGGAGCAGTGAAGGGGAGGTACAGATAGAGGGGGTTAGTGGTATCGTGCTGCTTCACTATGTCAACTGCTCGATTTGCGAACGAAAACTGTAATTTAATTAAAAGTAACCATCATTTGCAGGAAATATTGGCGTGTCGGTGTAAATTCATAAGTGTCTGTTTTCATGATGTGAGTCATGTTACATTTAAATGGCACCGAAGGCCTCTAAGATTGACAGCATTAGAAGTAATGGTCTTTAACCTTCAGAGCAGGGGATTTACAGATGTTCATGTGCGTGTTAAAGGTTTGATTATTTGATGTACTTAATTGATAAGGTAACGATTATTAGACGAACCTAGGGAGCTGGCGATACTTTCAGAACAGTTGGTCTAAGAGTAGGTCTTTTCAGTCAAAATGGAAAGTCATTTTTAAAGTATCTGAGGAGTGCTGGGGATATTACACTAATTCATGAGATACGAATGATGTTACGAAACGTTACGAAACCACACGTGCTTACAGCGCAAATGGGTAAAACATCGATGTTTCTTACCGTAGCATACTTTCCGTCCTGGTCCCTTACAACGTCCTTGTTGAAGCGAAAATCAAATCCGTTTCCTAAACAAGACCAATGGAAACTGATCTAACATGTCACATGCCACACTGTCCATTATGATATATACACACACATGTATATACATGTATATATATATATATATATATATATATATATATATATATATATATATATATATATATATATATATACATATATATATATACATATGTATACATATATATACACACACACATATATATATATATATATATATATATATATATATATATATGTATATATATATATATATATATATATATATATATAATATATATATATATATATATATATATATATATATATATATATATATATATATATATATATATATATATGTATATATATGTATGTGTGTGTGTGTGCGTAGAGAGAGAGAGAGAGAGAGAGAGAGAGAGAGAGAGAGAGAGAGAGAGAGAGAGAGAGATTAACAATTTTCCATTAGTACGTTGCATTTACTGATCATGGTCAGTGCTATTAGACAAAATATTGTACTGGCTTGAATATAGCTGTATGGTCTCAAGCGTTAGAAAAGTGACCTATTACAACACGACCATTTCTGCTAATATGTAAGAAATGGCTTGATTCAAATATTCAAAATTGTAACATGTAAGTACTTTAATTTGTATGCCAGTCTTAAGAATTCAAATATATGATGTCACCACAAATACTTGGAAGGACACTTTTATCATTTTTCCATCCGCCTAAATCATGGGATTTAGTTATACTAGAGTGTATCGTTGTGGTTTTTTTATAAAGTAAGTCGCCTACCAACAGAGTGATTGTAGTAATCTGAGCGACCATTATAGCGACCATAGAAGGTGTCGAACCCCCTGTAGGTAGGTGTATACTCCCACTTACAATAACCCAGATGCCACCTGGAAGGTGGAAAATAACATGTTGAAATAGCAAAATTGCATTGAAACACGTATATACAGTAACCTATACATTTACAATAACCAAAGGGACCATAGAATACATAACGTATTACAACATGACTGGAATGATTGAATGAATGAGTGTTTAAAGGCACATCGACACACAAAGGCCATTTAGTGCCATAAAATACTAGCAAAAAATGGCCCTTTGTCATTGTTGAAGAACAATGGCCAAGGCTTATTATTCTAGGTGAAAGAAGAAAAAGAGGTAGACTAAGAGCAGAGCCTTTGCTTCCAAAGAGGACCAAGCAAAGCAATTTTAGGTGCAGGGTATCCATAGGCAGATCCACGCATCCCCCTTCTTTTATAAGGCGAGCAGGGAGCCACAGCATCTTAGGGTTCCCCAGGAGATGCCAACTCCTATTGCACACCTTCTGCGGCTAGGTCTTGATTGGCCAGCAGCTAGTGGTGGAGGAAACCTGTGTAACAGTGTTCAGTGTCTGCCAGTGCTCAGTGGCCCGGAGGGCACTTATTGTACGTTAAAGCTTTTTCGGTCTTTGTTTCTTGGTTCGTAGGTTTGAATTCCATTGCTATACCATGACCTTTTTCCATTATTGCTTGTTACTGACTGAATTTCACTGACCTTATTTGTAGCCTAACTTACCATGATGAATAAAAGGTTGGAAACGCACTGATCGCATTTTGCATTTTTTAGGTTTTGTGCATTTGTTTTCCTTTTTAACACATATATACTATTTCATGCTATATTATGCATTTTATGAATTACACCACTGCCGAATCGCGTAGAAATCGAACATTTGTTTATGCTCCAACTTTAACTGTCACCTGAGAGGGCTTCCCATCACCAATCCTTCAAAAATCAATTCAAATCATTTAGCCATAGACATTGTCCACTGTAATACAAAAACTAAGATTTTGTATAGAATGTGTATATTTGTATATCATCCGATCATTATTTTTGTAGACATGTCACTGAAAACTTCATATATTAATATCAGAAATTATAGTTACATCTGCAAATGTGTCCACTGCTAGATGCTGGACTGATTTGCAAACAGACCCAACACATATTGATTTTAATGGCTACCTGAAAGACTTTCTCATCACGAAACTTACTAAATACAATCAAAACCATCTAACCCTAGACATTGGCCATTGTAATACAATAGCTAACAGTTTGTGAGGTGTGTGTATTTTTAGATTATATATAATGATTATTTCTTGATTATTTCATTGAGAATTTCATATTTCAATAATTAAAGCATATATGGAAACGTGCCCACTATTGTGCTGAAGTGACCTGCAAACAGACTTAGCCTATCACCAACTGTAAACATTACAATCATAATCATCTAGACCTGGATTTTAATACCAGAATGTTGAATAGCCAACTATTGTTTACTGCTTTGTGTTTGAGTGATCTTGAAACAGTCTGAGCATATTTCTATCCTACCTGACAACTTAGGTTTCCCATTATCAACCTTACAATATATAATCCATACCATGCATCTGTCACCAGCCTCTCTTGTATATTAGTTTATACTGAGATCAGGCACTAGGCATTGTCCACGTATAGCCATCTGACTCACTTTCATGGTTGGTCCCTCTCTCTACTCTCTCAGGGTATCAATGACTTAATATTCATTCTTTAGTTTATACAGGTTTAGAGGGAATCAACGATTACTTCATGTGAGCATGTGCACAAGGGGACCTACAGACTACAAATAATACATATAATTTACAACTGTTTGATGTATAATAGTAATCTAAAAGTGATTCCCGACACTCTGAATGTGTATATGAAGTAATGCATACATGTATATGTATGTATATCTACTTATCTAGTTATCCCTGCTTTCCTGAATGCTGGCTGGGGGACTAGGCATTGACCCCCCATTGGATCCTTACCAGAGGACTTAGGCTGTCCCGTATATTAACCTGTCTAATCTCTGTTGTTCACGCAGGAGGACTACCGCTATTCCAGGGGTATGCTCCTGGATCCTTTCTTCCACTGGAGGATGGGGCCTGGTTCATCTCCTCTCATGGAATGGATTGATCTCTGCAGATCATAGCTCCTACCTAAACTTAGCTACATGTTTTACAATTGAGACTCCTACCTAAACTTAGCTACATGTTTTACAATTGAGACTGCTACCTATACTTAGCTACATGTTTTACAATTGAGACTGCTACCTATACTTAGCTACATGTTTTACAATTGAGACTGCTACCGATACTTAGCTACATGTTTTACAATTGAGACTGCTACCTATACTTAGCTACATGTTTTACATTTGAGACTGCTACCTATACTTAGCTACATGTTTTACAATTGAGACTGCTACCTATACTTAGCTACATGTTTTACAATTGAGACTGCTACCTATACTTAGCTACATGTTTTACAATTGAGACTGCTACCTATACTTAGCTACATGTTTTACAATTGAGACTGCTACCTATACTTAGCTACATGTTTTACAATTGAGACTGCTACCTATACTTAGCTACATGTTTTACAATTGAGACTGCTACCTATACTTAGCTACATGTTTTACAATTGAGACTGCTACCTATACTTAGCTACATGTTTTACAATTGAGACTGCTACCTATACTTAGCTACATGTTTTACAAATGAGACTGCTACCTATACTTAGCTACATGTTTTACAATTGAGACTGCTACCTATACTTAGCTACATGTTTTACAATTGAGACTGCTACCTATACTTAGCTACATGTTTTACAATTGAGACTGCTACCTAAACTTAGCTACATGTT
Source organism: Maea johnstoni (assembly GCA_963942565.1). Lineage (NCBI taxonomy): Eukaryota > Metazoa > Annelida > Polychaeta > Spionida > Magelonidae > Maea > Maea johnstoni. Next base: position 31,025,734 of record OZ012695.1, read on the forward strand.
TTACAATTGAGACTGCTACCTATACTTAGCTACATGTTTTACAATTGAGACAGCTACCTATACTTAGCTACATGTTTTACAATTGAGACTGCTACCTATACTTAGCTACATGTTTTACAATTGAGACTGCTACCTATACTTAGCTACATGTTTTACAATTGAGACTGCTACCTATACTTAGCTACATGTTTTACAATTGAGACTGCTACCTATACTTAGCTACATGTTTTACAATTGAGACAGCTACCTATACTTAGCTACATGTTTTACAATTGAGACTGCTACCTATACTTAGCTACATGTTTTACAATTGAGACTGCTACCTATACTTAGCTACATGTTTTACAATTGAGACTGCTCCTTAACTAGGTTGTCTCCTTCCCTCAAGTCTCCATCTTCCCTATGTGCGTTTTCTATTTTTCTACCGTTGTTTTAGCCCAGCCTTAACTTCTCTGGAGAAATACCTGGCCTGGGTGTGTTGCCAATGGGAACTCAGCCTGGGCAATCTTCTTATTTTCTGTTATATAAAGAAGAGAAGAGAACAGTTCTCCCATGCTATGAGTGGCTAGACACTATTACAATGATACATCCCTTGGAATGCTTTCACTGAATTCTTTGGGACTGACACTCTGCTAATTATTTGGTAACAGAGATATTTGTATGGTGACACATCCATAAACATTGGCAATTGAATTACAACAGATAATGATGTGTGTAGCATGGTATATGTGTATGGTATCCACTACTTATGTTTGGATATTTGGATTTCCAGCGAATAACGCTTATACTCTGCAATCCAAATCATCTAGCACAGATTATCATGTATTCGCCCTTAAATCCAAGTTGAGTGTTTGAAAGTCGTCAATGGTAAAAATCTGAAATAATTATGAGTTATATCTACAATATCTTCATGTTTTCATCTCCAACATGTACATGTAGTGTGAATACTAATCAGGATTGTATGTTTTAAGGATCATTATGATAACTTTTTTTTACAAATAATTAACACTGTTACATTACAATTATCCAGTCTGACGATCCATTGAGTAACACTGAATTATTAGAATACACATTGCAAGTAAACTGCTAAACAAATTGAATATTGCCAAATCTATACCTTAGGCATTCTCATAATGTCAATACATGTGCTATTTCGCTGGAGGACACCTTGTGCATGATAACACCACTGGTATAGAAGGTATTGTAAACATATAAAAAATGAAGATGAATGGATGAAAACACAAAGAGTTAGTGAACAGACTATAAAGGAAAGGGGTAACGCCAATTTCAGCTTGTGATTGAGTTCTTAGTACTACAAATTCATTCTTTTATGAATATTGAATGATTGAAAATGATAGTTGTGAGTGAATATCTATATGAGTGAAAGGAATTGTAATGCACACACGGAGAATATATATATATATATATATATATATATATATATTGAAAAAGTCATTTAAAACCACTTACTTGCCGACCAGGTGTGTGCTATATCCTAATTGTTTCAATTTTTGGGGCAAAACTGTGAAATTCAGGGGAAGTCCGTACGGCCGATCTCTTAAGATAACGCTGTGCTGAAAATATATCGAATGTATGAAACATTAGACGTTATTATTAAGAAAGTACTTCTACTTCATACTTATATAGCTTATGTATATATTTGGAGCAGTCCATCAATATATTAATAAAATCGCGAGAACATTGAGGAACATAGATATTCCATGTGATTACAAATCAGTAATCAATTATCAAAAGAATATGGGAAAGTGGGGATGTATAGTAATTTTTCTCTCTGTGTTTGGAAACAAATACGTATCGGAATAACATGTAAAATCACTTCAACAGAAATTTGATATGGTGGCCTTATACGATCTGGCCGAAGAAGAGTGCTTTTTAAAAGTATACGCCGAAGTCAACAGTAGCTCTTATAAATGTTTTCTAGATATTTGTATTAGCCTCATGTTCTATCTTGGTCTAACCGGATGTAGAAATAGAGGTTCCATCACGAGTGGATGGAAAGAGGAGGAATCTTGCACGAGTGAGTGATTTTGTGTCTTGGGACGAGGCTTGCCGAGTCCCAAGACACAAAATCACTCACGAGTGCAAGATTCCTCCTCTTTCCATCCACGAGTGATAGAACCTGTTTCTCCCACGATAAAAAGGAGAAATTTACACGTTTTACCGTGAAGTTAGCTAGCTAAACTAGGTCAGCCAAAGGTCACCCGCGCACCAGTTCAACAATGGTAATACGCGTTTGTTGTGACGTGCACCGTTTGTATCCCAGAAACTGGCGCCAGATCATGTACGTGACGCTTGTTCAAATCCACGCGCGCTATTGTTGGGTCTACCTTTGACCCAGCAGCAGTGACCCATTGATTGAAATTGGGGGATCTGATTGGACAATTACACCAGTTTGACCTTTAACCCCATTGAAGAACACCCATTGAGGACGACTAATCCTTAACTGTTAAACACACCTCAGAGTGGGAGAAGAATGTGTTCGTAATAACCGTTCACACTCCCTGGATTATCAAGAAGGTATGAGTTATTTGTGTTAAGGTTGCTTATAGGGTGTATTTAAAGGGCTGTTAACGCCCTTTACTTTATTGTCTTTCCAATTGCAACTGTCTAGGCTATCAATGAGATAGATAAGAGACTAAATATCACATATCCTCTCAATATATATATATTATATATATATATATATATATATATATATATATATATATATATATATATATATATATATATATATATATATATATATATATATATATATATATATATATATATATATATATATATATGTGTGTGTGTGTATATATATATATATATGTGTATATATATATATATATATATATATATATATATATATATATATATATATATATATATATATATATATATATATATATATATATATATATGTGTGTGATTGTGTGTGTGTATTCTTTATTGACTGTAGTAATGCCACAAACATATATACGCAATAATATGAACCAAGAAAAAATACAAAGATGTACTCTGTACATGTACACGAGAGACAGTCACCGGGGACAAGCACACATATAGGTCACTAGGGATTCGATGTGTAACCACTAGCCAATTCCCTTTCTAAGATCCATGCTATGTCTGCACATCAAGTTTATGTGTTTCCCAGCTATCAGCCTCATGTTTTCCAATCGTTCAGTTCAGAATAATTTTCTGCGTGTCCTTATAGGAGGATTCTGAGAATGTCAAAAACACTATCCAATACGAGGGTGCCTCACAGTCGGGAATACCACGAATCTCCCTACCCATGTTGTCCCGGTCAGTTTGGAAGGTAGGGCATATGCATACTAAGGTGATCCGCATTGTGCTCTTTGGAGAGCTCGCAGAAATTACAAAATCTCGCTGCTCTCGCTAATATCTTTAAACGAACATCTTCTGATTTCAGAAGACTGGCGTGACAGATTCTTTTCGTTTTCTCTAGAAACTGTCGCTAGATCACATAAGTGACGCTTGTTCAAGTCCGTGCTCGCCATTGTCAGGTCTACTGTTGGAGCAGCAGAAAATTCCCCGTATTTACCAGGCCCAAATTTGATGCCTTCAAAGCCAACTTCCAAAGCATATTCATAGTTTATTTCTGGTATCAACATTTAGGAAAACGTCCGATTTTACGGCACGTTCCTTGTGGAAAGTCAGTTTGATCATGGATGTTTAATCTATATATTACATGGTTCGGCATGGCCTAAACATTATCCTGAACGATACAACAACGGGTAAAAAGATAACTTATCTTTGGGGATTATCTGCACAGAGTACAGGCCTCTGAGTTGGAGAGGGTATGTTTCTTACCTGCAGCCCGACGTGATACGGGTAGTACCCAGTCATAAAAGCAGCCCGCGATCTGTAATACGAGATCGTATTAAAACTATTGGTTGGGATATATATTTAGGATGTAAGTTAGATAAATACGTATATGGAATGTATTTCAAACATATTTTTAAGAAATTCGGAAATTCGGATATATCTTAGGCAAAGCAGTTAAAACAGGTTGACCGAATTTAATATCTGGATAACAAAACATCATGTCAGATTCGTGATACTGTAAAGTTCGAAATATAAGCGAAACTATATGTAGCGAATCGAACCATTTTTCCATGATAGCTTATCTTAATTTAATACGCATGTGAACCATCTCCAAAAGTGTCATCTGCATGAGTAGTGGTATTCTAATCCATGTACTGATCTACCACTCATGCCCGACGATAGTGACTAGACCCTGTTTCATAACGACGCAACCACATAACAGGTGACGTTAAGGGTTCATGATAAGCAGCTACGGCCATGAACGGTACGAGTGATCGTCAAAAATGGTCCGTCTATTGCAATCGTAATTTCTGAGAACCACGCAGATTTCACGCGCTAAACTAGCATCGCCACGCGACTGTTTATCGAACTCACGTGTCATTAAAGGTCCGTCATAATTGGTATATTGCAAATAAGGAACTCCGATTTACCTTGATTACGTGCATCATCCAAATTTGGTTGTACACCGTGAGACATTTATATATCACAACACGCACGTAAGTGTTTCTATGTATGTACGGTTATCAACTGACCATGTGTAATTGTGACAAGATACTCATTTTGAATACAAAATAGAACAAATATCAACGGATCGTAATATTAGCT
>OZ012695.1:31035410-31040285 GCA_963942565.1 Maea johnstoni
TTGGGTTTGTCGGAGGCGCGGATATTTTGGAAGATGACGAGGAATGCGATGCTTTTCAGCAAGGCCTCTATAAACGTCATGATTGTAGGAAGAGAAATTGTATCCAGTTGATCTCCACTGCAAACGAGCGAGTGTCGTAAATAATATCCCCTACCGGTGTAGGTGTTCAAAACGTCCTTCCATATTTTGTCTGTGCTTGCTCAGAATAGTGTGTAGCATTAACAGTTCTGCTGACGTAGCTCGTGGGGTCAATTACTTTCTATCAGTTTGCCATCGACCCTGCTTTTATTTGACCCCTCAGCCTTAATATAGAGTAGAGACCTTAGGGGGGGGGGACTTTGGTATTTAGGGGAGGGGGGTTCATACGCTCGTTATCAAAGTTTTGAAATACCCCTAAAGCAAAGGACGAAATGATACCTTTATTTCCAAATAACGCTGACTTTTTCCGGTAAAAAACACCCCTTCTTTTATCAAAACACTGATATTCGATGAACGTGAACACGTATTTTAACTTTAGACTTTATAATCCTCTGCCTGTTTAGCGGCTGCAGTAGCGGACTCAGAAGCCCAGTCATTTCGGAAGTCACTCGGCATCAGAGCCGCGGATATTTCGTGGATTGTAAGGGGATTTTCACCCCCCCCCCCCCCCCCTTACTTCGTACCTGGCTACAAAAAAGTACCCTTCTTTGACAAATCGCTGACATGCGGAGGTCTTAGAAAAGACCCTTTCTTCCGCGAAATATTTAACGCATGTGCAGCCCCCCCCCCCTCCCTCTGTACCAGACAGCTCCGCTGTGGGGGACAAAGAACGCAGGGCAAAATATACCATTACACCATATATATATAAATGGAATTGAGAACAGCTGTGCTTTTTCAGTGATAGGTTTCTCTTTATCAGAAACTTCAGCTCCGATGAAGAGTTCAATGATCTTTGTAAATCGTTCTTCTGGCCAAATTGATATAATATTGATTGATTCTATTGTTGATGCAGAGCAGCTTTCATGTGTGCCGGTTTCTGGCCTAGTGGTATATTTGCTCGTCCCTGGGTCAAGAGAAATAAGGATAACAATAATAAGAGAACAAGACAGATGGCAATGAGCACTCAAACTAACCGTTCACTATCAAAACTAAGCATAACAGGGAGGTTACTACGATGGACCAAGTGTGAAAGAGAAAATATTTAAATATTTATTTTCACCACCGCATTTTGGGGGAGAAAATAAATTCAAATATAGTTTCACTCCCGTTTATTGGGGAGAGAAAATATATCAAAATATATTTTCACTCCCGTTTATTGAAAATAAATTTAAATATAAATTTAAATATATTTTCTCCCCAAAGAATACGGTGGTGAAAATAAATTTAAATATATTTTCTCCCCCAAAAATACGGTGGTGAAAATAAATTTATATACATTTTCTCCCCCAAAAATACGGTGGTGAAAATAAATTTAAACATATTTTCTTTCCCCAATAAACGGGAGTGAAAATATACTGTATCTAAATTTATTTTCTCTCCCCCAAAATACGGTTGTAAAAATAAATATTTAAATAATTTCTCTTTCACACTTGGTCCATCGTAGGTTACGAACATAGTTTTTACTTGGTGGGCTCCTTCCTCCAAGGAATGCCAAGCATTGAGCACAAACAATAACTTTATATTAGCTATGAACATTGTATTTGTGATGTCCCAACTAAACAAATTCAGACTTCTCACTTACCAATTTCAATTTAATTCCTATAGGATTAAGATAAGAGCAAAATGGCTAAGAATTTTAGATTTGCGCGGTGTGATATTTGCCTTTTTAAAAAGATATGTGTGACAAAGTACACAAAAGTGTTGGGTATAAAAACCTGTTAACATGTCTAATTGATATTGTTAGATTTATAATTGTCAAATGTTTAGTGTTCATACGGGAGGTGGCGTAGCATATTTCACGTTTGATTCCAGGGCTTCGTTTTGTTGACCCCTTACCAGCTTTGGGTTCGACGGACCTTGTTCAGGACCATCAACGTTGATCAACGTGGTGGGAAAACGGAATCTGAACGGTTTCAACGTTTACTTGCGATGACGATCTGAACAGGAAACCTTGATCAACGTTGATCAACGTTTATGGTGCTGAACAAGGCCCAGGTCGAACCCAAAGCTGGTAAGGGGTCAACAAAACGAAGCCCAGTAGTGCTGACATCTATTAACAAGTACGAGACCAGTTCCAGGGCCAAGTTTTCTTTGGATTGGTTTAGCCTCGGTTCGACGTGGGCCTTGTTCAAAGCCATAAACGTTGATCAACGTTGATCCAACGTATCCCGTTCAGATCGTCATCGCAACTAAACGTTGATACCGTTCAGATTCCGTTTTCCCTCCACGTTGATCAACGGTGATGGTCCTGAACAACGCCAAGTCGAACACGAGGCTAAACCAAACCAAAGAAAACTTGGCCAAGTATTCTAAACCAGTCCTGTACTATTTATAGTGCCACACCCAGTCTATTGAATAAAGCTGTAATTCTATAGTAGCCTAACTGAGTAGTTACCTTTTATTTCAAGTCCATTACATGTGGTGCGGGTAAAATGTTTTACTAGTGTTTTATTTTACTGCGACAAGGTGAAACACACTGTCACATGGGAATACAAAAACATCTAACCATAGCATGCTGGAACATGAGGGTTTTAGGACATCAATCCATTAAACAACATACAGGTTTTTATGCAACTTTCGAAGAGAGTTGGTGTGTAGGGCACTACCGTCTATGATACACTGCTCAGAGCTAGGGAACAGGAAGTGGGCTGCCACTCGTTGAGTCAAAGCTTATAGCAGTTGAAGAACATGGCTGCTACCAGGAGCTGTTAGGGGCTGGGCAGGCTGGTGTCAATACGCAAAATTCTCCCCTCATTGGATCACTGAGAGAAAAAGGAGGACAGCATCCTATTCTTGAAGTGTATTACTTTCAGATAAGCTAATATGTATGTGAGCCTTTAGTTCCCCTTTAAAGCATAAAGACACTACCTGTGATTCAACAATATCATTTAAGATGAAGTAATGTATTAGGATGAATTATATATTTTATTCATACACCATTTTATTAACACCAAGCGTTTGGTGATTTTCTTCTGCAACAGAAATAATACAATTTTATACCTAAAGATATAAGGATGTTTTGCTTCATCAATCAATGTTCCAATGGAAGCTGAGGGTGTTTTGCAGAGGAAAATGTACATCCGCTAGCACCACCCAGGAGACCAGATCCCACCCCAGTTGTCTGGGTTGGCCTCGCGTCTAGCAGGAGGCCACATAGCGGGGTAGAGGGTGCGCATGTGCTCCTGGATCCTCTTCCTCATGGATGCAACACGTGACTGCTCAAAGACAGCAAGATTTTCCAACTCATAAGGATCATCTGGAAAAAAGAAGAGTGGTTGATGAAATGGTCATCTCCATGAACTAATTGGTGCCCTTAAGATATAGCTCAACAGCCCAGGCATCTTGAGTGCAAAAGGTTTGTAGGTGTTTTTCTAGAGCAGAATTTTGTACCGAATCTGAAAAATAATCTTGCAGACATATTGACATAGCCACCTTTTTGTAGGAAATCAGCTATTTTGGGTAATTTTGACATTTGTTACATACTAATTTGCATAATTTGTCATTTTCTTTGAAACGATTTCAATATTGACATATCCATGTATATACATTGTCAAATTGATTTCGAGTGGTTACCATAATTTAAGGAGCCCAAATATTCAAGCCAAAATGAGTACTCTCTACCTGGTTATGAAAACTTCTGTGGATCACTCCTTTCCTGTTCATAACAAAGTATTCAGAAGAATACCAACTTTTACAAAACATATGTACATGTACACGGACTATATGATCATTTCCCTGTTGCAAAGTCTGATTGTAGCTTACCTCGCAGGTTGAAGAGAAGGAGTTTGGAGTAGTCGATGACATCTGGAAAGTTGATAGTTTTATCAATCAGCTTATAGTTGCCCATCCTGGGAAGAGAGAATAAGCGTAACAAAGAGAATTATAACGAAATCTAATTATACCATATATGATCAGTACGTTACTAGCATATTCAACAAAAGTCTGTTGCAACAGCAATTCAATACTTTCATACTATAATCGCGTGGCAACGAAGGGACACTGTAGTTCTAAGTTACTGAAAGGGACTCTCTACGAAAACTAACAAAAGATCTTTTATTAGACTTGGTATTTATAAAAGGCCCTTTCCAATGCCGGACAGTATGGGGAGGGATAAAGATGAACGGATTAGGACTTTTATTAAGATAACATTTTTCACATTGAATTCATGTACACTTAATTACAGGGATACTATACGAAAAAGACTCACCGAGAACTTTGAGAAGGATGGGTATTTCTGCTACTTCTTATCACGTCATAAACAGAGGAAAACGTTTTGATTTGATAAAAAATGAATTTAAAGTTAAGTCCAACATCCTCAACCAGAACTACGACAACTACAAAAATAGCATGAATCGCTTGAGTTATTGGTACTTATTCTTCGTTTGTCAGAAATAATAGTGTGTGTGTCTTGAAGGAACACTTTCCCTTTTCAAGGCCAGATGTGTGTTAACCTGTTGGAAACCAAATGCTTGATGACATTTTGAGATGGGCATTTTTGGCTCATGGGATTTTCTTTACCATTTCAGAACATATAGAATTCTGTTTTGCCTTGGAGGAAACACGTTCTTTCCCCGTAATACAAAATGTTTATAGGAGAATCTTATTATCACTATTGGTGGGTTTTGTTGTATGAGGGAACACCTATATTGGGTAATGTACCTTATTGCTCCAGTGCCAGTTCTTTCATTGATGTTGTAGATCATTTCATTTCGTGCTGATGGGGCGTTTTCACTTACA
>OZ012695.1:31045485-31119618 GCA_963942565.1 Maea johnstoni
CACTCGTCTATCAGTACAGGCCTCCAAAGAGAGATATATTAAGTATTTAGGTATGATTCATGTTTGGGAAATTGTGCGTTACTGTCTCAGGAAATGTTGCAAACTGTCATATCTGTCACAGATCAAATACAAATGATAAGGTCGAAATGTGTCCATAGAAACTTTCCCTCGTTTGAGACTGTATAAAGAAACACCACAGTACCAATCAAGTGTTTTCATGACTGCTCCTATTGATCATACGAAACCATCCTTTGCATCTTTTCAGAGCACAGATACTGTAGAACACATATATGACGCGTGTCCCAAATATAGCGAATTGGGGAATTTTTGCATCATAGCGTATCTTTATGTTAGCGACGATTGCGCCCCTGACAGCGCCAGTACAGTAAGAAAAAAGTACAGTGTTTTCATATATAGCGAAACGGAACCACACGCTATGTACGCTATATAAACAGACGCTAACATTGTGTGTTCTACAGTAATACAATCAGCTTGTAAACGAAATTGAGTAATCAATACCTGCTGGTAATACTATATTATCAAAAAACAACCCAAATAAATCATTCTGAGGACAGGAGTTTGAGGATTCTAGAGAAGTCTGAAAAGAGAACTCGATCAGAACAAATTGAGTTTGAGATTCTTTATACAGATCGTATTCAGAGCAGTAGGAGTTTGGTTTTCCATTCAACGATCTCGGTCATGAGAATCGGATAAATGTAATGCGCGTTTGAGATTCTAGTCAAAATCTCTGACATGGGAATTAATGAATGGGAGTTTGAGATTCAAGTCAACATCTTTGTCATGTGATTTAATCAATGCAAGCAGTGGTTAGATTCCAGTCAATCATTGCAATGTAAATTTTATAAATGCAGTGGGAGTTTAAAATTTTAATCACCATTGATATATGTTATTGGAGTTTAGGGTTCAAACGTTCGACCAATGCTAGTGCAAGTTATATTGCAGTCAAGATTTTTGTGATGGGAATTTTAACAATGCTTATAGGTAGTTTACAATTTCGGAAATTGATACCACAATAGGCGTTTCAGATTCTGGTCGAGATTTCTTTTACCAAAAGCTGATTAATATGTGCTTTTGAGGTTCTATTCAAGATGTTTGTAACATGAGTTATATATATGCAATGGGAGTTTAGATTCCAGGGAAGATTTTTGTCAATGGAAATTTACCCTGTCGTCTAATTCTTTGCCTAGGGAATGAGCCACGGCTAATTCCCTAAGCTGAATACTGTGAAACACACATATGACGCCTGTTCCAAATATAGCGCATTGGGGAGTTTTGGCATCATAGTGTATCTTTATGTTAGCGACAGTAGCTGCCTTTAACATAAAGAAAGTAAAAAAAAAAAAGTATGGCGTTTTTATATATAGCGAAGCTGAACCACACGCTATGTACGCTATATATAAACAAATGCATAAATTGTTTGTTCCACAGTATTATACACTGAACGTCAGAAATTTCTTCTCAATACAAACAGGTTAAAGTCTAAATAATTAAGCAACCTTGCACCACATAGGGATTGCTTAGGCCTAACAAGAAAAGGTGTTTGTTTCCTGTAACCCTACCCTAACAGTTTTCCACCCTCCCAACTCCTAATCAACATAAAACATGCATAAAACATACATTTTTGAACAAAAAAATAATCCAAAAGAAAAAATATATTTTACCGACCTACCTACCCTATTTTATGAACCATTACAGAAAATAAACATTTATTTTGAAGGCTTTACCTTCAATTACTGGTTGTGCTTAATGATATTCCATAGGCTTTAGAATTTAGTCTATCATCACATTTTTAGCCATAGTGAGGCTAAGTTATGAATAACAAGTGACTTTGGATTAGCTGATGTTTTCTCCATATACTCAGGTGTACCATCTACAACTGGATAGCGAAAATAAAGCTTCTGAATGGCAGAAATAGAGGTTCTTCAACGCATGTGCTAGAAAATGATATTTCTTACACTAGGGGATAGAATTTTAATCTTGGAACGATCCTTTGATTCCCAATGACCATTGGGAATGGCCATTTGGATTTGAAATTTCTTCAATGAGTATTTGAGCCCCATGGTGGTAGAAAAGGTAATGATGGACAAACATACTAATTCCACACTAACTCGCCGCTGCTACCAGAGCAATATCAACTCTTCTTCAGCATGCTATTCCAATAGTCTTTGTATGATGGCCGGCTTAGACCACACATCTATTGGGGCAGCCCATAAGTTATGCAACACACAATCATGCAGTTGTTTCCATCACAAAATTTGTTACACAAGAAATATGCAAATATGCTATGTAATAACACAATAATAGCATATCTAATGTAGTATTGGATTAAAATAGTCTTATGAATAGTAGGTTCAGTTATTTCACTCCTGTTTGATACTGAGGTTCGCTGTGGCGTTCTGGATGATGTACAACATGACGTCTTGCGGGAGATCCTCGAAGTAGGGTGTTTTACTGACGGCGTGCATATTCTGCTGTATGAATGGAAAGCACATTTCTCTCACCTCCTCTAAGATGGGCTCGCTCTCCGTAGCCTCTCGTAGGAACTGGACGACGTTATCCACATCCATGACCTTCTCGATCTCATGCAGGGCGAGGGCGCGGAGGCCATCCTCTCGGTAGAAATCACCCACACGCATCAGTTCTATCAGGTGGCTGGTCGTGCAGTTTGCGTCTATAGAACTGGTGTAGAGATAGAGCAGCAGAGAGAGGAAGGCGGCATGTGAGATTGCTTTCAGCGCGATTGGCTGGTTGTGAGGAGATTTTGACTCTTTAAGACCATCGCAGAACATTGCACGGAAGTAGTCGCTTCGAGCCATGAGGATCGCACGATGGGCATGGACATTCTTACCTTCCACGGTAAAAGTGACGTCACTGAACGATGGGTTGTTCACAAGAGTTCGGAGATCATCCTGCAACACACCGACACCTGGTGGCAATGCGGTGTGGTATTGTCGACCACATATTTTCACCGCGTCAATTTCAACCCACGTACTGGCCGCAGTGCAATTCACGTCAAGTCGAATGCAAGCTGTTTTATAATGGAGTTGTTTGATCTCTGGGGAAAACACTCTGCTCAGTTCCAAATTTTCTGGGCGGTCAGTTTTCCACAGTACCTGCCATCTACCAGACTTGTCAAGACTGGAAATCTTAGTCACTCCTCCACTATGGAATGTCTCGTAGATGTCAATTCCTTGTATGAACAATTCCATGTTGTACTCCAGTTCTATGAACTGACTACTGTCGGTCCTGCCCTGTGCCCACGTCCCAGGGATGTCGCCATACCTGGGGTACACCTTGGGGGGTCCTATGATCATATCAGCCTTCCAGCTGCTATCGTTGTATTGACTGGAGAAGGATCGCACTCTGTGAACCCATAGTTCCTGGTCGCCAGCCTTCCCTTGTTTCCCTTTAACCTTGTCCTGCTTGGTCGCCATTTCAGAACGATCGACAGATTTCCTCTTGAAGAAATGTCTCCACAGACGTGACATGGATAGAACTCTGTCTTCAATCAGTGTACGCCAAACACATGTACATGTGCATATATAAACTGTTACCCTAGGATCCACCCTTTAAATGTATAATGAATGAAATGCCCACATGCCACGCCTCACCAATACATGTCCAGATCTCTACACTCAATAGACTTACAAGTTACATGTACATATGCTTCAATATACGCATGAACGTTACCTCAAACTGTCTTCATTCGGCAAGCGTATTGTGAAATCTGCCCTATTTACATGATATAAATAAACCTTAGCTAAATCACAATACACGTTCTACGCTGTCATCGATCCTAAATATGAATCATGGTTATTAGTAGGTACGTAGTAGCACCCTTGAAATGAGATCACTTCCGCATTTGTTCGTCTCCAGTAAACAGGTAAACAGAAGCCAGCAAACGTAAACACGACTGGTTCCCTGTCTCGCGCTAGGGAACTCCAAATGTGTGTTCATGTGCATGCAGCGGGTGAGGCGTTCAACAGGGAACTGATTAATGTATCCGCAATGATGACGGAAGCCGACAGAGCGTTCACGGGTGTCCATTACTGCTCAAGTATAGAAATTCCGGAACACAGCAATGAATATCGATTGATCCTAAAACCAGTGACAACGACCTTCATAATAAAATACACAAATTATATGGCGAGAGTTTACATTTAATTGAAATCTGTGTCACAATTGATACTTACAGTAAATGTCTGAATGAATTGACTGGCAATCTAGGATTCCCGAATAACATTGGCAATTGGATTGGTCTGGCACACGTTTGAAGCTTCCGTCGATGTCGCAAGCTGGTGCGACAGTGCGACGGATGGGTACCTGGTCCTGTAGTTGAAAATATCACGAATGTCAATCCATGTTTTATTCATCTAAGAGTATACCAACAACGCTGAGTGATATCCAAAACCATTTATCCATTCTCTAGTGTTTTTTTTTTACCTAATCGACCTCAATAAAATAACGCGGCTACTGTAAAAGTGTTCAACTTGTAGTATATGATGCATGTACTACATGCCTCACTGATTGTGCATGTACCACATACTACATAACCTTAGATGAATACAACAATGGATAGGTAGTGAGAGACCAATTGCCATATGCGTTAGAGTGAAGACCTAACCATCCCACGGGTCTCGAATCTTGTCGAAGGTGTGATGTCACTAGACAAAGACCCATGAGGGCTCTCGTATCGTTTACATTACAGAGAAAGTTGCGCACCGACATGCGCACCACTTTTGGGCCAATCGTCGCAGCCAGGTTGTTCAAGGAGACCATCCGGTTGTATATCCGGTAGATCAACACTCGAGCTATAACCGTATCTCAATATTGCGCAGATACACTGAGTTTATGCCTATTGCAGGTGATTTCAACCCAGTTTAGCCCTATATCTCAAATGAAAAAGGAAGTAAGATTCGACCCTTAAAAAATCACTGAGCTGATGTAAGTTTCTTGGAAAGCCTGCTTTTAGCCAAATAATAGTCTACAGCTACTCCTAAACTTATAAATATCAGACATCCATTAAAATGACAAGCTATCGTTGTCAGTTCCCCTTCGAAAATCGGAAATAAAAAGGGGGTCACCAACTCCGTCCATATAGGTGGCGCTAAAATGACACTAAATTTGCAAATTTCACGTGTAAAATTGAAAGTCCGTTTGAAAAAAAAACTCATTCAGAATTTCATAAAACCTTGCATAGGTTTTCTTTGTCAGTCCCATTGTGAATAGCTTAACTAAAAAGGGGTGTATATTTTAAATGAGTTTGAATTGATTTCAAGTTTTAGATTCCATTGGCACCTGTAGAATACCGTACCATGCCCTTAACCCCCACAATCCATGTATGAACCCTCAGCTCTACATACCCACACACAAACTGTATTAATTTATCACTTCCAACAAGTATGCAAACATGGTTTAACTCCCGGCCAAACATCTCCATTAATGTACCCTTCATGCCCACCTTCATATGTACTAATGTGTCTCTACTGTGCCTACTTTGGGCAGAGATATATAGATTAAAGAGATATGACACAGATAGTAATAGCTACTACACCAGTCACACACTATTGTTATGCAAATGAGCTCTTATCAGCACCCCACTCATACCCAGGAGCTCAACCTGGCTCAGCCGGGCATGTGCACTGCTCAACTTATCACCACTTCCTGTGTAGGCTGTCTAGGTTATGAATGGGTTGAGAAAAGAGGCTAATCCAAAAACTCATGATGATTAAGTGTTTCTTTGAGTTGCCTTAGCAAAAATATTTCTGTAAATTGTACCATTCCTCAGTTCTTCACATCTTCATAAATTGAAACAAGACAGTTCTAAAATCCATACCCCCATCTACTTTAATACATTGTAAAGCTGTAAATGAGCCTATATTCCCTGAGTTCTTTACAGTACCATAGCTTTGTTGTCCAAAAAGAATACATGAAGTTTTCCTAACTAATGGCATTAGCTTAATGTAGAAGAGTTCTGTTAGTTTGTCTATTTCATGGTTTCACAGGTCCATAACATCAGACAGGATGCAGTGACAAAACATGATATTTTCCTGTCTCAGTGTATTGTCGTATTCTACTGTTGTGGATTGCCTTTTCTCTCAGATCCACACCTGTCAGGGGCAGTACAGGACACACCTGTCTGATTGCAATCCCCAGGTTGGGCTTCTTTTATTTCCCCAGGTCTTGAAAAGACAATAAGCTAATTGGTTTTAGACGGGATGGGCCTCATAACATCCTAAGTGAGGGTATTGTCTGCTGTCAACAAGCAGAAACAGAATTACAGTCTAGATATTTGATTTGCAGACTTATCATAGAAGTGTCATTATAGCTTGGAAAACCTCAATTATGTTTGATGGATGGAGAGGGTTAATCAACCTCTCAAACATCTAGATAGTTTCAGTTTTTACCTTTTGAGGAGGCTTAACAACCTGGGCATTCTAGGAATGTATGTGAGTACTGTTAGATATTTTATTCGTTGAATGGCTACGTTTAATTAAGGTTCGCCTTGTTGCAATGAGCATACGTTTGCTTCAGTTTAAGACTTTTGACGTATCTTCAGGATGCTAACATAGGTATGTGTCATCAGCACTATTTCAATAAATAACCCCTTATGTGACGGCCTATTTCTAGTTTATTTGTCTGTTGATTCCTTGGACCTGAAGTTGACCTCAAATTTGAGACTTCAAAATCCTGGAAACTAGAAAATGCAGCACAGGATAGCTTGATAATAGGAAATTCTAATCTATTAATATTTCAAAAAAAAGTGTTTTATTCATCATCCAGCATACAAAATGGCAGAACATTTAATTCCATTATTTCCTTAGATAAGGTCCAGAAAACCGGGAAAAAATACTATTTCAGGTGAACAAATTTCTTTGAAAATAGTACAGCTTCAGAGATTAACGTCTTTATTTATCTATTTCACCTTATAAACAAACTTGAAAGTTTTGGCTTCTGAGAATTAGAAGGTGGAATTTACCACAGGGCCTTGTATCGTTGAGCGGTCACTCGCGAGTCTGAGGCTGGTACTATGAAATAGAGTCTATATTACTAGTACGGCTGTGACTACTGTGATCAATGATACAAGCCCCTGTGGAATTTACTAAAAATGACTCTCATGACTGATGTTTAGTCTTATCACAAGTGAAATAGAGTCCCCGGTTGAACCACCCCAAATATGTGTATTGCAATTACACTAACATCAATTAAGCATCGTAAACAATAGAATCTCTATATTGTTAAGCCTCACCAAAAAGTAAAATTCGTGTCTTACATGTTTGAAAGTACAATAGGTCCATTCAACCTGCTACCCAACCTGCTAGGCAAGATGGCCGCCTTCCTTATCTAACTGAGCTCCTAGGTAAGATTTCCCTCCACAGTGCAAAGCTAATGGACTGCATGCCATGTTGCCACTCCCTTTAGGTAAAACCCCCTGCTTTGGGGTAATACTCTCGAATACACAAGTATTTATATTTCTGTTCCTAGTTGATCATATGCGTCTCGCGCGGACGACGTACATTATGAAGTGGGACAAGGAACCAACTATCCGATGGAACGGGTTAATTCTCGCTGAACCGGTGCGCACTTAACCAACTTTAACCAGGACATGCATGCTAGACACCACATTTAACATTTAAAATCTGTAGGCTCCAGAATGGGGAAAGAGAGTGCAAGTCCACAGAAGAGGAAACTCGAAGATGTACAATCACCTTCCGCGGTAAGACCAAATAATGTTTTGGTCTATATCAGTCCTGTGTTTCAACCCGTTTACGTGGTAAAGTTACACTCAACACTGCCACTTGCTGAGCCTCAGCCTCAGGCTCAACCTTAGGCTTAGCCTCATCCAGTCTTGAAGATCAGTATCCGCTACAAGTCTGCAGGGGTGGATCCAGCTTCTCAATTTGACAGGTGCACAATCAAAGTATTGAAAGATCATCATATATTTTCTTCAGTTAAATGTCGGGGGGGGGGGGGGGGGGGGAGGGTTCTAAATTGATAACATGTATGTTTAGAAACTGAAACTAATTAATTCGTCAAAGAATCCTAAAGGAAAATGGTGCACATTCACTTCTGGCACGATCATTTTTTTCAAACTGTTCTCTAAAGGCATACTCGGGTATTCGACAAGCTGACAGTGGCATTTAATACTTAAAATGTATCTAAGTTCATTTCAAATATACCCCGCAATGTGACTTCCATGAAACCTTGCATAAGCCCCCCCCCCCTTCCCCCCCCCCCCCCTTCCCCCCCCCCCAACCTGCTGCACCTGGAGCAGGACTCCCCTGAGACATCATTGGCTTGTACTCTGTAGACTGTACAGACAGTCCCAAAGTCTTGGCTGATGATCGGTTAGTCAGGCCTATTAGAAATATATAGCATTTTAGGGGTATATCTTTAAGTAATCTTTATTTAAAGTCGGTATATCGATAACAAGAAACACGACCTACCAAGGCTCTTGGCCGACTGGAACTACAGCTAAAAGTGCCTTCTGAAGCACTGGAAAGCAGCATGAGCATGTTTATATGGAAAGGGCGCAATATCAAATGACAATATTATAAGGAAACTAAATTTCCTTCTTCCGTGCCCCCACGGGGAATCGAACCCGGGTCGTCTGCACCGCAGGCAAGTGTCCTAATCACTTGACCAACATTGAACATGCTGCCCAATGGTGAAATTGTGTGGTGACAAAGTCACTTGTAAAAAAAGAGATTTTTTGTTTCCTGTAATGGTCCGAAAAAAAATAGGGCA
Source organism: Maea johnstoni (assembly GCA_963942565.1). NCBI lineage: Eukaryota > Metazoa > Annelida > Polychaeta > Spionida > Magelonidae > Maea > Maea johnstoni. The sequence continues at coordinate 31,054,255 of OZ012695.1, forward strand.
GGTAGGTTGGTAAAAAATTCTTTTCTGCATTATTCTTTTGGTCAAAAATGTGTGTTTTATGCATGTTTTTTGTTGATTGGGAGTTGGAAGGGCGAAAAAAACTTTAGGAATTTTTTTGAATAAAAACTTGTTAGGTAAGGGTTACAGGAAACAAACAACTTTTTTTTCAGGCCTAGCCAGCTTCTCAGGATCATTATAGTACCACCACTAAAGAATACTACATGTACATGGGAAGTCTGTTTGATATCTCCATCAAACTATAGATGGCAGCACAGTTCAGTGATCAAACAAGTGCTCTAGATAATGAGTCCACCTTGAAGATTGATAACTAAACTAGGACTGAACTTAATCTAGTCATGGTAAATTATTCTGGAAAGGGCCAGTTCACCCATATTCAGGCCCACGATGCAATTCTTAACTCATTTTAGATAGTCCGTACCTGACATGGTTTTAACCACTTGAGCTCTAGAAGCTGGTGTTCAAATTAATGTTCTTACTGGTGCTCCACCACTCGGGTTAAATCAGGAACATTTCATTTTAATTTAGGCATTGCACAGTAATTGATCTAACAAGGTTCATTTTGTTTTCGTGTTACAATCATATACAGTGTGAATTGAATAAACAATATTTAGTTATGTAGAGAAATTCAGTAGAACATTTTTGTTTAAAGTTAACGTTTTACATAGATTTTGACAAGGTTTGATACAGATTGAACAATGATAAGAATTCTTTTCTTTATTTGAATTTGCAGCAGCAAGATTGGAAAAAGATGAAAGAAGAAAGTAAGTTTTGAGATTTTGTATATATATTTATCTTCATTTTATTTTACAATCTTACCATTGCATGATTAAGTGGTAATTTATAAATCCTTACTGTAATTTCTAATGTAAGAATTCATTTCAACACTAGGGTTTACAGTACTTAGTAAGAAAATACCTGACTGATCTGGACAACCTAGTAGCTCCTATTAATTTCTTAACTCAAACTATTACTAGCTTGTTTGTTTGGGTTACCACAAAAAGGTACTCCTTTTTGTTAAGCTTGTTAAAAGATTGAAGGAATCTATCTAAGTGTGAAGTGCCAGAATATTTGATGGACGTTTATGACTAGGGGTCCACACCGGTATACCCGTACCGTGAGGGTACCGATAGTCCGCCCGAAAATACCGGTAATAAACCGTATAAATAGTAGCCGGTACTTTTTTACCAGTACTATGAATAAAACGCCTCGCTGCTGATATAGCAGGCAAGGCGGAAAAGAGTGCAGAGACGCGGGATCTGGGAAAAAATACATCGCGATTGCGTCATCCAGTGCCGGCCGCCATTGAAACTGCACTACAATAGATACTAACGCGCGCAGTAGTAATAGGAAAAGTGTGGAGAGGGCCACACTATGTATTTTACATGGTGCTAGTCCAGCCCCACCACACTTTTCCAAGCACTAACGCGCACGACAGAATTTTGAAAACATCGACAAAGTAAAGAAAGTAACCAGTATCGATACCGTTAGCATACCGGAACCGTATAAAAAATACCGGAACCGTACCATACCGTACAATTTTAACGGTATGGACCCCTATTTATGACATGGGCTAGATCATTATTTTTGAATATTTTTTAAAGGTGCTTTGTTCATATCATCTTAATTGGAAGTTTCTTTGTGGGGGTTGTACAGACATGTAGGGATACTCATAGACACAGGTCTTTAAAATTACTACGATATAAAACAGTTGGAAGTTTCCTTAATGATGCTATTTCTTAACAATATTTTTAATGATACTGCCTGCCTCTCATGGACCTAAAATTGTTGAAAATAGCACTGGTAGCTTCAGGAAGTTTGAACACTAATAATTATCCTAAATTTACCTTTGTGCAGAGAGGTCTAGATAGCAATTAAAATAATTTCATTATATATAGATATTCATAATCTTAATGATACCATACTTAACTTTTGCGATAAGACACTTTTTCCCTTTAAATATTAGTATTTGGTATTGTATCGAGTACCTTTACATATCCCTACAGACTTAAGCCGCTGCAGGGCCAGGGTCTGACGCTGAGATTTCAGGCTAGGGGCCAAAAATGTATTTTGATAAAAATTTGTGGTCAAACACAGGATTTCTGGTTATCATATATACTTTTTGGGGCCCCTAGTCAGAAAAGTATAGGGGCCCACAGCAAAATGTAGTTGCATATGCCCCTAGGAAAGTCGAACCCTGCAGGGGCTTAGCCGCCTATGCGTCCAGCATGTCTTTTGGACACCCGGAACACTGTTTTTTGACAGTTTGGCAACCAAAAGTTCATGTCTAAATTTGCTGATGATGACTTTTCTTAAAAGATGTAGAAGCTGTAGTGTCACTTTTATAAGGCACACAAAGTAGTTGCGGGCCTAAAAAAGCAAAATCTGTAAATAAATAGGGTTTATTTCATTAGCAGTAAATACTTTGTACCACAATTTGGACACGCAAAAGTCTATGAAACCTCTATTTGGACACCCTGTTTCCTAAAATTGGCTAAGGCCATTCTTATCCCTTATGCTGCTGGTGGCTAATTTAGCCAAAACTAAATGATGCAAAATACCTTAAAAATGACCAAAACCCTGGCATATGGGTACTCATCTGAAAGTACACAGTGAGAGCTTTCCAATAAATACCAACATGACAGGGTTTAGATGGTTTTCAAAAATCTTTGCATGCTTGTCCTTCGGACTAAAGTTGCCTCAGCATTGGAAGGGTTAAGCGGTAAAGTCATATTATTTTTCTCATGTCGTCTTTGTTTGCAGAAAGAGCTCAGAATCGTAAGTGGAAGGAGGAGAAGCTGATCAAGAAGCTGGAGAAGAAGAAGGCTCTGGAGGCAGAGAAGGAGAGGGCCAGCATCGCAGCGCAACAGGAGGAACTACTCAAAGCAGACCGTGGTAGGCAGTGCAGGGACTTGTTTTAATTTCAAATTACACACATGTGCAACAGTTACAGTATTTTTATTCTCCGTAACATGTCATTCTTTGCATTTGTAACAATCAGAAATAAATAATTGAATATACATAGTCAATTCTGTAGAGCCAGAAGTATTTGTAACAGATAGTATTAATAATAATTATATATGCCCTGTGGTAGGTGCAGGGACTTGGCCAGTACCCGTCCTGCCTGGCTTTTGGACCTTGTAATTTCCTAATAACCTCCTATTGAGCATGCAAAAATGTCAACAAAGAATTTTCCATTTTGACTTTTTGGGGGGGAATAACCAATGATTTTCCTAGCAAACCATCTTTTAGGATATAGCTGAAGTGTAAACTGCCTTTTTGACGCAATAGGCTATTAAATGTAGTTGGTATAAGGATTTGAAGTAGATAAGTAGCTAAATCTGGAGGGGTAGACATTTTGGATATGCTGTTTTGGACAGGCATTTTTGAAATCCTGGATAAGACCCTGGTTAGACGAAGTTATCATTGTGAGCAGGGCCTTAGCCCGGAGGTAGAAACTGGGTGCCCAAAATTACACAATTCTTTGTCTTATTTTTCAGACGAAAGCATAGTTATGAACATATTTGAAGAAGGAATATTTATCGGAACACTACTAACAACTCTTTATCAGAGAACTTGCAAAGGGTTTTCCAAAAGTTATTGTAAAAAGTAGTATAGATCCGGACGACTATTCTGAACTTCCCAGCATTGCTTGGTTAATTTGTATGCATGTGTGTGTGTTTGTGTTTCAGGGAGACATTACACATTGAGTATAGCGTTACCCGGCTCCATCCTAGACAACGCCCAGTCACCTGAGCTCAGGACATACCTGGCCGGACAGGTGAGTAGTTATTACTGATTTGAAATAAAGATTAGGCCTAAAAAAAAAAGTCGTTTGTTTCCTGTAAACCTACCCTAACAAGTTTTTATTCAAAAAAATCCCTACCCTTAAGTTTTTATCACCCATCCAATTCCCAATCAACGTAAATCATGCATAAAACACACATTTTTGACTAAAAATATAATGCAAAAAAAACTTTTTACCGACCTACCTACCCTATTATTTTCAGACCGTTACAGGAAACAAACTATTTTTTTTAGGCCTTATCTATCTAGCACAATTCCACAATTACAGTACCCTAGCACCATTAGCAGAAATAAGCACAATTGCAGAAAAAGTATGTCAAACTAGTGAGATGATGCTTATATTCTCTATATTCTAATTTCTTGAATGTCTCTAACTACATGGCTATATTTTTTTGGATTTCAGATTGCCAGGGCAGCGGTGGTTTTCAATGTTGATGAAATCATCATATTTGATGAAACAGGGTCTACAGACAAGTAAGTATCCTTATGAAAGTTTTTTTCTTCATTGTTGCTTAGATAAGCATTGTCTGTACATGTCATACCTTGATGCCAGCCAACATAGCTTCACCCAATATTGTTGATGAGTTTCTCCAGAAATTGGCGTCTGGATATTAGATACTCTTGACAACAACCTGGGAATTAAGAATCATTTTACAAATTATTTGAAGGAGAGTTTTTGATACTTGGTAGTGTCCTGGTTTATCTTTCTCCTTCAAATATTTTTTTACAATGCTTTTACATGTATGGAAGTTGGCATCTAAGTTGTCAGGTTGCTTTTGACCGCTATGAGCATTGATCTCATAATATCTCAAGATATCTCAAAAGCTGTTCAGTGAAATCTTTCCGACTTTTCGGGGATGCTTTCTTACTAGACTACCAGGGACTGCTTTGGTATCAGTGTCTTTTGATTTGGCATTCCTAGCTTTTTGTTCTCCCAACATGGAAGGCATTTATATTTGTAGGCAAAAACCCACATTCTAGCTAGGGGTTAGTACCAGTAATGGATAAGATACCAAATACCCAGGGCTCGACGTTAAGGCCTGCCCGGGGCAGGTAAACAAATTTCAGGGCAGGTAAAAGTTCAAGGTCATCTGCCCTGCAAGGCAGGTGGTTTCAAAAGTTAATGTCGAGCCCTGACAGAGTCTAAAGTACAGGTTAAAAGCAAGCAGGGATTGTCTGGCTTAGTTATAATAAGGGGGGATGACAAAACAAAGGGATATTAATACAGGTCTTCTTCCACCATTAATAATTCATCATAAGTGCAGAAAATAAAGGAAATTGCATGAAACATGGATAAGGAGTTATCACAATTAAAGAAATGAAACCAAAAGGTTTGTGAGGGATATTTTTTTTGCAGGGCAGGTGAGCAGGTGAACATTTTTCAGGGCAGGCAAAAGTTCCAGGTCACCTGCCCTGCTGGGTAGGTGGTTTCAAAAGTTAACTTCGAGCCCTGATACCAATATTGAATAAGAAAAAGTATTGTACCATTAAAGGACCGCTTAAACAGTACAAAATAGCTACAGGCTCTGATGGCTCTGCACAAGAGCATTTCACAATTAATAAGCAAACTTACTGAAGCTGACAGTGCAAAAGTTATCAACAAATTAGTCTCTTGGAGGCATGCAGTATTACCAAAGATATTCAGTGATAAAAACTAACACTAGCCCACTAGCCAATGCGAGTTTCTTTCAAATAGGGCGAGTTAGAGTCGAAATATGTTAGCCCATTGGGCGAGTGAACATTTCCCCACCCCTCAATATAACAATTCCCACTCTAAACCCTTTGTTTTGAAAAATGAAGAGGAAAAAAACTAAGAACAAATGCTCACATGTCGTCATCTTGTTTACATCCCCGCCATTTGCAACAGGCTTCGCCTGACCTGGACTAGTAAGTTCAAAAATTCACTAGCCCAGTGGGCTAGTAATAGTAAAAATTAGTCTTTATGACTGATATTGTTCAGATATTGTATCCTTCAGGAAATGTTGATATTGTATTGTATTGCAATATTAACCCATTAATGCTTAAGATTTCTTCCAGAAATTGTAGTCTGGATTTAAGATACTTTTAACAATAACTTGAAAATTGAGAATGATTTTACACAATATTTGAAGGAGAGTTGTTGCGAATGTCCTGATAAACATTTCTCCATCAACTATTTTCCTAATTATACTTTTGTCTGCAAGATTTCATAAAAATTGTCTGGCTGCTTTTGGCCGCTGTGAGTATTAATGGGTTAAAAAGGTGCCAATCCCTAATCCTAGCTTTGTTTCCCCTAGGAGTGTTGAAGGTGCGTTTGATGGCATTGGTAAAAAGGGGCATGCGAATGTCCAGCTCGCCAGGATCCTGCAGTATCTAGAGTGTCCCCAGTACCTCAGGAAATCCTTCTTCCCTCAACACAAAGATCTACAGTACGCAGGTGAGCAACTAGACTCTTTAGAATCTTTTATAAAGTGTAGGACTATGTCATGTGGCCTGACAACTCTCGGTTGTCAGGACTGAATTCAAGAAACAAGATGTCAACCCAAAAATAGGTATACATTAAGACATGATAATAATGATAATAATAAAAATAATAATAATGATAATAATGATGATAATAATAATAATAATAATAATAATAATAACAATAATAATAACAATAATAATAATAATAATAATAATAATGATAATAATAATAATAATAATAATAATAATAATAATAATAATAATAATAATAATAATAAAAACAATGATTATAATAATAATACATGAAAAAAGACAGGTGGTCACATTAGATTTCGAACCACAGGTGATTTAAGTTTGTGAAATAAGAGTTTCTGGGCAGGTTTTCATTAAAATGGTACAAAAGAGTTAGCCATTTACCCATTCTTATACAACATGTTGCTAGCAAGGGGTACCCATTTTGTGCATAGGTGAATGATCATACATATTTTCTGAAAATGTGTTAACTCATCAAATTTAATGAATATGAAAATCAGTGTAGCCAAGACATTTAGTATAAAAACTGTCTCTTAGAATACTATTTACAATAGGCAGGTATAGTCATGATTGTATATATTTGATAAAAGTCTGTTCTTGTACCAATTTCTATTCTATATTGGCAGTGATGCCAGGTAAAATGTAATAAATCATTTATAATAACAATAATAATATTGTCATTTGATAATGCGTCCTTTCCATAAAAACATGCTCAAAGGCGCATTCCATTCCATTGTCAAAGGATAGATGTAGTTAATTGATATATACATCTTTGAACAGATGTGTTTTCAGTTGTCGTTTGAAGATTGCCACTCTTTCGTTTTAGTTTATTCAATACAGAAAAGGTGTCACTAGTACTGAGTATTGTAAGACCTTAATCAGGGATAGATAGATAGATAGATAGATAGATAATCTTTTTTTCAAGTCGGTAATATTTTTACATAGTAAACACGAGCTGCCAGGGCTCTTGGCCGACTACAAAATAACAATTCAAAATATAACATACAGGGTTTAACAGCAATATAAATGATAAGTAGAGGGGAAGTAAGTTGGCACACATTAATTGACAATGAGTAATAACTTCAGTCTTTCAGGACATGTGTTTATGATTATTGAGTAAAATAGCAATTACTTTTGCTCATTTACTGGTATTACTTATAGCAGCAGAGAGAGCAGGTACAGTTAGTTCCAGACCAGGTTGAGATTAGGTTTTTGAACTCTTTTAGTGATGTTGTTTGTCTTAAGTTGTTAGGTAGGGAGTTCCATACTTTAGGTCCAGTATATCTAATTAATTGCTTTCCAAAGGAGATGGTGTTATATGGAGGTAATACTAGACAGTGGTTCCTTCCAAGGCTGTATTCAGATTCTCTCTCTGTGAAAAGAGAGCTGACATAGGGAGGGGCCCCTCCATGGACAGCTTTGTGAATCTCTGTAGCTAGGGATCTCAGTCTACCTAGATGTAAGGTTTGTCGTTTAGCCTGGTCTAGTAGCTTCTCATAGCTGCTTTTGTAATCCCTGTAAACAAAGCGTAGGGCTCGTTCCTGTATCCTCTCTAGCTTGGAAAGATTTTTCTTGGAGCAGAAGTGCCATACAAGGGGCAGTAGTTGAAATTTGACATTATGTAGGCGCGAACAATTGTCAGTCTGCTGGATTGGTCTAAGAGGTGACCAATTCTCTTAAGAGCATTAAGTTGTTTTGCAGCCTTCTTACACATTGAGGATACTTGAATGTCAAATTTCAGTTTGTCATCCAATTCTACACCTAGAAGTTTTACAGATTTTTCAAGTTTGATGTTGATGTTGTCAATGGAGAAGTCTGTTTGTACCTTTTTGTGACCTGGTGAGGGGCAAGAAAAATTGCCTGAAATTTTTCAGGGTTTGCTTGCATGCAGTTTCTTTCGAACCAGTCAATGGCAATTTTAGTCATACTTACTAGGTGTGACTTGACATTTTCAATATTCTCATCACTGTTGCAGATTGTATTATCATCTGCGTAGTTATAAAGAGTTGTTTCATTTAAAGATGCAAAAATGTCATTTAGGAAAATGTTGAATAGAATTGGGCCGAGTATAGATCCCTGGGGTACACCTTTGGTGATGTTTTGCCACTCACTACAGTTATTTCCAATCTTAACCCTTTGCTTTCTGTTTGAAAGGTAATTTCTCAGCAAATTAATTGAGTGATCAGTTAGGCCATAAGCTTTTAATTTAGCCAGAAGTAGATTGTGAGGGAGGCAGTCAAAAGCTCTCGACAGGTCCATCAGGATAGCTCCAACATATTTGTTCTGATCAAGAGCCTGTTTCCAGTCCTCAATAATTTTAATCAAAACTGACTGACAGCTATGTTGTTTCCTGAAAGCTGCTGTAAATGGATTATACACAGTTTCTAAGAAGATGGAGAGTTGATCTGCCAGTATGCTCTCAAATATTTTGGATATAGTAGGTAGTACACTGACAGGCCTGTAGTTTCCTTTTGACATGTTGTCATTTTTCTTATAAACAGGGCTAACATTAGCCATCTTGAGACTTGAAGGATAATTGGATGTGGTAATGCCATAATTTATCACCTTGGTAATAATAGGAGCGAGTACTGGTGAACCCAGCTTTACAAGCTTTGGTGGAATATCATCAGGACCAGTTTCTTTTTTTGGATTAATTTTTTAAAGTTTTTTATAGACTTGGACTTCATCGACAACATCAAATTGAAAGGTATCTTGTGGGTGGTTATTAGCAATATATTCAACATCCTAGTGCTGTGCAATATCATCCTCTTCATTTTCAATGCCAATATTCTTTGCAATGTTAACATAATAATCATTAAGAATTTCGCATACATTCCCTTCATCAGTAATGACTTTGTCATTTTCCAACAATATGATATCAGTATCACCGGAGCCAGATTTCTTACTTAGGAAAGGTTTAATTGTTTTCCAGACATTTTGTGATTTTGTACCCCCATCGCAGCGTTCACCGAAAAACTTTTTGATAGAGATTTTCTTTAACCTAGTGCAGTAGTTGCGCTGCTTTCTATAGGCTTCCCAGTATGATTGTGATTTGAATTTAAAGAAATTGTTCTTTAGCATGTTTTTCTTGTAAATAGCCCTTCTCCATTCACCATTCATGGCTGGGGAGGAGTGGTTTCTAATCTTCCTGGTCTTTATAGGGGCATGACGGTCAATAACATTTTTGATAGTATTACTCAGGGTTGAGCAGTTTTTCTCATAGTCAGAGAGGGTAATATCAACTGTAGCTAAATCATTGTTAAGATCATATAGAAATTTGGTTTCATCAAATTTTTTGTAACTGCGAGAAGTTTGGTACTTCTGTGATGGTTTTTGGTTAGAGCCCTTCATCACACACAGTGATAATGATGTGGTGAAAATCACTAATACCTGTCTCAACTGATGTTGATTTATAGAATTTCTTTGGTCTATTTGTTCGAAAAACATCAAGCAGAGTGCCTTGATCACATTTAAAACATGTTGGCTTAGAAAGCAGACAGGACATATCAAATATGTCATTTATATCTGATAGTGTTCTGCCATGCCTATGATTATCTAGTAAATTATAATTGAGATCGCCCAGCACCAGTATGTTGTCGGTTTTGACTGAAGATTTATCCAGGATAGTGGTTATATTCTCTGTAAAGACAGAGTCAGGAAGGTTTGGTGGTCTATAACAAGATATTAATATCCAGTTTTCAGTTTTTAGTTTTAGTTCCACAACAATGGTTTCTAAAGATTTAGACTCTAGTTGGGTTAGACGTCTGCATGGGATATCAGACCTGATATAAGCTATCAGGCCTCCTCCATGCCCATTTCTGTCACGTCTAAAGAGTCGATAATTTGGTATAGCAAATTGGGGGTCAGGAAATGATTCATTAAGTTTTGTTTCCGAAAGAACCAGGATATCAATATAGTTGTTTTGGAGTAGGTCATGAATTGCATATGACTTGTTTCTTAGACTGTTGATATTCAAATGAGTGATGATCAACTTATGTGGACAATTTATACGCATTTCCCTTAATTTCTTATAATATTCAGGGAAAGCATTTTCATCCGATAGGCTGTCATCACTGTCTAGATAATTAGAGAAACTTTCACCTAGACTGATATTTTGTTCTAAAGAGATACACTATCTTTTTATCAATTTCCATCAGGCATTATACAAGCCACCAAGTGCTGCCATCTGGAGAAGATATCTATAACTATTAACAGTAATATATAACACCAGGAATGTACAACTCATATTTATAAGTAAAAATTGCCTCTTTTCAATTTCAAAATTCTCTGTTTAACCGAAATACTTTATCCAATGTTCCACATCATTGTTATCAGACCTATAACAGCTCCATATGACATATTTTCAAAGTTTAAAATATTATGCCAGTTTACTGTGTGCCAGTAGCATATCTGCAGTTAACACTGTATTTCCCTGTTTCAGGTTTATTAAACCCTTTAGACTGCCCCCATCACATGAGGATAGATGACTGCGAGATCCCGTACCGAGAAGGGGTGGTTTTAAACAGACCTGCTAAGCCCGGGAAAGGCTCCTTTGTAAATGTTGGCTTAAGGAAGGTGAGTGACCCCAGGGTCAATCCTCAGATTTTGAAACAGGGTCAAAACTGGGATTTGTGAAATTTTCGTGGTCAAAAGTCAGTACCCCAATTTACAACCAACCCTATGTTTTGACATAACAAGACAAAGTTCATTTCTTTACATCATTTAATGTACCTTTTGTCTTGTATGGGTAAAACATTCGAAATATTTCCTTGGACTCAACAAATAAAGAAAATCTTACAGAACACAATTGGGTGTCTTGTCATTTTACCAAAGATCTAGTGTATGGGAGTTAAAATGTCTCTATGCCTCCTGGCTGGATAAGTCTGTGAGTGACCCTACGCTATCTGAAGAACAAAACGGAGGGTGGAGGGTTTATAATCCAAGGCAAGTCTGCTACTCTTCTACATCAAATCCTTATACCAACCACATGTAAAAAAAAAAAGGGTATTCAGTTTATAGTCTTGTATCCACCGAAGCGCTCACACGACCTTCATCCCCTAGCAGGCCTGTACACACAGAAACCATTTCAATCCCCCGGGGGATATTCCAGAGCAACTGGCAGCATATAGCACACAAGCTCTAAGCACTGCTTTATTTATGCTAGGTACCCATTTTGCAGCTGGGTAGACTGAAGCAATATGGAACAAACTGTCTTGCCCAAGGACTGATCACTAGTCCTACACCTAACCAACTGAACTACTTTGTCCCCTTTTGTACTCGCTTATTGTGATAGGAAAGTAGCTCAGTTGGTTATGTGTCGGACTACTTATCAGAGGGTTGCTGGTTCAATTCCCGGACGGGGCACTTTGGTCTGTCCTTGGGCAAGACAGTTTATTCACTATATGCTGCCAGTTGCTCTGGAATATCCCCCGGGGGATTGAAATGGTTTCCGTGTATACAGTGCCTGCTAGGGGAGGAAGGTTGTGTGAGCGCTTTGGTGGATACAAGACTTTAAACCTAATACCTTTACCTTTATACACATCAGATTACCCCCAAGTGAATGCAGGATATCAAGCATGTTTCTGAACTTGAATGTTTGACTGAATGCACATGACAGGAAATGGTCACATAGAACTTTTGAAAGTCACTAGATACAACTTTCAACCCTCAAGAGCATGCTATAACTCCTATATTAAGCTGCAAGCCTGTGTTTTATATACTTCCTTACCTAAATATCCCACTTGTATGTAGTCATTTCCAATAAAACTGCTCCTACAAGTGGAAATCTGTAAGAATGTTTCTTTTTGTGTAAACCCCCTTGCACGGCTTACTGTAATTGGTCAATATAGCTAACCAGCGCACATCCGGACCTGCCAGAGGTATGGCATTCTCAGGGGAGCAACTGGCTGGATGCACAGCCCACCACCGCCGCGGCGACCCGGGAAGTAGGGGCGTCCCGACTAGTGTTCGGAATCGGTCACAATTTTCAAGATCGATCATTGGTCCATCTGAATTTATTATTTCAAAAAACTTAAAAAATAATCGATCTTATAAAATTGCAATCGATCATCAAAATCAGAGGTTGAATGAGCGATTAATCGGTATGCCCGATTAATCGGACGATCCCTAGTCCCGACGGTACGCTATGTGCTAGGGTTCGGATGCGAAGAGATTTTTTGAGTCGATTGATCTAAAAATAATTCAAACAATTAATCGATTCGGTTTGAGTTTTATGGACACATTGCTGTAATTTTAAGGCAAACTATTTTAAACATTATCGTGCCGCGGCATGCGCCGGCACATGCCAGACACACTTCCGATGTACCGCGGCACTTAATGAATCGGTGCACCAAATATGGCGCAATAGATTTGTTTACTCTTGAGTGTCGACACGCAGCCGTTCTGTGTCACTTAAACGTAAGTTCTATTGTTTTTAGAGGTTGTTGTACAAACAACAACCTATATTCAGTTCGCTTTTGTTGTCTTGCATTCCCGGGGGGGGTCCTGGGAGCTGGTTGATGCATTTTCCCTATGTTGTCTTACATGGCATTTTTGGAAAATTCTAGCCGCATGATCTGGAGAGTGGGGTGTGGTGGGGTCGTTTTGTTTATTGTTTCTGTTAGAATTGGGTGTGTAGTTTATAATGTTTGTTTCATTGTTTCTGTGGGTTGCCTAGTTTTTTTTTGGTGGATTTTTACGTGTTTATACTTTACGTTTTCTTCACTCCAATACGATTCTGTAGCGCGTCTGGTCTGGTGGGGCGGCCGTTGGATGCGCATGCGTGGGTGGATGCGCATGCGTGGGTTTTCTGCATATTTAATGCGATCGGCTAATCACGTGACAGCACCACGTGGTTTGTCTCTGGTGAATTATCCAATGAGCGGTCTCACTGCCTCACCGTCACACCACGTGGTACTCTTTCCCGCGGTTTATTAACCAATGAGCGGCTATTTGTATTTCTCTTTGTACTATTTTACTTACGTGTTCATTCACGTATTTTTTACATTGGCTAGGTTACCCTCCGCCATTTTGAATATCGGTTTTGCCGAAATTTGCACCCCGATTTCAAAGCTTTCGTTTGTGGCCATCTCTAACTCTAAAATTCTGAAACCAAAAGAATTAACAAGCCAAGTATCTATATTATTAAGATTAATTCTTTTGGTTTCGGAAAATCGAAAATATTTTGAGATATTTGTCAACGCGCATCGATGGTGGCGTGAACATGGCGATGGGTCGGGTTTGACGAAATTTGCACCCCGATTTCAAAGCTTTCGTTTGTGGCCATCTCTAACTCTAAAATTCTGAAACCAAAAGAATTAACAAGCCAAGTATCTATATTATTAAGATTAATTCTTTTGGTTTCGGAAAATCGAAAATATTTTGAGATATTTGTCAACACGCATCGATGGTGGCGTGTTGACCACGGCGATTAGTACATTCTCAATGGTACCTCGCCGATTCCTGTCAATTTCATCAAGCTATCTCCCCCCGATCACAATATGACTACCTACCTGGATAGATGAGATCCTCATCTATCTGATTCAATCATTTTTTTAATTCAACTTCAGGTTGGAAGCGAAAAAATAGCTTTTCGCTACAACCGGAAGTTGATTTTTTTGATATAGCGAGATTAGGGCATTGATATGCATTGTGTGCATTTCACACAAAAAACATACTTTTTTCAATAAATTGTCACGTCGCCGTTTCTGGGTCAAAATTTACAAATGGCCCATCAAAGTGTTCGCAACAAATAGGGCTTTTACCCTATTATCATAACTTGTTGCTTATATTTGTAATTTTTGAAAAAAAATGGCGACTTCGGAAAAAAACGGCAAAAACGGCTTTTTGGAATGTTGATTTAGGAACCCTGGCGAAATTCTAAATTTACTTATTAATTTCGCCACTAAAACCGGAAAAAAAGTTTCAACTTCAAGAAAACAGACTCTAAATAATCCATCCTGCCCATTTGTGGATTTTCTTTGATCCCCACAATCGTAAGAAAACAACTTTGAAAAAAACGGAAGTAGTAAATATTTTTATCGCGATTTCAGCAGTCAGTATATATACCCTTCTCACCATGAGTGTAGTATGCAGTCCTGAAGTTAGCAGACCTTTAATCCTGCCATCCCTTCCGTTCTCACTGTTGTTGTATTTTAGATAAAGATATGATTTTAATTGTTTTGGGTGACAGGAAAAGTGTGTACTGTTATAATTTATTGGTCACAAACTTATAAGCCCAAAGAGCATGTAATGCGAATGCATGGGATGGCAGGGTTAATGGTCTGCATACTTCAGGATTGCATTTTCACTCATGGTGAGAAGGGTGTCAAGGGACATAACTGCAGGCAGCACTCATAGAAACTGGCTTCGACATCATACTGCATCTACACCAAAGAGCATCATAGGAACTTGATTCACCTGACAACCCAAAATAGTAAGCATACATTAAATTGAAATAAATACAAAAGTATCAATACAAAACTATCACTCAATATACAATTTTATAAAAACACATCCACAAAATATAGAAACCATGCAAATCTTCACTGTCCCTCAAACAAAACAATTACTGTTTAAAGAAGATATTGTGTCGGTGTGATAATATAAGATTGCATTTGGTGAGATATGTTTTGTGTTGATATTTTTGTGTTGCTTTGATGGTATGTATGATTATTTTTTCAGGTTGCATGGTGTATTGAATTTCTCTGATGTACCTTCAGTCTACCTGATGTTTAGTGCTGCCTGCAGTTCTGTCCCTAGAAACTCTTCTCAACATGAGTGAAGTAGCAGACCTGAAGTATGCAGGCTTCTACCCTTTGATGCCGATGCCGGTCCCATACCCCTTCAACCCAGTGCTCGGGCCCAGGCAGCATCTCCCTGCATTTGTATCGCCCAAGATGCAAAACAAACGAAAATACTGATCAAAATAAAGGGAAAATTACAAAGTTTGTGTTTCTGATGTATTTTTTAACACTATTAGGTATGATAGAAAGATAAAGAAGTTCAAAGAATGGGAATTTTTTTTGAAATTGTTCTAGACTGATATTTAATGTACATTCACAAACTGGCTCTTATAGTTGTATTTCTTGGCACTATTAGGTGTGATAAAAAGATAAAGAAATTCAAAAATAGGGAAGTTTTTTTAAGTGCGGATTTAGATAGAAATCTTATGAAAAGTTTGGAAGATATGTGTTTCAGATGTATTTTTTGGCACTATTAGGTGTGATAAAAAGATAAAGAAGTTCAAATAAAAGGAAATTGTTTTAAATTGCTCCAAACTGATATTAATGTCTATTCACAAACTTGGTTTTTGATTAAAAAGTCTGTAAGTATCATCAGCAGCATTACAAGTGTGTATCAGTCTATTTTAGGTTTAAGTACAAAGTTATTGCATGCATATTGGGTTTCTGGTAGTGCTGGACCTGCTTTAGTGGCGGAAGATCATGGCCAGGGGCATATGTCCCTTAAGGGGCCATATGGTTGATATTTGTGCATGTTTGCATTCAGGCAGTGTTTGGCCATTTTCATGTAAAGGTAAGTCACGGACTAAAGTTCTTCAGGCAGCAGCATGTTAGTTGTGGCAAGCATGCTGCTGGTGGGGTTTTGTTGGCTGTCATTTGCAGTGCTGGTTGTAGGCTTTTCCCATTCATGTTTGGTGATCTACTGGATTAGTGGTGGTGAGTTTGCCATAGTTTCTTGGATAGCTAGGAGTGGGTTATAGTTTTCGAAAATATTTGAGGGAGGGTTTTAGATAGAATTCTTTTGAAAAAATTGAGGGATATGTGTTTCAGTTGTATTTTTTGGCACTATTAGGTATGATAAAAAGATAAAGAATTTCAGTGGAAGGGAAATGTTTTAACTGTCCAGGTTTGGGGGTTTTGGAGCATTTTTCCAGGGAAAAAATTGAATAGTTTGTGTTTCTGATGTATTTTTTGGCACTATTAGGTATGATAAAAAGATAAAGAAGTTCAAGAAAGTTGAATTTTTTTTAAAATGTTCTAAGCTGATATTTAATGTCCATTCACAAGCTTGGCTCTTATAGTTCATCATCAGGTAGCAAAATCACATAATCCAGGAACATATGCCCCTTAAGGGACCATAAGGTTGATCCTTGTGCATGTTTGCACTCAGGCAGTGTTTGGTCATTTTCATGTAAAGGTAAGTCACGGACTAATGTTCTTCAGGCAGCAGCAGGTAAGTTGTGGCAAGCATGCTATTGGTGGGGTTTTGTTGACTCTCATTTGCAGTGCAGGATGTGGGCTTTTCCCATTCATGTTTGGTGATCTACTGGATGAGTGATGGTGGGTTTGTCATAGTTTCTTGGATAGCTAGAAGTGGGTTATAATTTTGGGAAATATTTGGGGGAGGGTTTTAGATAGAATTCTTATGAAAAAATTGTAGGATATGTGTTTCAGATGTATTTTTTGGCACTATTAGGTATGATAGAAAGATAAAGAATTTAAGGAAAAAGGAAAATGTTTTAAAATGCTCCAAACATATATTTAATGTCCTTTCACAAAGTTGGCTTGTATATTTTTTCATCTGGTTGCAATATCACATGAACCAGGGGCATATGCCCCTAAAGGGTACATAAGGTTGATCCCTGTTCATGTTTGCTTTTAGGCAGTGTTTGGCCATCTTCATGTAAATGTTTTGTGTTACTTTGATGATATGTCAGATGTCAAATTTTTAACCCCGCCCCCCATCGCTCTCTTTTTCTGAAGTATGTGTGTTAAAATGTTCATGTTTATATTTGGCGGATAGGCTTAGTGATTAGTTTAGTTTGTCAAAAGTTGCATTTTATTTATGCGTGCTGAATTTTAGGTTATGATGAAATTTTTTATTCGCTGTTTAACTGTTGGTCTTTTTTAATATTTGAGAGCCGGCACTTATTTTAATGCATGGGCTTTGTTGTATATACTTAGCTTATGTGTTAACATTTTGTGTTGTGGGGGAGAGTCACAAGCCTCTGTTAAGGGGGAGTGGATTTTTGGCTGTTGGCAACATGTTTGATTTTGATGTGGTGTTATTTGCAGGCAGCCAGTCAGTTTGTTACATGCATCAGTGATTGACTTTAACATTTTCAGACAGGAGCAGATTTGGCTCCCAGGATTTTAAGTTTAGGGGCTATTAAATTCCTGTGCGGCCACCACGACGGTATGGTTTTGCCAGGGGTGCATTGTCCAGGTTTGGGGATCTTGGGGCATGCTCCCAGGGAAAAGTTTGAAAGGTTTGTGTTTCAGCTGTATTTTTTGGCACTATTAGGTATGATGAAAAGATAAAGAATTTCAAAAAAAGGAAAAGTTTTTAAAATGCTTTAAGCTGATATTTAATGTCCGTTCACAAACTTGGCTCCTATAATTCATCATCTGGTAGCAAAATCACATGGTTCAGGGGCATATGCCCTTTAAGGGACCATAAGGTTGATCCCTGTGCATGTTTGCATTCTGGCAGTGTTTGGCCATTTTCATGTAAGGGTAAGTCACGGACTAAAGTTCTTCAGGCAGCATTAAGTAAGTTGTGGCAAGCATGCTATTGGTGGGGTTTTGTTGACTGTCATTTGCAGTGCAGGATGTGGGCTTTTCCCGTTCATGTTTGGTGATCTACTGGATAGGTGATGGTGGGTGGTGAGTTTGTCAAAGTTTCTGGATAGCTAGAAGTGGGTTATAGTTTTGGAAAATATTTGAGGGAGGGTTTTAGATAGAAATCTTATGAAAAATTTGAAAGATATGTGTTTCAGATGTATTTTTTGGCACTATTAGGTATGATAAAAAGATAAAGAATTTCATAAAAAAGGAAAATGTTTTATAGTGCTCCAAACTGATATTAATGTCTATTCACAAACTTGGTTTTTGATTAAAAAGTCTGTAAGTATCATCAGCAGCATTACAAGTGTGTATCAGTCTGTAACCACTAACGAAAAAACACAAAAATCAGAAAAATTTCAAAATAGCAAAATATTAAAAAAACAAAAAATTGCAAATGATTAACTACAAAAAGACATACAAGGAATCAACCTCTTGACGCCACTGGCGTCTATCTTGTTGTATGTTTTGGCCGCGTAATTTCACAAAATTTATTCAGAAATTTTACATTTGAAATAAGCGATTATTTCAAATGCCGTTCGAACGGGTAGAGTCAGCCTCACCTCAACCAAATGCTTGAGTTCTCGCTTAATCGGCCGACCACTACTATGTGCACATTTCCTGTAATGCAGGAACACTGCTTGTTTGCTACATGAGCCACCAACGTCCAGTTGGTCACAATCAATAAATCTGTGTCTGATTTGAAAATTTCAAACAGAATAGGTGAGATATGTATCTACTTGTCTGTCTTTGCACTATTGATAATTATAGTGTCTCATTTGCTCATGGAAGCAGAAATTGATTCTGTTAAAGGGACAAGTTCCTGTCCAGAAATGCAGTAGGACTAGGGTTAAATACCTTATATAAACATCTTGACACAACTGGGACTCATCTGCTGAAATAGAGAAATTCTCTAAAGGAATGTGGTATTTGAAGAAAAAATGTTCTTATCCTTCAGGAGTGCCAGATAGATAAAGTCCTGCAAGATGGGATGAGAGTTACGGTCAAAATAGAGGATTTTGAAACAGGTAAGACTGGTGTGACATTTGCTTATTCATTCATGCTTAGATTTCCCTGAAATAGACGCTATGGATCCGTGTTAATTTCAATGATATCTTGAGAATATATATCTGATGACCGAAGAGGGATTGTTGATTTTGCTTTAGACATGCACCAACATAAGTACTTGCCTGCTTGCCCCAGCAAGTGAATTAAAATAAAAGGGCTCTCAGGCAAGCACATTTTAGTTTGCACTTTGATAAATAGTGACCCCATTAATGCTCACAACATCCAAAAGCAGCCCAGCAATAATGATGAAATCTTTCAGGGTAAAATATCATTTGGAAGATATTTGAAAGATAAATGTTGATCAGAACACTAACAGCAACTCTCCTTTAAATATTTTGGGAAATAATTCTCAATTCCAAAGTTATCATCAAAAGTATCATAGATACAGACAACACTTCTTCAAGGAATTATTAAGCATGAATTGGTTAACAATCCCTTTCTATACTAAGTTGTGAAACATCACTCCTTTTAGATAAGTTACAATGAAAATAAATTTACTAGCTACATGTACATTTCAGATGTGCAATAGATTGCATGTTAATATTGCGCATATAAAATCATGCACTTGGCCAGCAGCTGCTTTTAATGCGCAATTTGATTATTGCGTACCATTTTTGAATGCTAAGCTATCATGTCAGTGTGCTGTACATACAATTCTAGCGTAGGATTGGATGTCCAGATAATGGTTCACAGTTTAATAAATGTGGACCCCAGAAGTGTGCAAAATAAGCATTAATTACATGCTACAATATTAAAACAGTGTACTGTATATGATATAATGCATTTCCATCTATGGTAAATTGTGAGTTGCATATCTAATCGCAGCTTATGCTCCTCTTTGGTGTTGTTTTCAGAGAAAAGGACGGTAAAGGGTAAGGTTGTGTCACCAAGTGCGCCAAGGACAGACGCCGATGTTTATTGGGGTTATCAAGTGCGTTTAGCGTCAAGTATCGCCTCAGTCTTTACGGAGTGTCCTCACAAAGATGGCTACGACTTGACACTGGGGACATCAGAGAGAGGCAGCTGTGTGGACGATCTCGCTTTAGACCACTTTAGGTGCGTAACCCCTTTGAACCTTTATATGGTATTACCCTATTCACAAATAGTTCCTCTTTAAGAGTGCCTCTTAGAAGTATCATCTTCTAATCCCATGCTTTTGAACATAACTTGGGAACAAAACAAAAGTTAACTAAATATCTGCAAGTCAGAGTTGTTTTTTGGCTTCTGATTAACATTTATCCTTAACATATTTTGCAAAAATATGCTGTTGTTAAAAAATCTATTCCTAAATCGTTAGGCCTTTTTTGGCCTATCTGAGTGAGAATGGGTTATTATACTGATAACAAATAATATTTTTATTTCCATTTTTAAAATATTTAAAAGCACTTTAGAAGCTCTGGGGAGATCCTGGTAGTATGTTATGCACTGTAGTTTTCATACAAGTCAACATACAAACGCAGTTGTAAAGAGATATGTTTTGAGGGTAATTCAAGGGCTCAACATAAAGGCTGGGCAAGAGCCTTAATTCCATATTGAGTATAACCTTCCCCTCTGAGATGACAGATCAAAGTTTAGTATGGTCAGTTACCCATAGATGGCGCCACTAGGTCTGTCCATTATTGGCATAGTTTCCTGATACAGGTGAACTTGGATATGACAGACTCAATGGTACCAGGAAAATTGGTCCGTCATATGCAAAATCCGTCATATACATATGACGAATACTTGATATGCATCGGACTGGGACCAAGAATATCGTCCGTCATATGCAAAAATCTGTCGTACAGTGGTCCATCATTTCCAAGTTCACCTGTAGTAACACTCAGGCAAACCACTGACTTGCACCTTTAACCCTTATGCTGCTGGTGTGTAATTTGCCCAATACAAAATAATGCAAAAATCACTGAAACCCTGGCATGTGGGTACTCATCGGAGAGTACTCTTTGAGGGCTATCAGATGAGTACCAACATGATAGGGTTTAGATGGTTTTCCAAAATCTTTGCATCCTTGTGTTTTGGACCATAGTAGCCTCGGCATTTGAAGGGTTAAAATGTTTGGAACTTTGGCAGAGTCTTGCCGTGGTTATAGTCTGAAAATCCTAAATATGGTGGGCATCCTTTTCTTATAGGAACACCTCACTATATACTACCATGAAAATGCATATTACTTATTGAAATAAAGTATGAGATACTTGTTCAATGTCATTGGAATTAAATTGCGGTGAAAGAAATCAATTATGTACTTGGGAATTCACATTATTTTGAAATTCCTTACAAATATTTGTGTGCTCTGAGAGGTGCCTTTTGAGGGTTAGGGTGTCCAAACGATGCCCAGATGCCCCGACTGGCTAAGACAATGGGACATAACCCTTCCTATTCTGGGGTTACTTTTGTCCAAAGCACGAGGACACAACATTTTTTGAAAACCATCTAAACCCTGTCATGTTGGTATTCATTGAAAAGCTGTCACTGAGCACTCTCAGATGAGTACCCATTTGCCAGGGTTTCAGTCACTTTTTCATATTTTCTTGTGCTGCCATTTTGTATTGGCAAAATTAGCCACCAGCAGCATATAATTAATACTTAAGAATTCATCCAGGAAATGTTGTCTGGATCTATGATACTTTTGACGATGACTTTTGAATTGAGAATGATTTTACAGAATATTTGAAGGAGAGTTGTTGGTGATGTTCTGATCAACATTTCTCCTTCAAATATTTTTGCCAATTGTGCTAAAGGCTGAAAGATTTCGTTAAATTTGTCAGGCTGGTTTTGACCGCTGTGAGTATTAATGGATTAATATTATTCTCTCTTTCAGTCATCTCCTGGTGGTGTTTGGTGGACTACAGGGTCTTGAGGCGAGTTTGGACTCAGATGAAACTCTGAAGGTGGACGACCCGAGCCTGCTCTTCACTCACTACCTTAACACATGCCCTAACCAGGGAAGCAGGACCATACGGACCGAGGTAAATATCAAGGCATTGTGGTACTGTCATGGTTGTGATGTACAGGGGGTGTTTTACATAGCATCCGTACCTTTTAGATTTTCACGATAAAATACAATATAGATATTTCCTCAATTGAATTGTATTTTTGTATTGTATTTTATTGACTCTATTACAAGAATACAAAAATATACACAATATTTTATAAAAATTTAACATTATTGAACTCTAAACATACTAGGAGGTTGTGCTCACCACACTTAATACATGCATTCATGTTTGGACGTGATCCCATAATAGGGGGATTGTCATATAATAGTATTAATACTGTATTATAATGAGCAAAAATGTAGCAACAGATTTTGTGATTTCCTCTTCCACTTTACACAATATTAATGAATACTTTTAGATTATATTTTTTCAGAATGCAAGAAGTCAAGATAGATTTATTATCTTAAATACAAATAATTACATTTGGCCTATTTATTAGAGCGAAATCTGACACAGAGTAACTACTGGTTTCTGTGATATACATTATACTTTTGATCAAGAATGACGCAAGAAAGTGAGCTTGTTGATTGTATTCACTGCATTCTATCATGAGCTCTAGCAAAATAGTGCTGCAGAATCAATACCAGAAATGTCTTAAGCGTTGTAGATAGAGTTATTTCATATAATTCAATTGCAAATTTCACACTAGTCTTTTATATTCGGTATAAGTTTATAATTATGATATGATATAGAACAGATTTTCTCAATTTGGAAAAGTGAGTAGGTTCGTGGTGGCATGGCAGAACTATTGGGCGTAGTGATATTTCGGCAGGCTGAATCAATGTGCTGGAGATGGTATGTGCGTATGATGTATATCATATTACTTGTCCTTCTTGCACTGCGTAGGGTCCCGTTCAATAAATGAGAAACTCTTACAAAACCATGGAATCCAAGTCAGATTTTTGACTTCAAAGAAACTCTCACAGATTTTTCGACTTAGAATTTTGTTCATTATAACCTTTTCTTCCATATTATGGTTAATCCATTAATGCTCACCTCCTTTGTTTTACTTCTTTCAGATTAAATTAAACATTGTAATTATATTTTATTTAATTGTTTTACAGGAGGCTATCCTTATATCTCTCGGGGCGTTACGACCAAAAATCACAGCAGCGTTTTCAAAGTGAAAACTTCACAGCAGCATTCAACATGCGATACATCAAAACTCATCATGACCTCATTTCTATCTGTGGATTCAACAAGACCATGGATTGCCAGATAATTGTTTTAATTTAACCACATTAAGGACTTGAAAAAGATTCATGTCACTTTTAATTTCATTTGCGATCATTTTAGTTGAAAAATGTGTATAGATTGAGTTATGAATGTATGTAGGTACGGTATATGTATACATTGAAACAAATTCAAATAAAGTATTTTATTCCTAATTGTCTTGTATTTGTTGGACTTCCAGAATTATATTATGTACTTATGAGAAAAACGGAACACTGAAAATGATAATAATAATAATATTTATGATAATAATAGAATTTTTCTGAATAATGTTTGTTCTTTACATTTAAAATATACCTCTGAGATGCAAACAGCATCTAGTACTACTGTGATCACTTTTTTCACTATATTTGAAAATTTGCAAACCCTCGGCAGTGGGAATACCAATTTCCTGATGAAATCTAGCCAATTCCTATTTACCTTCATTGCAAATTCTCTGGTGCAATTTCTCCACCAAGAGGCCACCAAAGCAGCGCCCTAGCGCAATCTGCACACAAGATCCTAGCCTAGCTACAAGGCTCTATTCAGCTTTTACTTTATCATATATAAAAGCCTGCACCTGTACTAGATAGGGACGTGTGGCCTACTGTTGGCCAATTAGTTTACACAATTGCCACACGAGGGAGATTAATGTGAATATATTTCCTCCACAGTGCCATCTGTCCACAGTGAAAGACATTTAAATATGGCCTGGGAGGCAGGCTAACAAGATCCAAGCGCCCATTTGCATACTTCAACAATAACATATTTGTGCAATAATGAAAAAACAGCTCTGATTTTAAGCGCAGACACCCAAGTGGAGGTGTTGTATTCGGCAAATGATATGAAAACGCGATATTACGAGGAACGTGGCCATATTTGCATATGCGTCATTGAGTGATGAAAAGAGGAGTAGGAAATACATCATCCTCTTTGGGCTTCTGAGACTGGGTCAGTGCTGAGGCACTCTTGTCAAAACAGACCACAGGTTTTTGCTGCTGGGCTTTTGATGGATGACACGCTTTGTATAGTAGTTGTTGGGCGATGTATCTGCCCAGCTGACGTGAAGTATGGGGTCATCAGGCAGGGCCTGACACTGATAATTTCAGGCTAGGGGCCGGAAAAGGACTTTTGATAAAAATTAGAGGTCAAAAACAGGATTTCTGGTTATTTAACACACTCTTTCGGGCCCCTAGTGTGAAAAATCTAGGGGCACACAGCAAAATCTGGGAGCATATGCCCCTGTGCCCCTGGGAAAGTCGAACCCTGTCAGGTGCATGTTTGGTGTGATGTGTGTTCTGTTTGCTATAGTACGCGCTGAGCTTCATCACCTGAACACCAAGAGGAATCCTTAATTGATTAGGTTCAACTACATTCAAGGATAGTGGAGCAATCAACACTTTTCGGAATACTTTTGCTATGAATAGAGGATGTCTATACCGTATTCCTAAAAATAATGTTCTTCTAACTACTAAGACTCAGTTTTTGTATTCAGTCAACATGGCACACTTGATTTTTTTGGTAATATTTTACTGCAAAAAAACATATGATGAAAGATTTTGACAAAAAAGATGTGAATGAGAACACGGTCTACAGTATTCAATTTTCTTTTGATAATTAATGTTTTAATCCCAAGTAGATTTTTAAGTATACTGAATGTTGCCCTATTCATAAACCCCATAACAAGTGTGCTTGTTCCGTCTATTATGAAGAGCTTCAAATCCTGTTTCTTTTTTTCCCTTACTTTTACTACCACCACCACCATCAATACTACCACCACCGCCATAGCCACGACTGGTACCACTTTTACTACTATCTATCAAGCACCAACATAAGTGTCAGAACTAACTTATCATGCCGTGAAAGTAGTTGATGATTTTTACTTGCCTGAAATAATTTTTGACTTGCTCAAAATAAGTTTTAAAGCTAGAATAGCATGTATTACTTATCATGAATTTCATGATTTGATACCATTTTCTTTTTAGTTTTGTCGCATTGTTTGCATATTTCTGGGAATTGGTGCCATTTTCTATACAAAAATTTGTTTAAGTGTTCAGAAAATCAGCTTGCCCACATGGGCAAGTGAAAACTTAAATGTACTTGCTGGAAAGTCCTTTTTTCAAAAAATCACTTGCCGGGGAAAGCGGACAAGAACTTATGCAGGTGCCTGTATCTTCATAGAGTTGTTTCTTCTTCCTCTTCTTCATCCTCCTCCTCCTCCTCTCTTCCTTTTTCTTCTTCCTCTTATTCTTATTGCTTTATATATATTGTGACCACTAGGCCTTGGTGGATCCCTACAAACCAAGTAAAGAGGCAGGAGGTTTCAAGGTAGGGACGATATCTTAGATGACCAATGACCAAACACAAGTGGATTCGAAACCAGCCGGTCAACCTGAACATGCTAGCCTCAACCAGTGTCAACTAATAGCCGCTATTAGGCCAAAATTATGGCTCTGGCGCACCCCCAGCTGGTGGTGTAGATAAGGTTTCTCGGTAATGTAATCGATGCGAGAGCACTGATTGGTCCTTGTTCCCACGTGACCTCGCGGTGATGCCTTATCTGGTACTCATGGCATGAGTCCAGCATGTAACTAAAGGGCATATAGTAATTGGTCTATCGATACATATCCATTCTTTTCTTCATTCTTTTCTTCATCCAAAATGATATGAGGGAAGCTTCTAGTCTACAATCCTTGTTTCCACGTGACCTCGCGGTGATGCCTTATCTGGTACTCCTGGCATGAGTCCAGCATGTAACTATAGGGCATAAAGTAATTGGTCTTTCGCTACATATCCATTCTTTTCTTCATTCTTTTCTTCATCCAAGATGATATGAGGGAAGCTTCTAGTCTACAATTAAGTGGTGTTTTGAGACCAGTTTGGCGTCTCAGATGACCAAGCAAAACTAATGGTTAGAATTGGATTTAATCCTTCCAATGCTAAGGCTATTTTTGTCCAGTAATGCTTAAGGTTTTCTTTTTGCATAATTTTGTATTATGGCCAAATTTGCCACCAGCAGGATAAGGGTTACAGATTTGAACACAGTTCGACATAGCAGATGACCAAGCAAAACTAATGTTTAGAATGGGATTTAACCCTTCCAATGCTAAGGCTATTTTTTGTTCAAATGACATGGATGCAAAGGTCTTTGAAAACCATGTAAACCCTGTCATGTTGGTATTCATTGGAAAGCTCTCGCGGAGTACTCTCAGATGAGTGCCAGGGTTTCAGTCATTTTCAAGTTTTTTTGCATAATTTTGTATGGCCAAATTAGCCACCAGCAGTATGATTTGAACACAGTCCAGAGTATCAGATGACCAAGCAAAACTAATGTTTGTAATGGGATTTAGATTGAAATCAACCATTATGTGTACATGTGAAGCATAATAGGGAAGGTTTACTCAAGACGAGGAGCCACTTGAGAGTGACCTCTTGTGACCATCTCAATAACACTACAAACACTTGACCACTCCAGCTTTGACCAGTGTTTACCTAGACAAATCACTCATAAAACCCTCTTTAATTGCTGTGCTCTTGTGATACACCGTATTGGTCTCTTACCACTGCTTACTCAAAACATCAATACCCACCACAGGACCTCCCCTGATGATTTGAAGTGCTTTCTCGCGTATTAATTATGGATTATGATAACATTAGCGGCCTGCGCAGTGCATCAATTGTGTGGGAGTTGCTGCACAGTATATGCTCTCAATGTCCAACTTGATAGCCCCATACAATGCCACTACGCAGTGTAAACATCTCGCTATGAGAAATGATTAAATATTAAATATTGTTACCAAAATCTGTTATTAGAGATTTATCATCTGTATCGTCAACACCATAGTTCTTAAACTTTACGCTGCTGGTGGCTAATTTGGTCGTAACAAAATGATGCAAACAACCTGAAACATGACCGAAACACTGGCATATGGGTACTCATCGGCGAGAACTATTCAATGGATACCAACATGACAGGGTTAAGATGTTTTTCAAAAATCTTTGTATCCTACTGCTTTGGATGAAAGTAGCCTCAGCATTGGAAGGTTTAAGACATCAACCATTTTATATCATGGGGACATTCAGATATCTCTGAATATTTGGAATAATAATCTGTGCCTGGAAGGTATCAAAACGAAAAATTACAAATAATCTGTTTTTGATTAATTCTCATTTTAAGCGCAGGTAAATGGCTGAAAACGCATTTCAGAGTGTAGAGTCCATTAATGTTTCTGAGTGCCTTGAACGTCTTTTACACGCCATCCAAAACATTTAATTCACCTCGAGTGAAACCTCCCCACTTTCAAATTCCTCGCTAAGTCGCTGTTTGAGGTACATGTAGTCGGTTTTCACATTTTTCATTTTTCATTTTGTAATGATTATAGAACTTATGAAAATCTTCTGCTAAGCTTCATGTCAAGACAAAAAAAACGCAAAAACCTATACACATGAGTTGAAAAATATCATCAGTAAGGAGATGAGAATTCAAATTATAAAGATAATTTATATAATGTAAAAAGGACAAATATGACTAGGATATTAAAAAAAGACAAATGAAACATGAATCACAGCTTAAGAATATCCACTTCTGAAAATGTATCTAGACGGTAGTACAATATAAGAAATTTCATCATGAAAAACTTATTTCAAAAATATTTTTCCCTATTTATTATACTAATTAGGCAGTTTGTTGCTATGGATAGAATAAACATGAGCCTCTCGCGGGTTTACTATTATTTGAGGTTTAGAACAGTCTAGGAAGTAGTAGCATTCTATTAAAACTGGCGTTTTCTTTTTTGGTTCTTTTGACCAAATTAGTATGTAAATCACCACCATTGTGTAAACTAAATGAATTATGTTCATCACCCATGGATGTCTACATTCTATGTTCAAAACTGAGATGCATATTACGCAATCAGCAGTTGTATAAATGGGTTCTCATGGTAAATACCGGCCCTTCATAAGTTGGGATTTTGTGAACAGGTACATTAAGTCTTTCTGCTCTTAGGGTTTAAGGGGATTTACTCTGCGATACTTTCCCAATGCTCCGTTGTCAAACACTGGAGTACATGTACTAAACCACTAATGCTCGCAGCGGTCAAAGGTCACCTAGGCCACAGGCATCTGTAATCGAAAATATAGACTTCAAAATTGCAATAAAACGAACATAAAAGAAGTATATAGTAAGCCAGCATAACAGATCACTTGTAGCTTCTTTTATGTTTTATATCAATTTCAAAGTCTATATTTTCTATTACAGATGCCTGTGCCTCTGCATAGTGCTATTTGAATGAGTAATGTTAATCGGAACACTACCAGCAACTCTCCAGTCCTTCAAACACTTTGTAAAGTTATTATCGATAACAAAGTTATTATGATAAGTATCAGAGCCACAGACGGAGAGGATTCCCAGAGGAGCTTTTATGCTTGGATGGGTTTAGGGGGAATCCAGTGATTTGGCTAACCCATCCCCATATTCATATTGAAACTAGGAAACCACTAGAGGATCTATGGTTTTCAGAACCGTGCGCTAACCCTTAGGCTGCTGGTGACTAAATTTGCCAATACAAAATAATACAAAAATCCTGAGAAGTAACTGAAACCCTGGCGTATGGGTACTCATCTGAGATTACTCAGTGAGAGCTTTCCAATGAGTACCAACATGACAGGGTTTAGATTGTTTTCAAAAATCTTTGCGTTCTCGTGCTTTGGACGAAAGTAGCCTTAGCATTGGGAGGGTTAATAAAACCAGGACTTGAGGAGTCTGAGTGTGAGCGATACGGGTATTAGTGGTCTGATCAAGGAGCCCGCTTGTTGGCGTTGTCTTGAGAGGACCAGTGTCTGTGCTCGGCCAATAATATGCAAGCAGCTGAGCCACGCTGTGTTGCCCTCGTTGGAAGCCTTTTTTGACGTTTTTTTACTCTTGAAATTGCCAGCTATCACATGTTCATACACATGTTCCTCTAAAACCCCTGTATTCTCAGATCCTGCCCCCCCCCCCCAATGGTCGAGTGGTCTAACAAAAAGAGTTTCTTCGCCGAGTTCCACTGCTGCTGGGCCTGCTCTGATTGCCGTGTGGTATAAGGCGTTGCCACTGACTGGTAGCTGTCTCTAACCACTGCCCGGGTTCGAATCCTGGCCGGGGCATGTGACCAAGTTGCCAGTGTCGTATAACGTCATATGCAAAATCCGTCGGGCGTGCAGTCATGTATTATACCCGGGCTGTCCGCGCATTTAGTGCAGGAATTTAATGTCGGTGCTGTATCAAATACCGCAAAAAAAAATGCCAGAGAGCCAAATAATCCGTAACACGTCTATGAAAGTGGATTCATTCATCATCATATATTTTATCGTTATATTTCAATGGTCACCCACCAGGCTATATGCAATATCTTATTCTTATCATTAAGCCATCGAATCCCTCACTCATCCAGTGTTTCGATTAGGCAAACAGGGTTGTATAACCATGTAAGCTTCTACCCTGATCAGTGGGGTTCGTAGTGTGCCGGGGGCCCTCCTTCTGCCGTCGATAACTATGTAAATAGAGACAGCACGCCAGTAAAGCCAGTACTAGGATTGCCTATCACCACTCTAGCTAGCAACCTTGGAGCTGACGCTGCTATACCTTCAAGCTCACTGTTTACAATGACAACCACGGAAACCATACGCCGTTAGTTCTCAGAACTCTCCCAGCGAGTGAAATCGCAGCAGGAAAAAGTTATTATATGTGGTAGGAGACAAGCATTTCAAGACGATTTCAAAAGCGGCTGGATCTTCTAGAACATTTTGGTGAGTAACGTACAGGTTCTGTTCTTGTTCGGCATTTAATCACCCAATTTGTCATCAATAGTTTACCGACAAATAGTAACGCTACTTGTTTCTCTCATCTACCAATACTGGTAGTAAACACTTATACGGCAGAGAACAGGAACTCGGCCACAAAACAAAACAAAGCAATCGAGGCATTTATTCCTAGGAACAGCGTATTGGGTGATACTAGTACTTTAATATAATACTTGTCGTTTATATATATAAATATATATATATATATATATATATATATATATATATATATATATATATATATATATATATATATATATATATATATATATATATATATATATATATATATATATATATATATATAAATATATATATATATATACAGGTGAACTTGGATATGACGGACTCAATGGGACCAGGAAAATTGGTCCGTCATATGCAAAACTCCGTCATACAGTGGTACGTCATATCCAAGTTCACCTGTATACATATTTTGGTTTCTTTTGCCATCGGTATGTGCGTTTATATCTTTATTGACTGTACATCAAATACAGAATGAAAATACATCGAACTATGCTCTAATAAGAAGGAAATTAAAAGAGAAAGTAAGTACAGAATAGATAATGTATTATATATTTGATCTTCATTCATTATATTCCTATCGTCCTTCATCAGATCTCAGATTCTACTCGCACAGCAGTTGTTTTTTATCATGATCAAAGAGGAGTTGAAATGTGTTTTGGGCTTTTGGCATTTTTTCTTTTACGGACTGTGATGTAAATTGACAATAGCTTTCCCATGTAGATCATTCCTTTCATACACAGTGCTTTGAACTCTAATTCACCATGAAGTAATCACTGGGACACCACACACTATACAAGGGGCATGTGAGAGTGTTGCCAGTGACTTGGAGTTCGGCGATGGTTTTCGCCGGATACTCCGGTTCCCCTCCACCGCTTAATGTATGATTTTTCTAATTGTGAAATTACGGTTAATAAACATACTACTACTTCTGCTGCTACTACTACTACTACTACTACTACTACTACTACTACTACTACTACTACTACTACTACTACTACTACTACCACCACCACCACCACCACCACCACCACCACCACCACCACCACTACTACTACTACTACTACTACTACTACCACTACTACTACTACTTACCGCCGACTATTCACGACTAAATATGGTAGAAACGATGATTAATTTCTAATACATACCACACACTAATACAGTTTAGTACTGAGAGGCAGTGAAATTTACACGGAATACGTATTTCGATTTCAGAGGAAATAATCGATTATACTGGGAGTTGTAGCTATATTTTTATGTGATACACCGAATCTTGGATTTAAATTAAAAACATCCTACTACTAAGAAAATGCTATAGTTATGATCATTGAAGTATTTACAGAACGACTTGTGAAAGGGATGGTTATTTCGAGTGTACAGGTATTATGACGGTGATGGATGGTAATGATGATGATGATGATGATTATGATGATGATGATGATGATGATGATGATGATGATGATGATGACGGTGATAATAATAATAATAATAATAATAATAATAATAATAATAATAATAATAATAATAATAGCAATAATAATGATAAGTGTTACTACATTGCAGTGATTGCAGCAAGTTCCTGGCTGGGTAACTAGTCCCGATCGATTACTCATTCTTATTTTTTTCGGCTATACATCCAATTCGCTCACAGTAGAGAACAAACCCGCGAACCATGCAACTATCATACATATGCTAGAAAGCATCGCACCGTCAGTTTTACCATCTACTTCAGCAGTACATAAAAGAGAAGTGGATATCGCACTTACTGAATGGTCAATACTCACTGCTGTGGGAAGTAGCGCGGTGCTGCTGCTATACAAGTCAAAATATTGCTGCTAGGTTTTGAATGTATATGCCTACAGTAGCAGTAACAGTAGCAACCGGCTAGCCACCAATAGAATCTCTAGAATCTCTAGAGTCGTCCTTATTATCCGTTTGTCCAATGGGCTCTGACTCTGAATTGTAAGGGTCAGATGATGATGATGATGATGGTGGTGATGATGATGATGATGATGATGATGATGGTGATGATGATGATGATGGTGAGGAGGATGATGAGGATGAAGAAGATGATGATGATGATAACGAGGATGATGATGAGGATAATAATAATGATGAGGATGAAGATGATGATGATGATGGTGAGGAGGATGATGAGGATGAAGATGATGATGATGATGATGATAACGAGGATGATGATGAGGATAATAATAATGATGAGGATGATTATGAGGATGATGGTGAGGAGGAGGTCAGGATGACTATTCTCCCACAAGTGCCTGTCACGTTCATACCAGACGTCTTTGCGTGTGCTTGTACGGCTCCAACGATACCTGACTTTTTTGGCGCTATCTTTCTTACAAAAGTATGTTTTGGAACAATAATTGAGAACAAAAATAACCAGAACCTAAATTACATCTCTTCTTTCACATATTTCTGAAGCTTTGCATTGTTCCGAAGTTATAACAAAAAGTCGCATTGGTCCAGACGACATTTGTATATAGTGGTACGAACGGGTTGATAAGCAGTGAGCCGGCGGACACCTGGTGCGTGTGGACACACGGATAAGGAATGTCCAGGCACTCTAGCCAGCGCTCTATTGAGGCTTGGCAGCAGTTTGCCAGAGATAAGTAACGCACACAGCACTATTTACTGTAGACCGTCTCGTAGTCACCTTGGCGATACGAAGCATTCGTTTACCCAATTGATGGCGGGAAACTGCCTTCACAAAAGTCGTCTGGATCTTTGTTACTTCTGATAATAACCTTGAAATAAAGCGCGGATTCTCAAAATATTTGAAGAAGACTCGCACGCTGAATTCCTAACAAAAATTCCTCCTTCAGATATTTTTCCGATAATAGGGCTATGTGAACAAAATTGACATGTCTTTGGGAGCGATACTCGCATTAACGGGTTAATAAAGTTCTTTATCAATGTCTAGGGTCCGGCGACAGTCAAGAGATGGAAATCGAAAATTCTTTCCTTAATTAGTCCAGTTCAACATTTGTCCTCAGAAAGCATTTACTAAGTGGGGGGATCAATTCTCATTACCGGCAAGCCGAGATTTCCTCTATTTAGTCAGAGATAATATAGAGTAGGTAATTGGTTGTTTGACAAGAACAATTATGTATAATGGACTTATAATACCTTCCCTATGAAGCCAGTTCCGCGTAATACCTATCGATTAGGGTATACGGCTTTAATTTGGAGTGCTAAATATTTCGCTTTACAGCCCTGCTGGAGGGTATTGGTGCATTCAAGCACTCAAACTATACACCTATTACTATAGATATTTATTTGAAGGATGTTGGTTTGGCTCTATTATCTATGGGGAGCGCAAAATAGCGATAATCAAATGCCTGTAAATATACCAGTTATATAGTATTACGGTAACATATTAGGTCTTTGAATCAGTTTTTCTTCTATGCTGTTCTTAATTGACAATTTAGCCTACGCAAAGTATATACTGTAAATCGCTTAAATATGGCGCCAATATGATATAGCGCAATTACGTAACTGCCCTGGATAGCGTGATTTAAGTATAGCGATGAACGCTATTATCGCTATCTTATTGTTCCCGCTGTACTTAAG
Organism: Maea johnstoni; assembly: GCA_963942565.1. Lineage (NCBI taxonomy): Eukaryota > Metazoa > Annelida > Polychaeta > Spionida > Magelonidae > Maea > Maea johnstoni. The sequence goes on from OZ012695.1 coordinate 31,087,877, forward strand.
TGATTTACAGTATTGCATGGTGGTCTCCTGATGAGGAATACAATAAGTATCACATAAGTACCCTTACAGCAGCAGGGAAGATTTTTTGGGGAAGAAACTGTAAAACCATACATAATGACCTCTGAGCCAAAACTATTGACAGGGAACCTTCTATTTTCAAATAAATACAGAGGAAAAAGTATCACATTTTCCTGATTTTGAACCCTTTTAAACTTTATAACCATTTCCTTTGGGTGAGAAAATAAGAGGGAAACGCATTTTTCAAGTTTCAGATTCAACAACTGATGAATAAAATCAAAGTTATATATATGCATACATACATACATACATACATACATACATACATACATACACACACATACATACATACATACATACATACATACATGCTTACTTACATACTTACACATTTCATTATATTATGTTACATTATATTACATTAACTGTCAGCATGTAGTTCAATGTCACCAGTAGGATGGTCTAATGTAGAAAGAAAGTATCGAACATATATAAATTATCACGGTGCATACTGATAGAAGGAGAAAACGAAAGGTTCCTGATGACAGAGTACTTCCGCTATTTAGGTACTTGAATGAATTTGGAAACCTGCCTACGAATAAAAATGCCGTTTTGTTAGACCAGTGACTCTACATGCAAGTAGTGCGATCATGTTAAGAGTTTGTCCATGCGTATGGGTTCTTCTAACATATACACGCAGGGGGAGTTCAGATTTTCAAAACACACATAGAAATATCTCCATGGATAACGAATCGTGTCAGAAATATTATACAAACAGTTATCAACCCTGCAGGGCTTGACACAATCCATCTTCAAACATTTTTCAAATTCTAGTCTATTTTATGTAGAAGTTGTATAAGTTGTTGTCGGACCATGTGTACTCACAAATGCAAACGTGTTAGAAAAGACGCTGCACACCATCAAAAGAAAATCAGTTGTATGAACAAGTTGTTTTATGAGGATGATCTCAATAATTGTTCAATGATACTCATGCCTCCACTCACTTATACGAAAATATTTTCAAAGCGTTTGAATCTAAACCTCCTGCCAAATTTCACATTACACTTAACCTCAAAAACTAACATAGTAGGCTGGCGGCCAGGGACCAAATTTTAGAAATTTAATGCGCCGAGAGTCATACAGCCACAACATACCTCATTTGAAAGCTTGAAAGGTCTACTTTAAGATGAGGTATGTTGTGGTGGTCAAATGTGGTCACGTTTTTCTGAAATTTGAGTTGAATTTCATATAGTTATAAAAAAATGAGCAAAAATATGAAAATCTAAAAGTGAGCCTGACCGGTCATTTTTTTTTCAATCTCAACCCCACTTGGTGTGGTCCTCTCAGGTATGTATACAAACAACATGCAGTAATATAATTACTTATCCATTGCTTTATTTGCAGATTTTGCCATTTTGTAAGAAAAAATACACCGTTTTTCGAAATTATTTTAAAGTAAGTTCCTATTGCTTATCATATAAGAACTTCCTATCACTGAAAAGCATCCCATCACATGTTTCTACATGATTCCCTTTATATTTAGTACCAAAATTGATACTTTTGCTTGACTGAAGCCAGAGCAGTAAGACTTTGTCTACCCCTACCCCTATTATTGAAATATTGCCGAAAATACTAAAAATGCCTAAAATATTCTGCTATAAATTTAAAAACATTGAAGACCCTCCAGTTACCACCTTGGCTGCTAGATTTACATTCAAGCATTAAATAACTGAAGAATTAGGCACCTTACAACATATTTCAGTGTAATAAGGTATACTGGAAGATGCGTATAAACCATATTTAGGTGACATTGAGAGTTACACTCGTAAAGAAGGATTCTCCTTTCCACACTATTTAATAAGTACAATGAGGAAAATATAAATGCTGGAAGAAAATTAGTTATATCAACTAATTGGGCCTGTACCTGGTAACAAATCTTCGCTGTTAGCTTAATAGTTGATTCAGAACAGGAATGGCACTAAGTTCAGACAGTTTTGCGTTCCAGGATTTCATAATTCATCTTCTTCATCCACACCATCATATGAAGTAATGGTATTGCAGCAATCATCACTTGCAGAGCATGAACATAGTTCAGTACATGGCAAATTTTGTTGATGGCACATGCAGCATGTTGAACATACTTTCTTTCCCCTGCATCTGCAAATGAGGTCTTGGAGTACTTCCGATACCATAGGGCCTTCATAGAATACTGGCGCTACCATTCCCTCATCCTTCCTCCATCCATGATCCTAAGGAGATCCAGTGTCTTGCATTGCTATGTGGGATGTCATCCAAATTTTTGTCTGCCAAGAAGCTCTCCTGACATGCTGTGTGAAACTGGCCTCACAAGGTGGGAGCTTAATTAAGCTGGCATTCTTCTTTGAGGCTAATTTGACCATAAGATTGTTCAAGTTTTGAATAGCATCTGTGCGCTTTGCCTTTGGATCATACAAGGCTGAAGTGAGCTTTCGTGCTGCTTGAAGGGCTGATGCATCATCTTCACTGTTCAGGGTGAGGAGATCAGAGAAATCATCAGGATGGTCATAAATTGCCTTAAATACTGACTATTTGCCTATTCCGAACAAAGCTGAAGTTGAATCACAATCTGTGAGAGCATGTACAGCAGGCAGGATACTGCTGAATGTTGGAGAAACAGAATGACAGATAGATTGCACTGCGATGAATCGACGAAGGTCTGAAGTGCTTGTGATTACACCTGTCTGGATCCACAGTTCCTCAGTAGTCAGTACTCTTCAGTTTCGGAAAGTAGTGGACTGTGAGCACTAACATGTCTGTGCTTGGGTCCCAATGATGATGCGCCCTGCAGTTTGTGCCGATTCGAACACCTGATCAGCCATTTAATACCGCATGTAGTATCATACGAGCACAAGGATATACCCAAAATGAATGAATGAATGAATGGTTGCATGGTTAAAAAATGCACCCTGCTTGAAAGTGAAGTGTCTACAGATGGTTCCAGACTATTTCGAAAGTACCAGGGCTCCCACGCTGTACTGAAATACCTTAAAATGAAAGGAATCTTTTTCTTGGCGCCTGTTTACTGTAGAATGGCAAATTTTTCCGTGGGTTTTTTTTTCCCCATTTTTTCCCGAATGCTTTCAAACGGGAATAATTAACACAGGGAAAATCTATACAGTTCATGCCCGGACTTAATAAACACGGAAATTTCTGACCTTAGAGAAATAGACTGGCCCAGCTTTATCTCTGAAGTGTCTGACCAGCGTTTACTCAGAGTGGTAGCAGTCATCCCTCATTGCAATCTACCAACCAGGGCTTGACTGTCCCCAGAAGGACCAGGTAGGCTGGCGTGGCTACCTGAACCCAAAATCAAGTAGTCCCGCCACCAATTTAGGTAGTCCCATCACTTTTTTCGCTACCATTTTGTAGTGTTTTAGTGGGGAATTTCCAACGGGACTACCTGAATCCAACTTTAGGTAGCCGGACAGTGCTGTTTTTCGAATTTAGATCCCCCGGGAGATGGGACTATGCTATTTGTTGAGCGCTGATGTGGCAGGGAACAATCGCTAATTGTACTGGATGACCACTGATCATGCTGTGACTTCGGCTCAACTATGTGCCACTTCTCAGATTACATCGCCGTTGATCTATTTCTGGACTGGTCTCTAGACTGGTTATAATCCAATCGCCACGTGCTTGCTGCAATTAAGGCCCTGCATGTGCAGGTACCCATTGATATTTACTCTCTGCTATACTAAAATTAAAGGTCTACATAAAACAGGGAAATTAAAAACGGAAAAAACATATGTTCTCTTTGCTGAAGTATTAGAAACGGAAACACCCAAAAATGAGAAATTAGGGAAAATTGTCACATGGAAAAATTAGCCATTCTACAGTAATCATTATAGTGAAAACCTACATTTAAAGATTTCTCAGTGTGCATATCCCACCAATCATCAAAACCCCATTGATATCAATTATTACCAAGTCCCTATGACCCATGCTTTGGCAGACCCCTCATTTCGACACCCATTAATGTAAGCTCCGCAGTATGAAGAACCCGGGGCTGTATCTCTAATAGCCACCATGATGTTTAAATAGCATCAAAATACCATATGTTGAATGTGTACAGTGACCATGGGAATAATACTGTCCAACCCCATATGAAATATGATGGGTCCCCATATACTGTAAAGTTCGAAATATTAACGTGGAAGTAATATTAGCGACTTTAACGAGTGGGTCCGACTCGCTAATATTACAATCTGTTTCTCCAACATTCAGCAGTATCCTGCCTGCTGTACATGCTCTCACAGGTTGTGATTCAACTTCAGCTTTGTTCGGAATAGGCAAAAAGTCAGTATTCAGGGCAATTTATGACCATCCTGATGATTTCTCTGATCTCCTCACCCTGAACAGTGAAAATGATGCATCAGCTCTTCAAGCAGCACAAAAGCTTACTTCAGCTTTGTATGATCCAAAGGCAAAGCGCACAGATGCCATTCAAAACTTGAACAATCTTAGGGTCAAATTCGCCTCAAAGAAGAATGCCAGCTTAATTAAGCTCCCACCTTGTGAGGCCAGTTTCACACAGCATGTCAGGAGAGCTTCTTGGCAGACAAAAATTTGGATGACATCCCACATAGCAATGCAAGACACTGGATCTCCTTAGGATCATGGATGGAGGAAGGATGAGGGAATGGTAGCGCCAGTATTCTATGAAGGCCCTATGGTATCGGAAGTACTCCAAGACCTCATTTGCAGATGCAGGGGAAAGAAAGTATGTTCAACATGCTGCATGTGCCATCAACAAAATTTGCCATGTACTGAACTATGTTCATGCTCTGCAAGTGATGATTGCTGCAATACCATTACTTCATATGATGGTGTGGATGAAGAAGATGAATTATGAAATCCTGGAACGCAAAACTGTCTGAACTTAGTGCCATTCCTGTTCTGAATCAACTAAGCTAACAGCGAAAATTTGTTACCAGGTACAGGCCCAATTAGTTGATATAACTAATTTTCTTCCAGCATTTATATTTTCCTCATTGTACTTATTAAATAGTGTGGAAAGGAGAATCCTTCTTGACCAGTGTAACTGTCAATGTCACCTAAATATGGTTTATACGCATCTTCCAGTATACCTTATTACACTGAAATATCTTGTAAGGTGCCTAATTCTTCAGTAATTTAATGCTTGAATGTAAATCTAGCAGCCAAGGTGGTAACTTGAGGGTCTACAATGTTTTTAAATTTATAGCAGAATATTTTAGGCATTTTTAGTATTTTCGGCAATATTTCAATAATAGGGGTAGGGGTAGACAAAGTCTTACTGCTCTGGCTTCAGTCAGGCAAAAGTATCAATTTTGGTACTAAATATAGAGGGAATCATGTAGAAACACAAGAAACATGTGATGTGATGCTTTTCAGTGATAGGAAGTTCTTATATGATAAGCAATAGGAACTTACTTTAAAATAATTTCGAAAAACGGTGTATTTTTCCTTACAAAATGGCAAAATCAGCAAATAAAGCAATGGATAAGTAATTATATTACTGCATGTTGTTTGTATACATACCTGAGAGGACCACACCAAGTGGGGTTGAGATTGAAAAAAAAATGACCGGTCAGGCTCACTTTTAGATTTTCATATTTTTGCTCATTATTTTATAACTATATGAAATTCAAACTCAAATTTCAGAAAAACGTGACCACATTTGACCACCACAACATACCTCATCTTAAAGTAGACCTTTCAAGCTTTCAAATGAGGTATGTTGTGGCTGTATGACTCTCGGCGCATTAAACTCCTTATTTAAGGCCCTTTTTCCAGATCCGCCGCAGGCCTATAGGAGTTGCTCGTGGCTTCGCGGTGCCTGGCGATGGCCTTAATCGTTCTACTATCAGGAACATCACTGAGACGTGGCACGCGCTAATACGATATAGTTAATACCACAAAAAACTAAAGCAATAACATGATTTCCTATGGGAGCAGGTTTGTCAGTTAACGAAATGATCGGGATCACACACACACACACACACACACACACACACACACGTATGTATGTAATTTATATGTAGGTAGGTAGGTAGCCTAGCTACATGGCTCTACTCTGTTTTTACTTTATTATATATAAATGCCTGCACCTATACTACACAGGGACTTGTGGCCTACTGTCGGCCAAATACGTACTTGCACTAGTTAAATTGAGCATCACTATTTTGGCTACATTCCTCTGCCGAAGCCACCTTTTAGGAAGATTTAGAGGAAACATATTGGCCAGAATCAATTCTCCTTTAAGTACCTTCAACATATGCTTAATTCTCTATATACCCATATTAAACTAAAGAAGATCAAGAATTTTTTTAAATCGCATATTACAATAAAACATAATTCTCATTTTTACCATAATATGAAGTACACCATTCACACAATTGCCACACGAGGGAGATTAGTGAATATTCAATCCAACTGACCTCCTTGTATACCGCAGTGCCACCTATCCACAAGGGTGGACATTTAGATATGGCCTGGGAGGCAGGCTAGTAGCTAGGTAGTGAGCTAAGAAGCTAGGTAGGTATGAAGGCATGCAGGCATGCGTGTGTGTCAGTATTAAACACTCAGGAAGTAGTAGGTTAATGCGAGCTGTCTTTGGATGGACCTGGCAGGCTGCTAGATATTGAAAAGAAAAGGGTGTGATTTCCTGTTTTGTTCGGGTAGAATGTCCTGTCTAGTATGGATACAAATACAGTCGTGGATATATTGATAATAATACCCGCCTTTTGGTTTGTAAAAGTTGTCTGCTACAATTTCTCTATATTAGCGCTGGACCCAGGGGCTTAGCCACCTATGCGTCCAGCGTGTCATTTGGACACCCAGGGCACTGTCTTTTGACAGTTTGGACACCCTAAAGTTTATGTCAAGATTTGCTGATGATGACAATTTCAGAAGATAGTGCATGCAGTGTCACTCCTACAATACAAACAAAGCAGTTACTGGCCTAAAAAAGCAAAATATGCAGATATATATATATATGGTTTCTATCATTAGTAGTGTGAACTTAGTACCACACTTTGGATACACAAAAGTTTATGAAACCTTCGTTAGGACACACTGTTTCCATGTCCTGGCCAAGACCATGGCTGGACCTTTTCAATGCTTTACATTGCCAGACTTGATATGTTCTATCCTAATTTAAGTTGTACTAAGAAATACTATTTTCCATTAGTTGTTTCATTCATATTTCACTAACACGATTAATGAGTTTGGGGTAAGTTAGAGCAAGAGTTCTCAGTAAAGCTTTTTACGTCCTGTAATTGGTGGAAGGCAGTGAACTTTGGTACACGCTAGATAGATTCCACAGAAGCCGTTGAGTATGTGATGCCCTTTGGGTTTACTCGGCGTCGCCTCGTAACACCTCGGGTATACCACATACACCGCAGCTTTCTTATGGCATCTCTATCGCACAAGCATGTTCCCATATACCCTATCCCACATACCACATGGCGGATTTTGCAAGTATTTCATTAATTTCTTCTATCGGAATTCGTGGTAGAAATTAATTCTTGTATTGCTGCGCAGTTTTCAAAATCCACTAAATAACATTAACGTGTTTTCCGACTATTCTCACACAAGTAGGGGGTATTTGACGAGAAACTGGCTGTTTCGCTGGGTAAAAAGAAAGACTTAAAGATGAAAGGAAACCATCTCTCACACCGAGAACAGAGTAATTGATCGGCCATCGAGGAATTGATCCGCTAATACAAAAGCACGGAAATGAAGCCTGTTTACATGTGGACCGAGTCTGTTGTAGATACTCGCGACAGCACACTATGGTCTATCACTAACTGAGCGGTGCGTCCCCACACCCGAGTGGTAAAGGTAAAGGTATTCGGTTTATAGTCTTGTAACCACCGAAGCGCTCACACGACCTTCCTCCCCTAGCAGGCACTGTACACACGGAAACCATTTCAATCCCCCGGGGGATATTCCAGAGCAACTGGCAGCATATAGCGCACACGCTCTAAGCACTGCCTTATTTATGCTAGGTACCCATTTTGCAGGTGGGTAGACTGAAGCAATATGGAATAAACTGTCTTGCCCAGGGACAGACCAAAGTGCCCCGGCCTGGAATTGAACCAGCGACCCTCTGATAACTAGTCCGACACCTAACCAACTGAGCTACTTTGGTATAGTGCGGTGCCAGTGACTGTTCGCAGCACCGCACATTATACCATTGTCGGCTCCGGCTCCGGCTAGTGGTATGTGTCAAAATCTTCGGTTTCTTGGCATAGGTCGATGATGGCCTTTGATCATTCGGTTTTCACTGACACCGACTGGCAGCCAAATCATTACGAATTACGAAGGAAATTCTAAACCCGAACACATTACTGATACAGGATGCACTTCAGTTAAACATCAAGTGAACTTGCTTGATTACTCCTATGACTTCTGCACCAATTTCCAGTATTGAAGTGTGCCTGCATGATTGACAAATCCGTACTTGCACTAGTTTGAATGTAGTGTCCGATAGTATTTTCCTGTTCCATGAAAGTATTTTAGTCCTAACATTGGCCGCCTCACAACCAATGTAGCTTCTAACAAAGCAGTACCTTAACAATCAATACAAAGTAGAAGGCTTTTTAGTTAGCCGTAATAAGCTGGATTTTATGGTTAAGTTCCTTGCGCTCCTTTTCCTTTATGTTCACTTTTGTTCGTTTACTTTTTTGTTATTATTACCCCTTGAATGAGAAAAGAAATGTTTTTGTATTACGCACTATTTTGTACATGTAAAAGTACAGTCAATAAAGATAAACTACAATACAATACTAGTCAAATCGAGCATCACTATTTTGGCGACATTCCTCTGTCGAAGCCACCTTTTAGGAATATCTAAAGTGAAAATATTGACCAGAATCAATTCTCCTTTAAGTACTTTCAACATATGCCTAATTATCTATATACCCATAGTAAACTAATGGAGATCAAGACTTTTTTTTGAATCGCATATTACAATAAAACATAATTCTCATTTTTACAATAATATAAAATACACCATTCATCTTATTTTCTTCGATTTTTAGAATTGCTTATTTGTTTATTCCACATACAGAGCCAAACGGATTATTATTTACGATGCCTCATCTTACAACATTTATCTTTATATGGCGTCGTGAAAATCGTACGCTGGACGAGTACATGTAAGAAGCTAGTGCAAAGTAAAATAGCATCATCATCCACAGAGCACTTGCCAATTAGGGCATCCTTGCAAAGAAAAATAGCATCATTATCCAGAGGACACTTGTCAATTAGGGCATCTTTGCTGGAAACTTGACTGGAAGGAAGGCAAGTGGCGCTTGACGATGAAGTGATTATTCACGTGGTCAACGACAAAAGAGTTTGTTTTCCTTCCGAATATCAACTTGCTGAACATTTAAAGAATATAAGCACGTAACGCCTGCTCAGAGATAGCCTAGCCACAAGGCTATATTATGATTTTACTTTATTGTATATGGAAGCCTGCCCCTATACGAGATAGGGACTTGTGGCCTACTGTTGGCCATTTAGTTCACACAGTTGCCACACGAGGGAGATTACTGATAACCCTAGAAAGGCACTTTTGTGATGTTACTTTATTGTATATAGAAGCCTGCACCTATACGAGATAGGGACTTGTGGCCTACTGTTGGCCATTTAGTTCACACAATTGCCACATGAGGGAGATTGGTGTTAATATACGTATTTCCAACTGACCTCCTAGTATACTGCAGTGCCATCTATCCACAAGGGATGACATTTAAATACTGCCGACCGCAACTCCACCAGCGGCCGTAAAAGACACTAAAACTATATTTGTATGCGATCTTTAATTTGGCGTTGATGGGCATTCGCCACTAAACGCCAAATTAAAGACCACGCCAAATTAACCAGTTAAATACAGTATGGCCTGGTTGGCAGGCTAGATCAGAGATGACTGCCAAGCACTCGTCCTACCATATCTCAACTCAGGCATGTAGAAATCCAATAGCGAGGAGTCGCCAGCGGTGTGCCCATTCAGTGCTCACTCTTCTATTTGCATGCATTCTCACTTGATGAATCTCAAGTAGAAAAACTCGATGATACACATCACTCTAGATTGTGCAATCTAACAATGCTGCTTAGTGTATGCCGCGCTCCGTATCCCCAAGCTATGCCACAGAAGGAGGAGGCAAACACACATGCACTAAATGACACCGTACGCGTACACCGTGATATCAGATACCCTGAAATAGAATTGCACTATATATATATATATATATATATATATATATATATATATATATATATATATATATATATATATATATATATATATATATATATATATATATATATATATGTACGTACGTACGTACGTACATACATACATACAAACATACATACATACATACATACATACATACATACATACATACATACATACATACATACATACATACATACATACATACATACATACATACATACATACATACATACATACATACATACATATATATATATATATATATATATATATATATATATATATAAACATATACATATATATATATATATATATATATATATATATATATATATATATATATATATATATATATATATATATATATATATATATGCACACACAATATCCGTGAATATCCATATAGTTGTGAAAACATTTTTGAATTCAGTAAAGCGGTAATCAATATAAAATATTCTATTACATCTTAAAAAGAGGACAGACCACTTTGGCATTTGAACGAATGCAAGGCATGTGTTTTCGAATTCTGCTTTGGCATGCTACATAAGCAACGCCCACAATAGGGAAGGTTGGCATTTCTACATTCCCTGATGACTTATTTAGGATGACACCGCTGATTGTTTAATATAGTATTAACGGGAATCGTATACAGGATTGTGATGTGCAAAAACATATGTACGTTTGGTGCAAGTTTGTTTTATTGGGAAGACATGGGACGTAGATAACCAGTTATTATTGAGTGCTCATGAGGGTTGATTCACTTTCACAATTTACCAAGTGGTTTTAAACATAGCTCAGCTTGAGTACAGCAGCAGCAGCACTACAATGCATTGATTTAACGTGTTGTTGTGCAGCATCCTGTTTGATGTACAAACAACCAGTGTGATATCATACAATTTTAATCATCTGTCTATGATTGCATATCATAATAACATATAGCAGCTTAAGACTTATAACTTATTGAATCTTAATGAATGAATGAATTGACTGCATTATTTGTACAAAATAGGTTCATACAAAGAGTACAAATATATGTTTTCAATCAGAAATTGCACCAAGGATAAGATAGCGAAACACGTATACAATATAGATAATGACTTTCGATTACCCATGCATACCTAGGTAATATATATGCTCTGTGGATGGATTCGAAGCCTTTGAGATAGGATACATACGCCCACACCTATCCACCACACACAGCAACACGCACACATATATACACGTACGTACGTACATATGTACATATATATATATATATATATATATATATATATATATATATATATATATATACATATATATATATATATATATATACATATACATATACATATATATATATATATATATATATATATATATATATATATATATATATATATATATATATATATATATATATATATATATACATACATATATATATATATATATATATATATATATATATATATATATATATATATATATATATATATATATATATATATATATATATATATATACATATATATATAGATACACACACACACACATATATATATATATATATATATATATATATATATATATATATATATATATATATATATATATATATATATATATATATATATATATATATATATATATATATATATGTATATATATATATATATATATATATATATATATATATATATATATATATATATATATATATATATATATATATATATATATATATATATATATATATAATTGTTTGCGACACACAGGTTCACATCACGGGACTGCCAAGGAACGTTGTCTTAATCTATTCGCGTCTGAGCTGTACACACAGTATGACATGATTGAACATATTGTGATAAGAATGCAACAACCGGTGAATATTTTGATTGAAAATAGTAGTTGCCCTTGGTTATAACGATTCTCCTCCTCAAACAGTTTATAAGAGTCTTACGCATCATGTTTAGCCATTGGCTGCCTTCCAGATCATCTTCAATATTGTATTTCTCATCATCTTCAATATTGTATTTCTCATCCAATTCAAAAGAACATTTTGGATGTGCAATAGTAATTTGACAATTTCAAAAGTTTCCATAGATATTCATGATGGGGATGAAAGGGGTTTAAACGCAGAATTTACACAATGTCTATGGGTACTTCAACCCCTATGATAAACATGCACCTTGGGAGAAGTGCGGCAAGGCACTTGTGCAGCTTCCCGGCCAGGGAAAACAATAACAAACACGTTAAAGTAGAGGGGCATGCTTAAGATGTTGTTGGGCTTCTTAAAGGCGTATGTTTAAGAAAAACTACGAGGACAGAACTGTCACTGGGAACAGAGCTTCAGAGTCATCTTAAAGGTCTCATGGTACGAGCACAGGTTCGCTAGAGTCGCACGGATACGGTATGCAGCATTGGAAGTCAGTGAGTGATCAATACAGTGTGGTTTCTGTTGTACTGGACGATACGTAGTTATGGGAGGTAGTACCATTTTGAGTCTGCCTCTAGATATGTGCTATTACCTATATTATCATTAATCCAATATAATGCTGGCTTTGCTGGAATGCGAGCGTAACACCACGCATTTAATGTAACACGGATGCTTCTGGTAATCCTGTCCATATACGTGATAGATAGACCCCATGGAAGCTGTTGTGTATGTGATATCTCGGGTATACCACTTACACCACAGCTTCCCCGGGGTCTATATTTCATTAAAGAAGACAGCTTTTCATCCACGCAGATCATCCCCTCAGCAAGGGTATGTGATAGATAGACCCCATGGAAGCTGTATGGGATATACTCAAGGTGTTACGAGGCGGAGCCGAGTAACCCGAGGGTACCACATACACCACCGCCTCCGAGGAGTCTATGTGGCTTGTACCACAGTTAACTGCCTTCCACCAATCACAGGCCGAGAAAAGCTTGGCAGAGCATTCTCATATTGCAATGCACTTCATCATATATGCCATCAATAACAAATGGTATTAAAGAAACTATGTGATGTCACTGCATGTGGTGAAGAAAGAATCGGTGTCAACCGTGACGGATTCCGCATAATTTACTGCTTCTTTTCAATTACTAGTATAACACAATATCACTAATTCAATAGTCATTTTAGGGTCGCCAATGTATCATGTTTTCGACTCAGCTTTTCCTCTCCCCTGCATTTGTTTGGCATCTTAGCCTACATAAAGTTGAACGGAAAGTCTTCTCATGAAGAATACATTCAGCATCACAAAAGTACCCCCACAGCAGGATGTAGGAGTCTGAGAGGTTTTAAGGGTAACAACTGAAATTAAAAAGAAACATTCATAATGTATCTACTCGGGGCTCCTATCCACAATAATGAACCGGGGACCATCAAAACTCATAAACTCAGAGGGAAAGTTATCACCTCTTTCCAAGATTTGGCCCCAATCAAATTATGTTAGAATTCTTTCGGGATAATTGTTGTAATTGAGAAAGTAGTACATTTTCAACTTCTAGATTACATACGTAAGGAGCAATGAGAAACCTGATCCCTCCATGATAACCTTATCTATGAATATTATACCTCACGTGAAGATTCTTGATTCTTGATTCAAGGGCCATGGATAAATCGTCATGATTTCCTCACTCCTTAGTGACAGGCTGTTGTCCTTAACAGCCTATGAAATAATTAAATAATTCCCGGCAACAGCCATGAAATAGTTGAATAATTAACGCTAGCCCAAAGAATAATGACCGCTAGCCCGAACACGTACGGAGTTTGCCGAGTGACCTACCGGTGAAACTATTTCAACAAGGCAGACGACGAGTATTTATCCAAAATCTCTGGTGTTTGTTTTTCCCCCTTTTGTGTTTTGTATTTGTTCGGTATAATAAAATATATGACATCTGTGGGGTTTCCACTTTCCACAAGGAATAATTTCCCCTCGAGAGGACAATCCTCTCTCGGGGAATTTATTCCTAGTGGAAACCCCACAGGGATGTCATATTTGTATAATATGCCACATTTCGAGGAAATCCTTAACCTTTTGGAACCAAAAGTGCTTGTTAAGAAAGACTCAATTTTAATGAAATTCAATAAGGAGTAAAGGGACACTTGTGATCGGGCCTAGTCGTGATTCTATGATGTTTGGTCTCGTATTGTTCTCATTGAAGGGAGAATTTGGTATTGTACTCATGATGTACAATGCTGAATCTGCCGTAGTACATGACAGGATAATCTGCTTGCTAATACCGTGCCCCTCCAACTCTGCTTGGGTACTGGTTGGTATGCGTACCCGTTGGTTACAAACTATGTATCGCATGCAGGGGGACGGGCATGAGATGCATCAAGGAGATCATGCACTAGATGGGTGCGATCTGGTATCGTCTACAGATACTACACACACTGTTTACAGTATGTTGCATAATTACTGGGTAGCGTGGCAACGTGGCACGACTATGGTTAGATGGTATATAGATTTTAGACAAAGTTGCCCCATAAATCACAGATAGGTACACAATCATGCACTATAAATCTTGTATCAAGATTGGCATATGGAACATGCGCGGTTTTAGCAGCTCCATTCCATATTTACGGAAGTTATGTAACATGAACGATGTTGTACTGGTCTCGGAGCACTGGCTCCATAGGAACAAATTATCCAAGTTCGAAGACGTATCCGCTGAGACTCTTTATTGTGGTAGGTCAAGTAGACTGTCTACTGAAGAGTCATACGGTCTGTGTCGTGGACAAGGGGGCGTAGCGATACTCTGGAAACGCACCCTAGGGGGAGTCTCCGAGGTCAAGGACATTGTTCATGACAGATTTTGCGGCATCCGTTTGCAAACACAGAAAGGTGCTGTGGTTAATATAATCTCAACTTACCTTCCCTCCCAAAGTTCAACAGAAGATTATAGTGCATGCATTGATGACTTGAGTGAATTTATGGACTCCAGGGATCCGGGCTCTATTAATCTCGTAGGTGGGGACTTCAATGGGGACCTAGGGACCCTGGGCAGGGGTAGGAGTAAACGTAAACCCTCTAAGCAAGGTGTGATCCTATCTAATTTTGTTGACAAATACAACCTGGTCGCAGTCAATCTTGATGATAGGTGTACGGGACCTTTAGATACATACGTAGGACCAACTGGCTCCTCCACAATTGACTACCTGTTGATCCCCGAAAACCTTAGAGAAATGGTCCAGCAGTGCAGTGTCCTTAGTGACGATGGCCTGAACTGCTCTGACCATAGACCAGTTTGCGCCACCATTGAGTTAGGCTCTCTTATGAAGAATACTGCTGATCTTAACCCCAAAGTTACTCTGCGGTGGGACAAGTGGAGTGAATCCGATATCAAGGAAGGCTATTCGAACCCCCTCGATGATTCCTTAGACGAGGTCATAGAATTGTTACGCTATAATATCAATAGTAATGAGGACATAGACCATGCCATTGATCTCATTGTACGAAAAATACATTCCGCTTCTGGTTCTGTTCCAGTAACAAAGTTCAGGCGTAACCTTAAGCCGTACTGGTCTGACACCCTCAGTGTTCTCAAGAAAGATAAAGTCTCCAAATTTAATGTCTGGAAAAGGGAGGGGCGCCCTAGAGGCCCTGAATCGCCTAGCTTTAAAAGACATAAAGAGGCAAAGAAAGCTTTCAGTAAGGAACTACGTAAGTTATCCAAACAGTACGAGGATGCCGAAGTATTAGAGGCAGTCAACTCGGCGACAGTTAATAAAACCTACTTTTGGAACTTACTGAAGAAGAGTCGCAAGAACGGGGGAAGTAGGGTAATTGCCATTCGCAATGATGAGGAACGGGCGGTTTACGAAGTTAAGCAAGTAGTAAATGTGTGGAAAACTCATTTCTCCAAACTCTGCACTCCTTCTGATGACCCGGAATTCGATGGTGCGCACTTTAACAAAGTTAACGAAAGTGTGAGTTCCTTGAATGATGGCGACGAGGAAGGCCCTTTCCTGATAGACCCATTTAAGATAGATGAAGTGAGAAAAGCAGTCTTTAAGCTCAAACTACGTAAAGCCTGTGGGTATGATGACGTCAGCAGTGAGCACATGAGATATGCAGGTGAAAAGTTCTTCTATGTATTAACCCTACTCTTTAATATCATAGTGAAGTGCGAATACATCCCCATAAATCTACGCAGAGGAATACAAATTCCACTGTATAAAGGCAAGAACTTAGATTGTCTAGACGTCAACAGCTACAGGGGAATAACCCTACTGACTAACTTAAATAAGGTATACGAAATGCTCTTGTGGAGCAGGATGGAAGAGTGGTGGGTGAATGAACAAGTCATCAGCAAGTTCCAGGGTGCCGGAAAAAAGGGCATATCTTGTATCCATACGGCCATGGCTATGGAGGAGACAGTGTCGGTTGCCTTGGAGACGAACAGAAGTGTGTTTGTATCATACTTTGACGTCTCCAAGGCATTCGATACTGTCTGGACAAATGGACTGTTCCAGAAACTCCATGAAATGGGAGTACGGGGACGCATCTGGCGACTCCTTTATCGTGCGTACCAAGATTTTAGATGCTGTGTATGGGTTGAGGGAGAGAGATCCGACTGGTATACCATGCACTGCGGGATCCATCAGGGCGGGTTTCTCTCTCTTACGAAGTACACAGCGTTTATCAATGAACTCTTACTACTGATTGATCAGTCAAAACTATGCTGTGAGATATATAGTGTCCCTAGCACCCCTGGCGGCTATGCTGACGACTTGGCTACCGCCACAACTAGTAAGACAAAAACGGATAGAGTACATGATATCGTGGTAAATTACGGTAGGCGTTGGAGGTTTAAGTTCAACGCCAAGAAGTCGGCGGTACTGGTACATGGGGAAACCAAAAACGAGCATGAAAAGAATGCCCCCCAGAGAGTGTTCAAACTCGGCACAGATAGGGTACCCGAATAGACGACATACGACCACGTGGGCATTAAAGCCTGCATTTTTGATAATGATGATACTCGAATTAAAGAAAAAGTGAGTAAGGGCCGTCGTACACTTAATGCTACGACTGGTTTAGGTATTAGACGTAACGGCCTGAGCATGTCAGTATGTAATATCATATTTTAGTCAATCGTAGTACCCATTATCACTTTCGGGTGTGAGGTCTGGGTGCTCTCGGAAATTGATAAAGAGAACCTACTGGCATTTCAAAGATTCGCTGGCAGGAGAATTCAGAGATTGTTCTATAAGTCACCGAATGCCAGCTCCTTTTATGGTTTGGGATGGTCAAGACTGACCACCTTTATTGATGTCAAGAAGTTATTGTTCGTGCTCACTATAATTAATATGGACGAAGGGCACTTCTACAGACAAATTTTTGAGAAAAGACTTAAATGCTATCTGAGAAATATGAATATTTGTGCTAGAAATGCCTATAAGAGTCCACTTTTCGACATATTTAATGTATGTGTCAGGTATGATTTGTTAGATTCGGTAGTAGGTATGGTCAGTGGTAGAGGTCAGATGTTCACTAAAACAGCATGGTCTAAGAAGTGTTGGGAGCGCGCATGGGCTAGTGAAGACGTCTACTGGGAAACGAGCGCCATGTTCCATAAAAACAACGAATTAATGATGAAAGTTATGCCCGAAACGAGGTATTTATCCTGGTGGCACATGGCAGACTATGATCAAAGTTTAATGAGAATATGTGAAAACCTAGTCAAGATCATTTGCAGAGCCAGTAAGCTTAAATGCGACGACCCTTCGCTTAAAGGAGCATTGGCTAGCTTTAAAACTTGCGAACTCTGTGACCAATATGCACCGGAAGATGTGTTCCACATACTCATGCAGTGCCCCTATTTCCACGAACAACGAACGGCTATGTATGAAAGAATCTACCAGTCACAACCAAAAGTCAGGGAGATATTTGAGAATGATCCCCCCAAAGTATTTCACTGGCTGATGGGTAGAAACATAGACGACATCTGTGCAGAGGAAATGTATGATGTGTGGTGCATATCTGGGGATGCTATTAATAGAATGTACATACAGGTGATTAGGATGAGAAAGGGAATTGGATAGGTATTGAGGTTTGTGACTGCAGGCATGATACTACCCCTCACACAGTTAAGTCATGACACTGCAGGCGCAAGCTGCCTATGCTAGACCTTGATTGAGTCATACAGGTTTAAGTTGGTACAGGTTTTAAGTGCTTAAGTATAATAGATTTGCGCTCATGGTTAGACTGCGTTAGCAGCTTGGACACCAGTTGTGTCCTTTTTGTTTTTTGTTGTGTTCCATGTTTATTTGTATTCTTTGTGTTGATTTAAATGTTGTCTATATGTATGTATATTTCCCCTTTGACAGGCGGTCAATAAAGTATATATATATATTGCAGACCTAGCCAGTCATAGTTCATCTGATACTGGGTAGAGGGAGGAAAGGGCTGTTACTAGGCGGTAACAAAGAAGTAACCTCAAAATAACCATATATTCACAAATAACCATGTAAGCTAGACGTAGACAAATACTTGTAAGAGGCTAAAACTGTCCAGACAACTTCAGGTAACGTGTAGGCAATGTATATGTGCCTACCGCCCACCCATTGTTGAATCGTCTTTGCGTTCTGATTGATTGTTCTGCTTGCGCTGGTTTGTAAACTGTTTCCAATGTTCTAGCAGGAACCATTATCATTTGTCCTACAATTCCAATATTCAACATACGTCAGTCACATAATGATAGTGTACACAGCAAAATCGACACTATCAGAAAACATACCCTACAGTGGATACTTCATTCAAGTATATTCTATTATTTCATTATGGAATGAATTTGAGAACTCTCTTTCTGATTTCATTTTTCTTATAGTCGATAGATACTTCCCCAGAATGCCTCTAGTCCAATAGGCGTAGTTCAAGTAGTTTTACCTTGTTGCGAATTCTTCAAAGCTTTCATTTGTATAATGCAATTCTAAAAAATGGTAAGCAAGGTCCTTAACTAAGTACTCAACTTCGCGTCAGAATAAATGCACCTTTTCACAATAGCGAAAGGTATGTGTGATATCCTCTTCCTCCAAACAATAAGCACATTGAAAGGAATTGAGGATGCCAATGGGATGCAGGAACTTATAGAAGCAATGATATCACCAAATGATATCTTATATTTTTCTACTATTTTTATATCCCCAATTCAGTGGGCATGGGTAAAGGTTTTATCTTGTCTTTCCTGATAAAGGTATTCGGTTTATAGTCGTGTATCCACCGAAGTGCTCACACGACCTTCCTCCCCTAGCAGGCACTGTACATACAGAAACCATTTCAATCCCCCAGGGGATATTCCAGAGCAACTGGCAGCATATAGCGCACACACTCTAAGCACTGCCTTATTTATGCTAGGTACCCATTTGCAGCTGGGTAGACTGAAGCAATATGGAATAAACTGTTTTGCCCAAGAACGACCAAAGTGCCCGGAGTGGCCGGGAATCGAACTAGCGACCCTCTGATTACTAGTCTGACACCTAACCAACTGAGCTACTTTGTCCCCTGATAGTAAAGTAACGATTTTCAATAATTGAGTAATTGCACAAATTCACCAAGCATCACGTCGAACAGGTGTAAACATAAATTGTCAATAACTTGTGTAACTCTTGGGAAAGAAAATCTTGCAGAATATATGTACTTGGTCAAATCCTGCAAATCAGTGTACAGTACACACATAACGAATCTAGACGCATGCATTAGCGGATATAGAATTTTCTTCCCTTATACTTGCCTCAAATCAGGAACCCGTTGTGACTAAAACGAAAACTTTAAAAAAGACCACACAGTCTATGAGAAGAATGCTTAAATCATAATTGTATTATCATTCAAAATCACACACATCCTGTTGTCTCTTCCCAGTCCAAAACTGCCCACCATAGAAAATAGACAAAAAGGTGCAAACGTATATATGGGGAGATGAATTATTCAAGCAAAGTATACTGGACAATGCTAAAGAATTGGGTGGTTTGCAACTCACAAATATGTTATTGTTTGACAACGCCTTGAAATCTTTGATTGAGAAGAATATGTAATCAAACGGAGGGTTGGGCATATCTTCCACACAACTTTGACATTGATAAAGCATTTTTTATGGTAGTATTTACATTGACAAAATATCCAAAAATGCTTATCGGATTGATGGTGCTCAAGCAATAAAGTTGTTTTGAGAAATAAAATATCCAACCAATCATACAGAGTGGTTGGCCACTCCTCTATGCTTAAATTAAGAGATATTTGTGCATATGGGTAGTTTCTGTTCCTCATATGACATTGGTGATGTTAGAGGCAATTTATTGAGTATATACGATTAAGAAAGATCAGGATTTCATGTTATTTCATTGAATATAGTACTTTCAAGATTAAAATGGCAAATACTTTTAAGAAATCTTTACTGGTATATTACTAAAATGAGGGCTCACATATCCCACTGTTGCTATCCTTAATAGGCATTGAAAAAGGGCTGTTCGCGTATCTATAAAATATTAGTGTCAGGAAACGGGGATATATTAAGTAAATGTGCAGAAAAATGATCTGAACTTCTGTCTGAAGGAGCCAATCCTTTAACAAAAAAGATAATAATTTTGATTGTACACATATCAGATATTTACAATTTATATTATTGCATAGAAGAATTTTTACAAATGAACTTTTTATCAAATGAAACATTCTGAATAGTCCAGAGTGTTCCCTATGCAATAACACATTTGAGTATGCATTTCTTGAATGTCAGAAATTACATACATTGTGGCTACAGATTAAGTTCAGATTAGGTATGGTACTAAACGAAGAAAATATACAAAAACAGATGGAAGGCAAGGTGGCGAATATGGCAAAAATCAAATAAGGACTATCATTGCAGTTACAATATGAACAGTATAATGCCGAAATTGAGGGGAAACTTCCAATACTCTAACAAACATGGTCAGATCTAATTTACGTTTTAGAGTAATACTAGTACATGTATTTGATGCTGACGGAATGTAAGGTATAATATTTGAAATTTTTGTCTCATAATCCATAATTCGCCAATTGAGTACAGAAAGATGCATTTGGCGTTTGCTATATGTACCCATACATGTATGTGGTTGTGTGTGTGTGTGTGTGTGTGTGTGTGTGTGTGTGTGTGTGTGTGTTGGTAAGAAATAAAAACATGCGTTTTGCAGAAATTGAAAAAAAGAATGCTTGTATTAATGGAAAATAGGTATTACGGACGATGATGATGCATAGCAATGCACAGAAATATCGTACATAGAAGATAGTAGTTGTATTGATAGGAGGTGTGCGGTCAATGTTGCATATATTGTATTGCAGCAGACGTCATCGTTGATAGACACACCAGTCAAACATACTCTAACGCTAGATAGATTTCCGATATAGCCCCCTAGGGCTAAGTTCCTTTGTTATCATAGCCATCTTGAATTCAGCTCATCTTCGGGATATTGTTTTGCAGCTAATTGCACTCGGCATTACAAAAGGAATTCTTAAAGGGGCCCTAGAGGCTCACATACATATCAGCTTATATGAAAGTAATACACTTCTAGAACAGGATGCTGCCCTTCTTTTTCTCTTAGTGATTCCATAAGGGGATATTTTTGCATAATGCCATCATCCTTCCCAGCCCCTGGCAGCGGCCATGTTTTTCAATTGGGTGGCAATCTGCCCCTAGCTCTGTGCTTCCTGCCTCTAGCTCTGTGCTTATAACACTGACCACAGCAGGGGGTGATGACCGGATTCAAAATGGCGGCGGCCTTGGCTCAGAGGAGGTGCTATTCACTAATTGCAATTTTAGATTTCTCGTTGTGTGGAGCTCTAGGGCTTCCCTGTTTATGAGAGATGTTGAGCTATGTTCATGAACTTTCACATAAACCTATGATTTGTATTTCCCCAAGTTCCCCTTTAAGATCCACTAGAACAATGTGGCGATAGGAAGTTCATGTAGGTTTGCTTCTGAGTTTGATCTTTCTTTAAACCATCCAATGCTGAGGCTACTTTCACCCATAGCAAAACGACGCAAATATTTTTGAAAACAATCCAATCCCTGCCATGTTGGTATTCATTGGTTAGCTCCCATTGAGTTCTATCAGATGCATACCTGTGTGACAGGGTTTCACTCATTTTAAAGTGTATTTTTGCGTAATTTTGTAATGGCGAAATTATAGCCACCAGTACACGTAGCAAACGTGTTAAAGTGACTATTCCATGGGTTTTATCATCAAGTAGCTTCGAGATTAGCTGTTTCATGCCCTGGCATATAGATAGAAACTGCAGTACAGCTTACTGTGTATATAATGTGTATATAAGAAAACTGCCATGAAAGGGAGGCTAAGATCAACCTGCAAATGCTGTTTGTGTGTCATGTGTGATTGTATCTGTGTCCTTATCCCTATGTCTACGTCCGCATTATGTACCTAAAGGGTAATACTGCATCTTGATCCCATTACCTCTGGAGCCTTATTTTGTATGTGAAGATTATCCCTGGATGTGTATATGGCCTTTACGTCACGTTTACGTTTACGTCCACGATATCTGAGAATTGCTATTGATTGCTCATAAGTTATAGCCTTCTTTTGGTATACTAGAATTATCACTGTTAACATTTGCCAATAATCATATATATATATATATATATATATATATATATATATATATATATATATATATATATATATATATATATATATATATATATATATATATATATATATATATATATATATATATATATATATATATATATATATATATATATATATATATATATATATATATATATATATATATATATATATATGTATATATATATATATATATATATATATATATATATATATATATATATATATATATATATATATATATATATATATGTGTGTGTGTGTATATATGGCATAAGCTTTCAACATGAGGTAATATGAATTAGAGATTAAACAGGTTAAAACGGTATTGAAACTATGAAGTAACAATCGTAGAGTTTACATAGACAACTCCCGCTTTTATTCGGTACCATTATGTTCACATTATGCTGACAATTAAACATCATTGCACACTCGTAAGTCATCAAAATTGAAACATATATGTCTGTGTATGAGAAGCGCACATATGGAGTTTATCCGATGTCGATTTCCTAATAAGGATAAGAAGTTGGTTATTATTCCCGCCCATTGGTCGTCCTTGTGCAGTCTCTCAATGCCATATAGTCGGTATGTGATACCTGCCAGTCAATCGAGTGACGTCACTAATCCAGACCTGACACCAACATGACAACGACCTGACAGGCAGGCTGGGGGATGCAGGCCAGATCCGCATCAGCCCTTCTGCTCTATTGTTATGCTAATGAGCTAATACATCTCTCCTGCAAAATGCGTGTTCTTGCATTGTTAGAGTTATATAGGGCGCCATCCATACTTTTGTTGACAGGAGCAACTTTTGTCAAGACAAAAGTTATTTTTGTCGTAGATAAAATAACTTCTGTCAGACAAAACTAAGTTTAGTTGGACAAAAGTACTTCTGTCTCAACAATAGTTGCTTCTATTAACAAAAGTAACTTTGGCGCACGCCATCTACAGTACAGACATTTAATTCCTGCACCAGTCGACCGGACGTCTGCCAATGCCTGTTTTTTAAAACACCCATGGATAACATGTCAAAAAATAAGCCAAGCACATCAATGACCCACGTAGCTTGCGATGAAAAACTACGTTCAGTGGTGAGGTCATCCATGCATCCTTGCCCAGGAAACTGGGTGACAATCGGGCGTGCGGTCGTGTATTATGCCCGGGCTGCCCACATATTTAGTGCAGGAATTAAATGTCGGCACTGTACAATCAGTGCAAGACATTATGACAAAAGTACGTTTTGTCAGACTTAAGTAACTTCTGTCTGACAAAAGTAACTTCTGTCTCGACAAAAGTTGCTTTTGTCAAAAAAAGTAACTTTTGGTGGACAAAAGTACTTTTGTCAGGACAAAAGTACTTTTGTGTTACACATGGCATGATCATCCTCCAAATTTCACATTTTAGACTTCTGTCTCGACAAAATTACCTCTGTTGACAAAAGTATGGATGTTACAAACGGCGCCCCATAGAATTACATACAGCTTTGATAAGAGGCTGGCAGTGAACTTGGTTTTCGTTCACATGAATCATTTAATTAAGGAACGATACTTTTGTAAATCTGGTATAGCACAAAGTCCTACTAATGCCCAGCCTCCAACTCCTTTTTCTAAAGTGGTGTTTCGAACTGTTACTAGACGTAATAAATAAACACAACGTGTGAGCATGTGCAACTTCCTCGCATGCTTCAAGTTGCTTGGGATATTGTCACGTGCTTTTTGCAGGTTGCTTAGTGGTCTTAACATTCAAACACGTAGTGTTGCATTAGGCTTAATACATGTTGTAACAGGCCGTTATTCTAACAGACCCGTTACATTAATTGCATTGTAACGTACAATTAAGCAGGTCTTGGGGTCGTGCCCATTACATGCCCATTTCAGGAAACTGGCACATAGCAAACCGTTCCTCTAACTCCACTTCCTGGGTTGAAGCGACAGTAGGAAGCTGTTGTGGGAATCTAGTAATTACTATGAATAATTACTGCTCAGCCCAGGACGCAAGTTGGTTATCTATATAGGTCAAATGCTGTTAGTTGTCCTGAGAGGGTATTCCAGAAAAAAAGGAACAGTCTCACCAGATTTCCACCCATGGTCTTATTGGGTTGCAAGAAAAAACTTACACTAGGACTTAAACGAAGTGCACTTCACTTGGACTTAAACTAGAATTATTCTCATTGTGGTAGGGGGCCCTGAATGCCAATAATGATAACAATAATCAAGCCATGCATACCCCTTTCCCATTTCAGTCCCTAAGGCATTGTTGTTGTTATAGACAACAAACAAGCATAGTTTATGATGAGGTTAGTTTGTTCTACTCTCTCCTAACAATGCAAAATATTATTCTCAATGAAATGTCTATTGTAAGCTGAAGTTTGTTTACATGTATCTTTATTATCCCCCTTCCTTTCTTATTTATATGTCTCACCTCATTGGTCATTTATTAATCTGACAAAATAAAACAAATCCTAGTCATTACAAATGAATTAAACATAAGTTTTGTTCAATTTTTCTAACACTATCCAACCAATTTAGGATGCCAACACGTTTTTCTCTCTCAGGTTTTTCTTTATATTCAGCTGTTTCTTGTGAGAGGTCGAAATTACATATAATACACAATATATGCAAATATAAGTATTAGACATTTCAGAGTCTTGTTTTTGCTCAGCACCATTTTGTTATTTTCACAGCAGCCTATTTTGAAAGTTAAGATTGTGTTGCTGCAATTCACTTTTCCTCTTTTTTTACCTTCTTTCTCAACATATGTAATTCAAATGAAAGAAAGAGAAATCACCTATACTAGGTTATGGAAGTAAAAATTGGTCTGTTTTTATATTTCTATGCTGTGTTAATTTGCTTTATAAATGGAAGTCTTTCTTTGCTACAGAGCACTGTTTGCAATTTTACAACTTTAACGTTAATCTTAATATCAACTATTAAGAAAATCTGCATTTATTATTAAAAAGAAAAATATCCCAAAATTTATTATTTTTCTATAAAAGACAATTTAGAAGAAATGCATCCTGTCTCAATTGTTATGAAAATCCTGTGACATCTACGTCTAATGGAAGAGACTGAAGCCAGCCTGGAACGCTCAAACTGAAATACATAAGTCAAGGGTATTTCCATATGACTCCTAGCTATGAACTCTTAAAGAAAGGCTCAAAATTAATGTGTTTAAATTGTATAAAAAATATGCATTTGATGCAGCCGTTTAAGTCAAAGTCCACCTTGTAAGATACCTCTTGGGGTATCTTACGTGGTGGTCTTATTTTGGCCAAATTGAAGTCCAAGTCGAGTGCACTTCAAGTTTAAGTTTTTTCCTGCAACCTGTAGGACTGGTGCACTTACGCAGAAATTTTAGACTGCCAGTAGACCTACACATACATATGTCTTTTCTTGCAATCGGCCCCTGTCAGCCATGCCAAAAAGTATAGATCCTATGTTTTTGTCATAAAAAGCCAAATATTTCAAATTTGTAAATCCTTCTTCTGTAATGAAAGTTTGAAAATGTTTTAAATAATGTGTAGCATATATCCAATGCCAATTGAGCTGAATCTTTATTTTGCAAGTATTATTCTTTTTGCACTGTTACTGCCAAAGCATTAGATTGGAATGCGTGAAAATGGTATCTCTACAAGATATGTCAGGAATCAAGAACAAGCGTATGAGAAGCATTCAACTCATATCAGTGCTTGATATAATGAACTTAGCAAAGAATTATTACGGGGGTTCTTAAGAGTATGAAATGGCATCTGATTGCTGATTGGACAGCAACGGATATGTGAATGTTGCTGTCTCTAGCTGTTGGTGGCCTTCTTTCGTAAAAAAAAAGTTTACCAAAACCGTGTGCTGTATAAGGCATTTTCTTGCAGGAACTCCATATTTTCCATCCAGTTGTCCTATTCTAGTATATTTAGCAGACGTGCATTGTATTTACAAATTCATTGTTTTTTCAAATGTAATTTATTGATCAGAATAATGTCATTTGAGGTAAAACATTGTAAAATAGAAACTGTGGTCCTAACCAGGTCAGCCCAAGCAGCTAAGTTAAAGAAAACTTATAGTTGAAACATCAAGATCAAGAGGATTGGATAACAATTGTTGGAAAGGGGAAACGAGTACTTAACTAGAAGATTAGGGTTATTATTAGTTTGTTGCCAGCATCACAGCCTAGACGGTCATGTAACAAGCATTTAAGAGGGTTGTACATCCTTCGGGCCCGAGAACGCCACATTAAACTGTAATTAAGGCCAGAAGTCCTTGGGGAGAGCAATGTTCACAGAAAGTTTATTGTTTGCATGCTGACCTACTTAGCTCCCTCAAACATGTGAGCTTGTACCACAGTTGCTTGCTTTCCACCAATCAGAGGCCTCGGAAAGTTTAGGGTTATAGGAAATAACCCACACTTTTCAGGCTTTTGTTTTCTAAGCTGGCCAAACCACAAAGGTGTCACCCAAGGGTCCTGGATAGGGCTTCATGCTTTGCGTAGCACAAAACAAAGAAAGGAGATATGTTCATGCTAATCACCTATAAGTACCCTCCCCTACAGGTCTTGTAGTTTCACATGCAAATAGACAAACATTTCATGCATCATAAAAAATAATTCTTTACAACAGATATATATTGAACAATGGTTTATTCATAGAAATATAATAAATATTCCATGCACAGAAATTTAGCATATTCACCCAGGTACGATTTATATCAGGATAGTGTAAACTACACTTCATACCCGAGAATCTCTTTGACAAACCTGTGTCATTCAAGTTTTATGGCTGAACCTTTTTCCATCTTTGAAAATAACAACTTTTTTGATAGAAGAGGGCACAGTAATTTCTAAGGTGTTTGAAGAAAATTCTTTAGCTTTCTTTGGGGGTTGAGTTGGTGTTGGCAGAGCTTCTTTTTCTTCCTTGACAATATCGTTCACATAAATTAAAAACAATAAAGGTCCCAATATAGAGCCCTGGGGCACGCCACAAGTAACTTCCCCTCGGTCTGATAAAGTCCCCTTTATGTCTGTGAATGTTGGATAGGTAGGAGTTGAACCACTTCACTGACCCATCATCACATCCAATAGCACCAAGTTTATCAGACATTATGGCATGGTTGACTGTATCAAAAGCTTTTTGCAGGTCAATCATAACCATTCCTTTATATAGGCCCTTGTCCATGCTAAACTTGATTCTGCCAGAGAGATCGTTGAGAGCAGTCTCTGTGGAGTATGACTTTCTGAAACCTGACTGATATTTATAGAGAATATTATGCTTGTCTCAATGCTTACTTAGCTGATCATACACAATCCTTTCAAATATCTTTAACACCTTGCTTCTTTGAAAGCTTTAGGTACTTTGACTGAGATAATGAGAGATTGAGTATGTGGGTGATGGGAGAAGCTATGACAGAGCACCCATCCCTAATAAACTTGGCAGAAATACTGTCCAACCCTGTAGCTTTCTTAGTGTTAACAGTACTTATTAATTTGTATACAGTACTTTCTGTGACAGTGGGAAAACCAAGGAATTTCCAAGGACCCCTTTTTGGAATAAAAGGATTTTACCTGTATTTTATTAAAAAGTCCACTTGGAGGTTTCAGTTTCTTTACCAGGCCATCTGCAACATTACAGAAAAAGTCACAGAACTATATATATATGTATATATATATATATATATATATATATATATATATATATATATATATATATATATATATATATATATATATATATATATATATATATACTGTAGAACATACAATGTTAGCGTCTGTTTATATATAGCTTACATAGCGACTGGTTCCGCTTCGCTATATATAAAAACGCTGTACTTTTTTCTTACTGTACTGGCGCTGTCAGCGGCGGCCACCGTCGCTAACATAAAGATACGCTATGATACGAAAACTCCCCAATTCGCTAAATTTGGGACATGCGTCATATGTGTGTTCTACAGTATATATATATACATACATACAGTAATAATAAAAATACATCCATACATACATACACACATAATTATATATATATATATATATATATATATATATATATATATATATATATATATATATATATATATATATATATATATATATATATATATACAGTAATAATAAGTTCATTCATTATTGACAGGTAAGCAGTTACAAAAAGTCTTGCACTCTTTCTTCCAATTGCAGTTTGTTTCCTAAAATGTTTATATACTTGCAATGTTGCTAAAAGAGAAACCACAGAGAGGGCCATTGATCTCTATTCAATAACAAAGAATGCCTCCCCCTCACCGTCAGAGAGGGTCTGTTTTCTGTTGCTAGGGTACTATGTATGTCTTCAGGTCGCTAGGTGACAGAGTGTTGTTACACGGCCGCCATGGGACAGACTCAAAGATCAACACTCGTCAGATATGTAAGTTAGTCAAGCGTGTCGAGCAAATAGCTGCTGTAATTATTCGTACCTAACTTACGCGGAAATTCATTATGCAAACACATTCCTCTTACGTCGATCGCTGCTAGACGAACCAGATCGATTTTGGAATAATTTCATTGAGGACTTCTACTGATCCTGTTCTGTTCAGTTTATTTTGTTAATTAGTTGTTGTTTGTTCCTACCTGTAGGTGGCGCCAAAAGCAGCGTAAGATGGGGCAGGACGCTTGACCAAAGGAGTGGACTTTCTACTAATTAACCCGTCGGGGAATAGTGTAGGGACTTCGTAACAATGGTAAGTGTTGCGTTCTTTGTGGTTTTGTTGTATGCATTTGTGGGGATGTACATGTGACTAATGAATTTCTATTCATGTTAATAGAAGTTCTTCCAAGAAGTGCCATCTGCAGCTATGGCACTTTTGTCGATGAATTTTCAATCGAGAATGATTTTACAAAATATTAGAAGGAGAGTTGCTGGTTATGTTTTCCTTAACATTTCTCAACCAAGAGATAGCTGTGTCATTTTATGTCAACTCACTCACTTTTTCCCGGCCCATCTCCGATTTTGATGAAATTTGACAGACTTGTTGGCACATTAGAGGGACTAAAACACACCAAGTCTCAGCTCATTATCTTCATTATTGATGAAGCTACAGCACTTCAAAGATTTCTGAAATTTTTCAAAATTTTCTACTTTGGTACACAAAATATACTTTGACTCGGAAAGTAACCAACTGATTTTTAAAACCCTTACACCAAATATTATTTCATAGCTTTTAACAAGTAATATCCAATTCTCCAAATCAAACTTCACATGCCTTTTACCTACATCACTTAGCACCTTCTCCCCAAAATTCAGGAAAATTAAAAAAGGAGGTATTTCGGGAAATGTAGGTCAAAGGTCAAGGTCTCAGAAAATGACCTTCAAAGGTCAAATGTCTCAAAAGGTCATCAAGTAACATATCGTTGGAAAGTAAATAGTGCCCTCTTTCTAATGGGCCGGGGAAAAAGTGAGTGAGTTGGCTCGAATGACCCAGCTATGGTTTTGCCTACACTACATCATCATGGCGGCCGCTCTGAGCAATAATGAGTT
Source organism: Maea johnstoni (assembly GCA_963942565.1). NCBI lineage: Eukaryota > Metazoa > Annelida > Polychaeta > Spionida > Magelonidae > Maea > Maea johnstoni. Next base: position 31,118,252 of record OZ012695.1, read on the forward strand.
ACCGGTAAGCCATATCCTACATCAAAGGAGGCATAGCATAATGGTTGAGATAGCTGGGAAGGGCATGGAGGCAAAGACCAAGCCTAAAGGTAGAGTTTACAAGCAATGTTAGATCCAAAGTCTTGGTAACAAGCAAGACAAGAATAAGTTTTTACTTCGTGGTCTCTGTATTAATACATATCAAGAAAGCACACTCTTCAAAGGGTTGTCCGATCCTATCAATTCCATTGATAAACACCTCAAACTGTGCCATAAAGATAATGAAACGATATCGTTTTGAAGAATCTTCTTTAATTTCAAAATGGTCATATGGTCCCTATTGAATTTAAATTTTATTTATGAAAAACATACCTTCCTGAATCTTGGCGAATTTTCCCTGTGAGAAATATTTGACTGGGGTTTTCGTACTAGTTGAGTCTGGATTTCAGTTTATTTTCATGTATAATTACAATGTCCGAATAGTCTTCGTTCCTCACAAACACACATACACATGCGCGCGCGCGCGTGCATGCATACATACATACATACATAAAACATACATTCATACATATATGCAGACATACATACATGTAAATGAAATGAGAAATGAAATGTGCAAAGAAAGTATAAAATACCTAGTATATGGAACTGATTTACCTGTTTTGTGTAAAGTACCATTAAAAGAGTTTCTTACAATATATATATATATATATATATATATATATATATATATATATATATATATATATATATATATATATATATATATATATTTATATATTTATATATATACTGTATATATATATATTTATACACACACATACATATATACATATATATATATATATATATATATATATATATATATATATATATATATATATATATATATATATATATATATATATATATATATATATATATATATATATATATATATATATATGTGTATATGAATGCATAGACACGAAAACAATGTGAATAACACATCATCTATTCTGATGATTGTTATGTCAAGTCTATTTCTTCAATATTTTCTCAAGTATCTTACTCTCGTCTTGAGTGCCACGGGTTCCAAAGACAAATAAGCGTCGTGGAATTGCGCAGATGACATTTTATAGATAGGGAATCGGTAGGGTCCTATTGAAGTGAAGTTGTATAGCTACTTGAGTAACGTTATTGGCAAAGTAAACAAAATGCTACTAGGGTATAACATTGACAAACAATTTGCACGTTAAGTGACCACGTGTGCTGATCACTTTCAAGAGAACTAATTCAACGGAGTTATGTAACAAGACTACAAGCCAACAGCTATAATCTGATTTCAATATGTTCCAATTCTCAAAATAGTTTCAATGGTAGATCAAATCAACTCCATCTCAGATTGG
>OZ012695.1:31119818-31179818 GCA_963942565.1 Maea johnstoni
TATATATATATATATATATATATATATATATATATATATATATATATATATATATATATATATATATATATATATATATATATATATATGTACATATATATATATATATATATATATATATATATATATATGTACATATATATATATATATATATATATATATATATATATATATATATATATATGTACATATATATATATATATATATATATATATATATATATATATATGTACATATATATATATATACATATATATATATATATATATATATATATATATATATATATATATATATATATATATATATATATATATATATATATATATATATATATATATATGTATATATATATATATATATATATGTATATATATATATATATATATATATATATATATATATATATATATATATATATATATATATATATATATATATATATATATATATATATATATATTATGTGTGTGTGTCCTGTGTTTGGGTGTCTGTGCGAGGGAGAACAGTGGAAGTAAGAAGTGGTATCACATCTCTGGTGTGACAATACGTCTTACCAATACAAAGTTCTATTTCATGTATGCCTATTGACGTTCCCACAAATACCCCGAGGTGCTTGGACAAGCAGCGTAGGTTTGCCTCCCACCTTGTACTTAATGTATCGAAAATCAATCACTCGGTGTCCTGCATTGATTGTTCCTGAACTAATATTTACATGTCACTATTAATGGTGGATTTCGATTTCAGTTATATCCGGAACACTAACATTTCATTTATCTGAATTGTTGCCAATCTGAGATGGAGTTGATTTGATCCACCATTGAAAGTATTTTGAGAAATGGAAAGATATCGAATTAAGATTATAGCTGCTGGTTTGTAGTCTTTTTACATAACTCCGTTGAAATAGTTCTCTTCAAAGTGATCAACACACTTGGTTACTCAAAAATTGTTTGTTAATGTTATACCCTTGTAGCACTTTGTTTACTTTGCCAATAACGTTACTCAAGTAGTTGTACAACTTCACTTCAACAGGACCCTATCGATTCCCTATCTATAGAATGTCATGTGAGCAATTCCACGACGCTTATTTGTCTTTGGAACCCGTGGCACTTAAGACGAGAGTAAGATGCTTGAGAAAAGACTGAAGAAATAGACTTGACATAACAATCATCAGAATAGGCGATGTGTTATTCACATTGTTTCCGTGTCTATGCATTCATATATATGTTTATATATATGTCTATATATATATATATATATATATATATATATATATATATATATATATATATATATATGTTTATATATATGTCTATATATATATATATATATATATATATATATATATATATATATATATATATATATATATATATATATATATATATATATATATATATATATATATATATATATATATATATAAATTGTAAGAAACTCTTTTAATGGTACTTTACACAAAACAGGTTAATCAGTTGCATATACTAGGTATTTTATACTTTCTTTGCACCTTTCATTTCTCATTTCATTTACATGTATGTATCTTTGCATGTATGTATGAATGTATGTTTTATGTATGTATGTATGTATGTATGTATGTATGTATGTATGTATGTATGTATGTATGCATGCACGCGCGCCCGCGCGCGCGCGCATGTGTATGTGTGTGTTTGTGAGGAATGAAGACTATTCGGACATTGTAATTATACTAGAAAATAGACTACAATCCAGACTCAACTAGTACGAAAACCCCAGTCAAATATTTCTCACAGGGAAAATTCGCCAAGATTCAGAAAGGCATGTTTCTCATAAATAAAATTCAAATTCAATAGGGACCATATGACCATTTTGAAATTAAAGAAGATTCTTCACAGTTTGAGGTGTTTATCAATGGAATTGATAGGATCGGACAACCCTTTGAAGAGTGTGCTTTCTTGATATGTATTAATACAGAGACCACGAAGTAAAAACTTATTCTTGCCTTGCTTGTTACCGAGACTTTGGATCTAACATTGCTTGTAAACTCTACCTTTAGGCTTGGTTTTTGCCTCCATGCCCTTCCCAGCTATCCCAACCATTATGCTATGCCTCCTTTGAAGTAGGATATGGCTTAACTCATTATTGCTCAGAGCAGCGGCCATGATGATTTTAATGAGATAGTGCAGGCACAACCATAGCTGGGTCATTCCATGCCAACTCACTCACTTTTTTCCCGGCCCATTGGAAAGAGGGGACAACTTACTTTCCAACGATATGTTACTTGATGACCTTTTGAGACATTTGACCTTTCAAGGTCATTTTCTGAGACCTTGACCTTTGACCTACATTTCCCAAAATACCTCATCTTCAATTTTCCTGAATTTTAGGGAGAAGGTGCTAAGTGATGTAGGTAAAAGGCATGTGAAGTTTGGTTTTGGAGAATAGGATATTACTTGTTAAAAACTATGAAATAATATTTGGTGTAAGGGTTTTAAAAATCAGTTGGTTACTTTCCGAGTCAAAGTATATTTTGTGTACCAAAGTAGAAAATTTTGAAAAATTTCAGAAATCTTTGAAGTGCTGTAGCTTCATCAATAATGAAGATAATGAGCTGAGACTTGGTGTGTTTTAGTCCCTCTAATGTGCCAACAAGTCTGTCAAATTTCATCAAAATCGGAGATGGGCCGGGAAAAAGTGAGTGAGTTGACATAAAATGACACAGCTATCTCTTGGTTGAGAAATGTTAAGGAAAACATAACCAGCAACTCTCCTTCTAATATTTTGTAAAATCATTCTCGATTGAAAATTCATCGACAAAAGTGCCATAGCTGCAGATGGCACTTCTTGGAAGAACTTCTATTAACATGAATAGAAATTCATTAGTCGCATGTACATCCCCACAAATGCATACAACAAAACCACAAAGAACGCAACACTTACCATTGTTCCGAAGTCCCTACACTATTCCCCGACGGGTTGATTAGTAGAAAGTCCACTCCTTTGGTCAAGCGTCCTGCCCCATCTTACGCTGCTGTTGGCGCCACCTACAGGTAGGAACAAACAACAACTAATTAACAAAATAAACTGAACAGAACAGGATCAGTAGAAGTCCTCAATGAAATTATTCTTAGATCGATCTGGTTCGTCTAGTAGCGATCGACGTAACAGGAATGTGTTTGCATAATGAATTTCTGCGTAAGTTAGGTACGAATAATTACAGCAGCTATTTGCTCGACACGCTTGACTAACCTACATATCTGACGAGTGTTGATCTTCGAGTCTGTCCCATAGCGCCCGTGTAACAACACTCGGTCACCTAGCGACCTGAAGACATACATAGTACCCTAGCAACAGAAAACAGACCTTCTCTGACGGTGAGGGGGAGGCACTCTTTGTTATTGAATAGAGATCAATGGCCCTCTCTGTGGTTTCTCTTTTAGCAACATTGCAAGTATATAAACATTTTAGGAAACAAACTGCAATTGGAAGAAAGAGTGCAAGACTTTTTGTAACTGCTTACCTGTCAATAATGAATGAACTTATTATTACTGTATATATATATATATATATATATATATATATATATATATATATATATATATATATATATATATATATATATATATATATATATGTATATATATATATATAAATATATATATATATATATATATATATATATATATATATATATATATATATATATATATATATATATATATATATATATATATATATATAATTATGTGTGTATGTATGTATGGATGTATATTTATTATTACTGTATGTATGAATATATATATACACTGTAGAACACACATATGACGCGTGTCCCAAATTTAGCGATTTGGGGAGTTTTCGTATCATAGCGTATCTTTATGTTAGCGACGGTGGCCGCTGACAGCGCCAGTACAGTAAGAAAAAAGTACAGCGTTTTATATATAGTGAAGCGGAATCACACGCTATGTAAGCTATATATAAACAGACGCTAACATTGTGTGTTCTACAGTATATATATATATATATATATATATATATATATATATATATATATATATATATATATATATATATATATATTATATATATATATATATATATATATATATATATATATATATATATATATATATATATATATATATATATATATATATATATATATATATATAGTTCTGTGACTTTTTCTGTAATGTTGCAGATGACCTGGTAAAGAAACTGAAACCTTCAAGTGGACTTTTTAATAAAATACAGGTAAAATCCTTTTATTCCCAAAAAGGGGTCCTTGGAAATTCCTTGGTTTTTCCACTGTCACAGAAAGTACTGTATACAAAGTAATAAGTACTGTTAACACTAAGAAAGCTACACGGTTGGACAGTATTTCTGCCAAGTTTATTAGGGATTGGTGCTCTGTCATAGCTTCTCCCATCACCCACATACTCAATCTCTCATTATCTCAGTTAAGGTCTTACGATACTCTATACCAGTGACACCTATTGGGTATTGGACAAACTAAAATAATTTATTACAATTTACTTGACGTCACTGGAAATATTGATAAGAAATTGAATTTCATTGAATATGTACCAATTCTGATTATACTTGCCTATTATAAATAGTATCCTATGAGTTTTTTGTTTTTGGCTACAGTGATTTCCATATTCATTGAATTTGTTGTTTTGACACATTTTCAGGAATAATGTGTGATAATCCATGTGTATAAAGTGGGGTTCCCTTTCTTAACAATATCTTATATAAGTATGGGCATTAACAGTAACTATTGAGTAACTCTTTTCTAACATTTTCATGAAAATTTGCCCCAAAAATGTCCTATTTCACAATCTTTGACCATCTGTGGTTCGAAAACTAACCTGATGACCTATCATTTTCTTTGTGTCTTTTTATTAAGAGCATTGTGTAGATAGTGTAGACAAAAATTGGTGAAAATTAAACTAGGCAATTCTGACTTATATCAATTTTGGGTTAAAAACTCGTTTCTCGAATTTCTTGATTTTGCCCAATAATTCCTGTGTAACAGCAAAAAAATAATTTCAACATGGCAAAACAGTATTTCAGGCAGTGTCAGTATTCTGAAGGGATAAATCTAGCAAAGAAAGACACCAATTTTGGAGAAAGTGATGTTTGTGACATAAATTGCATTAATTTTTCAAAAATCTGTGAAAAAAGAACTAAGTTGATGACCCCATGATTTTAAGTTGTTTTGAGGATCACTGTGCTATGTTCTTTCCTTATGCAAAATTTCAGGAAAATTAAACTGAGATTTCTAAAAGTGTCGTAAGACCTTAACTGTACCTAAAGCTTTCAAAGGAGCAAGGTGTTAAAGATATTTGAAAGGATTGTGCATGATCAGCTAAGTAAGCATTGAGACAAGCATAATATTCTCTATAAATATCAGTCAGGTTTCAGAAAGTCATACTCCACACAGACTGCTCTCAACGCTCTATCTGGCAGAATCAAGTTTAGCCAAGGGCCTATATAAAGGAATGGTTATGATTGACCTGCAAAAAGCTTTTGATACAGTCAACCATGCCATAATGTCTGATAAACTTGGTGCTATTGGATGTGATGATGGGTCAGTGAAGTGGTTCAACTCCTACCTATCCAACATTCACAGACATAAAGGGGACTTTATCAGACCGAGGGGAAGTTACTTGTGGCGTGCCCCAGGGCTCTATATTGGGACCTTTATTGTTTTTAATTTATGTGAACGATATTGTCAAGGAAGAAAAGGAAGCTCTGCCAACACCAACTCAACCCCCAAAGAAAGCTAAAGAATTTTCTTCAAACACCTTAGAAATTACTGTGCCCTCTTCTATCAAAAAAGTTGTTATTTTCAAAGATGGAAAAAGGTTCAGCCTTAAAACCTGAATGATACAAGTTTGTCAAAGAGATTCTCAGGTATGAAGTGTAGTATACACTATCCTGATATAAATTGTACCTGGGTGAATATGCTAAATTTCTGTGCAGGGAATATTTATTCTATTTCTATGAATAAACCCTTGTTCAATATATATCTGTTGTAAAGAATTATTCTTTTATGATGCATGAAATGTTTGTCGATTTGAATGTGAAACTACAAGACCTGTAGGGAAGGGTACTTATAGGTGATCAACATGAACATATCTCCTTCCTTTGTTTTGTGCTACGCAAAGCATGAAGCCCTATCCAGGACCCTTAGGTGACACCTTTTTGGTTTGGCCAGCTTAGAAAACAAAAGCCTGAAAATGTGGGTTATTTCCTAATACCCTAAACTTTCCGAGGCCTCTGGTTGGTGGAAGGCAAGCAACTGTGGTACAAGCTCACATGTTTGAGGGGGCTAAACTGGGTCAGCATGCAAACAATAAACTTTCTGTGGACATTGCTCTCCCCTAGGACTTTTGGCCTTAATTACAGTTTAATGTGGCGATCTCATGCCAAAAGGATGTACAACCCTCTTAAATGCTTGTTACGTGACCATCTAGGCTGTGATGCTGGTAAGAAACTAATACTAACCCTAATTTCCTAGCTAAGTACTCGTTTCCCCTTTCCAACAATTGTTATCCAATCCCTTCGATCTTGATGTTTCAACTATATTTTTTCTTTAACTTAGCTGCTTGAGCTGACCTGGTTAGGACCACAGTTTCTATTTCACAATGTATTACCTCAAATGACACGGTTACATTTGATTTGTAAATACAATGCACGTCTGCTAAATATAGTAGGATAGGACAACTGGATGGAAGATTTGGAGTTCCTGCAAGAAAATGAATTACAGCACATGATTTTGGTAGACCTTCTTTACAAAAGAAGGTCAACAACAGTTAGAGACAGCAACATTCCCATATCTGTTGTTAGATTGTCCAATCAGCAATCAGATGCTATTACATACTCTTAAGAACCTGCGCAATAATTCTTTGCTAAGTTCATTATATCAAGCACTGGTATGAGTTGAATGCTTCTCATACACTTGTTCTTGATTCCTGACATCTTGTACAGATGCCATTTTCACGCATTCCAATATAATGCTTTGGCAGTAACAGTGCAAAAAGAATAATACTTGCAAAAAAAAAGATTCTGCTCAATTGATTCGTTTTTGGCATTGGATATATAATACACATTATTTAAAACATTTTCAAACTTTCATTACATAAGAAGGAATTTCAAATTTGAAATATGTGGCTTTGTATGCCAAAAAGACAAACAGAGGATTTATAGTTTTTGGCATGGCTGATAGAGGCCGATTGCAAGCAAAGACGTACGTAAGTGTAAGTCTACTGGCAGTCTTAAATTTCTGGGTAAGTGCACCTACGGGTTGCAGGAAAAAACTTAAACTTGAAGTGCACTCAACATGGACTTAAATTTGGCCAAAATAAGACCACCACGCAAGATACCCTACGAGGTGGACTCTGACTTAAGAAGCTGCATCAAATGCATATTTTTTTATACAATTTAAACACATTAACTTTGAGCCTTTCTTTAAGAGTTCATAGCTAGGAGTCATATAGAAATACTTTTGACTTATGTATTTCAGTTTGAGTGTTCCATGCTGGCTTCAGTCTCTTCCATTAGACGGAGAAGTCACAGGATTTTCACAACAATTGAGATAGGATGCATTTCTTCTAAACCGTCTTTTATAGAAAAATAATACATTTTGGGGATATTTTTCTTTTCAATGATAAATGCAGATTTTCTTAATATATGATAATAAGATTAACTTTGTTTGATTAAAGTTGTAAGATTGCAAACAGTGCTCTGTAGCAAAGAAAGACTCCCATTTATAAAGCAAATTAATACAGCATATAAATATAAAAAAAGACCAATTTTTACTTCCACAATCTAATATAGGTTATTTCTCTTTCTTTCATTTGATTTACATGTGTTGAGAAAGAAGATAAAAAAAGACGAAAAGTGAAGTGCAGCAACACAATCTCAACTTTCAAAATAGGCTGCTGGGAAAATAACTAAATGGTGCTGAGCAAAAACAAGATTCTGAAACATCTAATACTTATATTTGCATATATTGTGTATTATATGTAATTTCGACCTCTCACAAGAAACAGCTGAATATAAAGAAATACCGGAGAAAGAAAAACGTGTTGACATCCCAAATTGGTTGGATAGTGTTAGAAAAATTGGATAGAACCTGTGTTTAATTCATTTGTAATGATTAGGATTTGTTTCATTTGGTCAGATTGATGAATGACCAATGAGGTGAGACATATAAAGAAGAAGGGAAGGGGGATAATAAAGAGATGTAAACAAACCTCAGCTTACAATAGACATTTCATTGAGAATAATATTTTGCATTGTTAGGAGAGAGTAGAACGAACTAACCTCATCATAAACAATGCTTGTTTGTTGTCTATAACAACAACGATGCCGTAGGGACTGAAATGTGAAAGGGGCATGCATGGTTTAATTATTGTTATCATTATTGGCGTTCAGGGCCCCCTACCACAATGAGAATAATTTTAGTTTAAGTCCAAGCGAAGTGCACTTCGTTTAAGTCCAAGTGTAAGTATTTTCTTGCAACCCAATAAGACCATGAGTGGAAATCTGGTGAGGCTGTTCCTTTTTTCTGGAATACCCCCTCAGGACAGCTAACAGCATTTGACCTATATAGATAACCAACTGAGCAGTAATTATTCATAATAATTACGGCACCACTGTGGGGCGATACTAGATTCACACAACAGCTTCCTACCGTCGCTTCAACCCAGAAAGTGGAGTTAGAGGAACGGTTTGCTATGTGCCAGTTTCCTGAAATGGGCATGTAATGGGCACAATTGTTAACCCCAAGACGTGCTTGTACGTTACAATGCCATTAATGTAATGGCCCGTTACCACATGTATGAAGCCTAATGCAACACCACGCGTTTGAAGGTTAAGACCACTAAGCAACCTGCAAAAAGCATGTGACAATATTCCAAGGAACTTGAAGCACACGAGGAAGTTGCACACATTCACACTTTGTGTTTATTTATGACGTCTAGTAACAGTTCGAAACACCACTTTAGAAAGAGGAGTTGGAGGTTGGGCATTAGTATGACTTTGTACTATAGCAGATTTATAAAAGTACCGTTCCTTAAATGATTCATGTGAATGAAAACCAAGTTCACTGCCAGCCTCTTTTCAAACCTGTATGTAACTCTAACATCCATACTTTTGTCGACAGAAGCAATTTTGTCCAGACAGAAGTCTAAAATGTGAAATGTGGAGGATGATCATCCCATGTGTAACACGAAAGTACTTTTGTCCTGACAAAAGTACTTTTGTCCAACAAAAGTTACTTTTGTTGACAAAAGCAACTTTTGTCGAGACAGAAGTTACTTTTGTCTGACAGAAGTTACTTTTAGTCTGACAAAACTTACTTTTGTCAACAAAGTACTTTTGTCATAGTGTCTTGCACTGATTGTAGATGGCGTACGCCAAAGTTACTGTTTGACAGAAGCAACTTTTGTCTTCTTATTAGAAAATGAGTTACACCCCTTCCATACTATGATGCACATTCTGTAACATTATGTAAACCACTGTATGTTATCTTGTATTACCTTACTACAAAGGACTTGAGATTTGTGCTGTAAATTGTATTGATTGTGAAACAATAAATTATATTATATTTGTCCAACAAAAGTCACTTTTGTGTGACAAAAGTAGTTTTGTCTACGACAAAATAACTTTTGTCTTAACAAAAGTTGCTTCTGTCAACAAAAGTATGGATGTTACAAATTTCGCCCTATATAACTCTAACAATGCAAGAACACATATTTTGCAGGAGAGATGTATTAGCTCATTAGCATAACAATAGGGCAGAAGGGCTGATGCGGATCTGGCCTGCATCTCCCAGCCTGCCTGTCAGGTCGTTGTCATGTTGGTGTCAGGTCTGGATTAGTGACGTCACACGATTGACTGCCAAGTATCACATACCGACTATATGGCATTGAGAGACTGCACAAGGACGACCAATGGGCGGGAATAAAAAACCAACGTCTTATCTTATTAGGAAATCGACATCAGATAAACTCCATATGTGCGCTTCTCATACACAGACATATATGTATCAATTTTGATGACTTAGCATAATATGAAAATAATGGCAGCCAATAAAAGCGGGAGTGGTCTATGCAAACAAAAGAGTGTTACTTCATAGTTTCAATACCGTTCTAACATTTTAGTAGCTTATGCAATATATATATGTGTGTATGTATGTATGTATGTATGTATGTACGTACGTACGTACGTACGTACGTACGTACATACATATGTATATATATACCTCTCTCTCTCTCTCTCTTTAAATATATATATATATATATATATATATATATATATATATATATATATATATATATATATATATATATATATATATATATATATATATATATATATATATAAGGGTTGATATTTGCAATATATGAATAGTCCTCTTACACAAAAATATGGGCAAACGTTAACAGTGATAATTCTAGTATACCAAAAAAGGCTATAACATGAAGAGTATAAGCAGTCAAAAGCAATTCTCAGATATCGTGGACGTAAACGTAAACGTGACGTAAAGGCCATATACACATCCAGGGATAATCTTCACATACAAAATAAGGCTCCAGAGGTAATGGGATCAAGATGCAGTATTACCCTTTAGGTACATAATGCGGACGTAGACATAGGGATAAGGACACAGATACAATCACACATGACACACAAACAGCATGTGCAGGTTGATCTTAGCCTCCCTTTCATGGCAGTTCTTTTATATACACATTATATACACAGTAAGCTGTACTGCAGTTTCTATCTATATGCCAATGCATGAAACAGCTAATCTGGAAGCTACTTGATGATATAAACACATGGAATAGTCACTTTAACACGTATGCTACGTGTACTGATGGCTATAATTTCGCCATTTCAAAATTATGCAAAAACCATTTTAAAATGAGTGAAACCCTGTCACACAGGTATGCATCTGATAGAACTCAACGAGAGCTAACCAATGAATACCAACATGGCAGGGATTAGATGGTTTTCAGAAAAAGCGTCGTTGCGCTATGGGTGAAAGTAGCCTTAGCATTGGATGCGTTAAAGAAAGATCAAACTCAGAAGCAAACCTACATGAACTTCCTATCGTCACAGTGTTCTAGTGGATCTTAAAGGGGAACTTGGGGAAGAACAAATCATAGGTTTATATGAAAGTTCAAGAACATAGCTCAACATATGTCATAAACAGGGAAGCCCTAGAGCTCCACACAAAGATAAAATCTAAAATTGCAATTAGTGAATAGCACCTCCTCTTTGCCAAGGCCGACACCATTTTAAATCCGGGTCATCACCCCCTGCTGCGGTCAGTGTTATAAGCACAGAGCTAGGGGCAGGAAGCACAGAGCTAGGGGCAGATTGCCACCCAATTGAAAAACATGGCCGCTGCCAGGGGCTGGGCAGGATGATGGCATTATGCAAAAATCTCCCCTCATGGGATCACTGAGCAGCATACTGTTCTTGGAGTGTATTACTTTCATATAAGCTGATATGTATGCGAGCCTATGGGGCCCCTTAAGGAATTCCTTTTGTAATACCGAGGGTAATTAGCTGCAACACAATATCCCGAAGATGAGCTGAATTCAAGATGGCTATGATAACAAAGGAACTTAGCCCTAGGGAGCTAGATTGGAAATCTATCTAGCGTTAGAGTATGTTTGACTGGTGTGTCTATCAACGATGACGTCTTCTGCAAAACAATATATGCAACATTGACCGCACATCTCCGATCTATACAACTACTATTTTCTATGTACGAAATTTCTCTGCATTGCAAAACATTATATGCAACATTGACCGCACACCTCCGATCAATACAACTACTATCTACTATGTACGATATTTCTTTTTGTACCACAGTTGCTTGCCTTCCACCAATCAGAGGCCTCGAAAAGTGTAGGGTTATAGGACATACCCCACACTTTTCAGGCCTTTGTTCTCTAAGCTGCCTAAACCCAAAGGTGTTACCCAAGGGTATACTTTTCTCGGCCTGTGATTGGTGGAAGGCAGTCAACTGTGGTACAAGCCACATAGACTCCTCGGAGGCTGTGGTGTATGGGATACCCTTGGGGTTACTCGGCTTCGCCTCGTAACACCTTGGGTATATCTCATACACCCCAGCTTCCTTGGGGTCTATCTATCACGTATTGCTATGCATCATCATCATCGTCCGTAAAAAGTCAAATACTCTGTTTTTTCATTAATACAAGCATTCCTTTTTTCAATTTCTGCAAAACACATGTTTTTATTTCTTACCAACACACACACACACACACACACACAAACACCTATGGGTACATATAACAAACACCAAATGCATCTTTCTGTACTCAATTGGCGAATTATGGATTATGAGACAAAAATCTCAAATGGTATACCTTACATTCCGTCAGCATCAGATAATATTACTAATATTTCTCTAAGATGTGAATTAGATCTGACCATGTTTGTTAGAGTATTGGAAGTTTCCCCTCAATTTCGGCATAACACTGTTCATATTGTAACTGCACTGATAGTCCTTATTTGATTTTTGCCATATTCGCCACCTTGCCTTCCGTCTGTTTTTGTATATTTTCTTCGTTTAGTACCATACCTAATCTGAACTTAATCTGTAGCCACAATGTATGTAATTTCTGACATGTAAGAAATGCATACCCTATTGCCTCAGATGTGTAATTGCATAGGGGACTGTGATTCAGGACTATTCAGAATTTTCATTTGATATCGACTTCATTTGTAAAAGCTCTTCTATACTTCACTATCAGGCAAGACAAGATAAAACCTTTACCCATGCCCACTGAATTGAGGATGTAAAAATAGTAGAAAAATGTAAGATAGTTTCGGGATGTTATTGCTACTATAAGTTCCCGCATCACGTTGGCATCCTCAATTCCTTTCAATGTGTTTATTGTTTGGAGAAAGGGGATATCAGACATACCTTTCTCCATTGTGAAAAGGTGTATTTATTCTGACGCGAAGTTGAGTTGAGTACGAAGTTAAGGACCTTGCTTACCGTTTTATAGAATTGCATTATACAAATGAAAGCTTTGAAGAATTCGCAACAAGGTGAAATTATGTGAACTACGCTTATTGGACTAAAGGCATTCTAAGGAAGTAAGTATCCTTAGAATATTGTAAGGAGAAAAGAAATTAGAGAGAGAATTCTCAAATTCATTCCATAATGAAATAATACAATAGACTTGAATGAAGTATCCACTATAGGGTATGTTTTCTGATAGTGTCGATTTTGCTGTGTACACTATCATTATGTGACTGACGTATGTTGAATGTTGGAATTGTAGGACAAATGATAATGATTCCTGCTAGAACATTGGAAACAGTTTACAAACCAGCGCAGGCAGAGCAATCAATCAGAACGCAGATACCATTCAACAATGGGTTGGTGGTAGAGGTAAAGGTAGAGGTATTCGGTTTATAGTCTTCTATCCACCAAAGCGCTCACACGGGGTTATTTTGTCCGTTAATTTGGTTATATAGGGTTAGTTTGGTTATATAGGATTATTTGGACAGTTTTAGCCTTTTACAGGTATTTGTCTAAGGCTAGCTTATATGGTTATTTGTGAATATAGGGTTATTTTGAGGTTACCTCTTTGTTAACGCCTACAGTCCTTTCCTCTCTCTACCCAGTATCAGATGAACTGTGACTGACTAGGTCAGCAATGAGAACAGTAAGAGACCAAACATCACAGAATCACGACTAGGCCCGATCACAAGTTTGGAACGTTTTTGTCCCTATTCTCCTTATTGAATTTCATTAAAATTTAGCCTTTCTTATCAAGCACTTTTTGTTTCAAAGGTTTAAGGATTTCCTCGAAGTTTGGCATATTATACAAATATGAAACCCCACAGAGATGTCATATCTGCTTTATTATACCGAACAAATACAAAACACAAAAGGGGGAAAAATTACAAACACCAGAAATTTTGGATAAATACTCGTGGTCTGCCTTGTAGAACTAGTTTCACCGGTAGGTCTCTCGGCAAACTCCGTAGGTGTTCGGGCTAGCGGTCATTATTCTTTGGGCTAGCGGTAATTAGTCAACTATTTCATGGCTGTTGCTGTGAATTATTCAACTATTTCATAAGCTGTTAAGGACACAGCCTGTCACTAAGGAGTGGGGAAATCATGACGATTAATCCATGGCCCTTGAATCAAGAATCAATAATCTTCACATGAGGTATAATATTCATAGAGAAGGGGATCATGGAGGGATCAGGTTTTTCATTGCTCCTTACGTATGTAATCTAGAAGTTGAAAATGTACTATTTTCCCAATTACAACAATAATCCCGAAAGAATTTTAACATAATTTGAGTGGGGCAAAATCTTGAAAAGAGGTAATAACTTTCCCTCTGAATTAATGAGATTTGATGGTCCCCGGTGGTTCATTACTGTGGATAGTAGGAGCCCCGAGTAGATACATTATGAATGTTTCTTTTTAATTTCAGTTGTAACCCTTAAAAGCCTCTCAGACTCTTACATCCTGCTGTGAGGGTACTTTTGTGATGCTGAATGTATTCTTCATGAGAAGACTTTCCGTTCAACTTTATATAGGCTAAGATGCCAAACAAATGCAGGGGAGAGGAAAACTGAGTCAAAAACATGATACCTTGGCGACCCTAAAATGACTATTAAATTAGTGATATTGTGTTATAATTGAAAAGAAGCAGTAAATTATGCGTAATCCGTCACGGTTGACACCGAGTCTTTCTTCACCACATGCAGTGACATCACATACGTTCTTTAATACCATTTGTTATTGATGGCATATATGATGAAGTGCATTGCAATATGAGAATGCTCTGCCAAGCTTTTCTCGGCCTGTGATAGGTGGAAGGCAGTTAACTGTGGTACAAGCCACATAGACTTCTCGGAGGCGGTGGTGTATGTGGTACCCTCGGGTTACTCGGCTCCGCCTCGTAACACCTTGGGTATATCCCATACACCACAGCTTCCATGGGGTCTATCTATCACATCTATCACATAGCTGTGGTGTAAGTGGTATACCCGAGGTGATGCGAGGCAAAGTCGATTAGCCCCGAGAGATATCACATACACCACAGCTTCCATGGGGTCTATCTATCACGTATATGGACAGGATTACCAGAAGCATCCGTGTTACATTAAATGCGTGGTGTAAAATTACGCTCGCATTCCAGCAAAGCCAGCATACTGTTGGATAAATGGTTATATAGGTAATACTAATAGCACATATCTAGAGGCAGACTCACAATGGACTACTACCTCCCATAACTACGTATCGTCCAGTACAACAGAAACCACACTGTATTGATCACTCACTGACTTCCAATGCTGCATACCGTATCCGTGCGACTCTCGGCTAGCGAACCTGTGCTCGTACCATAAGACCTTTAAGATGACTCTAAGACTCAGTTCCCAGTGACAGTTCTGTCCTCGTAGTTTTTCTTAAACATACGCCTTTAAGAAACCCAACAACATCTTAAGCATGCCCCTCTACTTTAACGTGTTTGTTATTGTTTTCCCTGGCCGGGAAGCTGCACAAGTGCCTTGCCGCACTTCTCCCAAGGTGCATGTTTATCATAGGGGTTGAAGTACCCCTAGACATTGTGTAAATTCTGCGTTTAAACCCCTTTCATCCTCACCATGACTATCTAGGGAAAATTGTCAAATTTTCAAATTACTATTGCACATCCAAAATGTACTCTTGAATTGGATGAGAAATACAATATTGAAGATGATCTGGAGGGCAGCCAATGGCTAAACATGATGAGTAAGACTCTTATAAACTGTTTGAGGAAGAGGATCGTTATAACCAAGGCTAACTACTATTTTCAATCAAAATATTTACAGGTTGTTGCATTGTTATCACAGTATGTTCAATCGTGTCATACTGTGTGTACAGCTCAGACGCGAATGGATTAAGACAACGTTCCTCGGTCCCGTGATGTGAACCTGTGTGTCGCAAACAATTATATATATATATATATATATTATATATATATATATATATATATATATATATATATATATATATATATATATATATATATATATATATGTATATATATATGTATATATATATACATACATATATATATATATATATATATATATATATATATATATATATATATATATATATATATATATATATATATATATATATATATATATATATATATATATATATATATATATATATATAAATATATATATATATATATATACATATATATATATATATATATATATATATATATATATATATATATATATATATATATATATATATATATATATATATATATATATATATATATATGTGTGTGTGTGTGTGTGTGTGTGTGTGTGTGTGTGTGTGTGTGTGTGTGGGTGTGTGTGTGTGTGTGTACGTACGTACTGAGGTACGTACGTGTATATATATATATATAATATATATATATATATATATATATATATATATATAATATATATATATATATATATATATATATATGTGTGTGTGTGTCTGTGTTGCTGTGTGTGGTGGGTAGGTGTGGGCGTATGTAACCTATCTAAAAGCCTTTAAATCCATGAACAGAGCATATATATATCATCTAGCAATTTCTGATTGACAACCTCTATTTGTACTCGTTGTATGAACCTGTTTTGTACAAATAATGCAGTCAATTCATTCATTCATTCATTAGGATTCAATTATGTATCAGTCTTAAGCTGCTATATGATATGCAATCATAGACAGATGATTAAAATTGTATGATATCACACTGGTTGTGTTGTACATCAAACAGGATGCTGCAAAACAACACGTTAAATCAATGCATTGTAGTGCCTCTGCTGCTGTAATCAAGCTGAGCGGTTGTACCTGCTGCGGTAGCTATGTTTAAACCCACTTGGTAAATTGTGAAAGGGAATCAACACTCATGAGCACTCAATAATAACTGGCTATCTACGTCCCATGTCCTCCCAATAAAACAAACTTGCACCAAACGTACATATGTGTTTGCACATCACACTCCTGTACGATTCCCTTGAATACCATATTAAACAATCAGTGGTGTCATCCTAAATAAGTCATCTGTCAGCATGTCAAAGCAGAATTCGAAAACACATGCCTTGCATTCATTCAAATGACAAAGTGGTCTGTCCTCCTTTTCAGATTTGATATAATAGTTTATATTGATTACAGCTTTACTGAAGTCAAAATGTTTTCCTAACTATATGGATATTCACGGATATTGTGTGTGTATATATACACACACACACACAGACACACACAGACACACACAGACACACACACACACACACATATATATATATATATATATATATATATATATATATATATATATATATATATATATATATATATATATATATATATATATATATATGTGTGTGTGTGTGTGTGTGTGTATATATTTATATTTATATATATATATATATATATATATATATATATATATATATATATATATATATATATATATATATATATATATATATATATATAGTGTGTGTGTGTGTGTGTGTGTGTGTGTGTGTGTGTGTGTGTGTGGTAGTGCAATTCTATTTCAGGGTATCTGATATGACGGTGTACGCGTACGGTGTCATTTAGTGCATGTGTGTTTGCCTCCTCCTTCTGTGGTATAGCTGGGGGATACGGAGCACAGCATACACTAAGAAGCATTGTTAGATTGAACAATCTAGAGTGATGTGTATCATCGAGTTTTTCTACTTGAGATTCATCAAGTGAGAATGCATGCAAATAGAAGAGTGAGCACTGACTGGGCACACCGCTGGCGACTCCTCGCTATTGGATTTCTACATGCCTGAGTAGATTTATGCTAGGACGAGTGCTTGGCAGTCATCTCTGAGCTAGCCTGCCTACCAGGCCATACTGTATAACTGGTTAATTTGGCGTGGTCTTTAATTAGGCGTTTATTGGCGAATGCCCATCAACGCCAAATTAAAGATCGCATAAAAATATAGTTTTAGTGTCTTTTACGGCCGCTGGGGGAGCTGCGGTCGACAGTATTTAAATGTCATCCCTTGTGGATAGATGGCACTGCAGTATACTAGGAGTTCAGTTGGAAATACGTATATTAACACCAATCTCCCTCGTGTGGCAATTGTGTGAACTAAATGGCCAACAGTAGGCCACAAGTCCCTATCTAGTATAGGTGCAGGCTTCTATATACAATAAAGTAACATCATAAAAGTGCCTTTCTAGGGTTAACAGTAATCTCCCTCGTGTGGCAACTGTGTAAACTAAATGGCCAACAGTAGGCCGCAAGTCCCTATATTGTATAGGTGCCCGCTTCTATATACAATAAAGTGAAATCATAATATAGCCTTGTGGCTAGGCTATCTCTGAGCAGGCGTTAGGTGCTTATATTCCTTAAATGTTCAGCAAGTTGATATTCGGAAGGAAAACAAACTCTTTTGTCGTTGACCACGTGAATAATCACTTCATCGTCAAGCGCCACTTGCCTTCCTTCCAGTCAAGTTTCCAGCAAAGATGCCCTAATTGACAAGTGTCCTCTGGATAAAGATGCTATTTTTCTTTGCAAGGATGCCCTAATTGGCAAGCGTTCTGTGTATGATGATGTTATTTTACTTTGCACTAGCTTCGTACTCGTCCAGCGTACGATTTTCACGACGCCATATAAAGATAAATGTTGTAAGATGAGGCATCGTAAATAATAATCCGTTTGGCTCTGTATGTGGAATAAACAAATAAGCAATTATAAAAATCGAAGAAAATAAGATGAATGGTGTATTTTATATTATTGTAAAAATGAGAATTATGTTTTATTGTAATATGCGATTCAAAAAAGTCTCGATCTCCATTAGTTTACTATGGGTATATAGAGAATTAGGCATATGGTGAAAGTACTTAAGCTTAAAGGAGAATTGATTCTGGTCAATATTTTCACTTTAGATATTCCTAAATGGTGGCTTCGACAGAGGAATGTCGCCAAAATAGTGATGCTCGATTTGACTAGTATTGTGTTGTAGTTTATCTTTATTGACTGTACTTTTACATGTACAAAATAGTGCGTAATGCAAAAACATTTCTTTTCTCATTCAAGGGGTAATAATAACAAAAAAGTAAACGAACAAAAGTAAACACAAAGGAAAAGGAGCACAAGGAACTTAACCATAAAATCCAGCTTATTACGGCTAACTAAAAAGCCTTCTAAATACTTTGTGTTGATTGTTAAGGTATTGCTTTGTTAGAAGCTACATTGGTTGTGAGGCGGCCAATGTTAGGACTAAAATACTTTCATGGAACAGGAAAATACTATCGGAGACTACATTTAAACTAGTGCAAGTACGGATTTGTCAATCATGCAGGCACACTTCAATACTGGAAATTGGTGCAGAAGTCACAGGAGTAATCATGCAAGTTCACTTGATGTTTAACTGAAGTTGTATCAGTAATGTGTTCGGGTTTAGAATTTGCTTCGTATTCGTAATGATTTGGCTGCCAGTCGGTGTCAGTGAAAACCGAATGATCCAGGGCCATCATCGACCTAATAGTATGCCAAGAAACCAAACATTTTGACACATACCACTGGCCAGATCTAGAGCCGGAGCCGATGACGGTAGAATGTGCGGTGCAGCGAACAGTCAATAACAATAACAATATACTTTAAAATACACAACATCGTGAAAAGTGCAAGAGAGTACCCCTTTTCAAAAGGGCCTGGGGCGCATCCTAAGATAAGGATAGAGTTTGTTAGCTTTAAGTCCTTGTGCTGTTATTTGTTTTTTTGTGCACAAGAATATTTAACTTCCGTTCTTTCTTTTTGGTCTACTTTATGGTAGTACCGCTAAGGAAATGTGTATATCTAAAAAAAATGTCTTATTGTGTTAAATGAATAGTATGTATAGAGTTATTTTTGATGCGAAAAGTTTATAATATATATGTGTGATTTTGCGTTTGGGCGCAATCAATTTATAAAGATACAATACAATACAAAGTCACTGGCAGCGTATTATACCTCTCGGGTGTGGGGACGCACCGCTCAGTTAGTAATAGACCATAGTGTACTGTCGCAAGTATCTACAACAGACTCAGTCTACATGTAAGCAGGCTTCACTACCGTGCTTTTGTCTTAGCGGATCAATTCCTCGATGGCCGATCAATTACTCTGTTCTCGGTGTGAGAGATGGTTTCCTTTCATCTTTAAGTCTTTTCTTTTTACCCAGTAAAACAGCCAGTTCCTCGTCAAATACCCCATACTTGTGTGAGAATAGTCGGAAAACACGTTAATGTTATTTAGTGGGTTTTGAAAAGTGCGCAGCAATACAAGAATTACTTTCTACCACGAATTCCGATAGAAGAAATTAATGAAATACTTGCAAAATCCGGCATGTGGTATGTGGGATAGGTTATATGGGAACATGCTTGTGCGATAGAGATACCATAAGAAAGCTGCGGTGTATGTGGTATACCCGAGGTGATACGAGGCGACGCCGAGTAAACCCAAGGGCATCACATACTCAACGGCTTCTGCGGTATCTATCTAGCGTGTACTACAGTTGACTGCCTTCCTTCAATTACAGGCCGTGAAAAGCTTTACTGAGAACTCTTGCTCAAACTTACCCCAAACTCATTAATCATGTTAGTGAAATATGAATGAAACAACTAATGGAAAGTAGTGTTTCTTAGTACAACTTAAATTAGAATAGAACATATCAAGTCTGGCAATGTAAAGCATTAAAAAGGTCCAGCCATGGTCTTGGCCAGGATATGGAAACAGTGTGTCCTAACGAAGGTTTCATAAACTTTTGTGTGCCCAAAGTGTGGTACAAAGTTCACACTACTAATGATAGAAACCATATATATCTGCATATTTTGCTTTTTTAGGCCAGTAACTGCTTTGTTTGTATTGTAGGAGTGACACTGCATGCACTATTTTCTGAAATTGTCATCATCAGCAAATCTTGACATAAACGTTAGGGTGTCCAAACTGTCAAAAGACAGTGTCCTGGGTGTCCAAATGACACGCTGGGCGCATAGGTGGCTAAGCCCCTGGGTCCAGCGCTAATATAGAGAAATTGTAGCAGACGACTTTTACAAACCAAAAGGCGGGTATTATTATCAATATATCCACGACTGTACTTGTATTCATACTGGACAGGGCATTCTAACCGAACAGAACAGGAAATCACACCCTTTTCTTTTCAATATCTAGCAGCCTGTCAGGTCCATCCAAAGACAGCTCGCATTAACCTACTACTTCCTAAGTGTTTAATACTGACAAACACGCATACCTGCATGCCTTCATACCTACCTAGCTTCTTAGCTCACTACCTAGCTACTAGCCTGCCTCCCAGGCCATATCTAAATGTCCACCCTTGTGGATAGATGGTACTGCGGTATACTAGGAGGTCAGTTGGATTGAATATTCACTAATCTCCCTCGTGTGGCAATTGTGTGAACTAAATGGCCGCCAGTAGGCCACAAGTCCCTGTATAGTATAGGTGCAGGTATTTATATATAATAAAGTAAAAACAGAGTAGAGCCTTGTAGCTAGGCTACCTAGCTACCTACCTGACCTACCTACCTACATATAAATTACATACGTGTGTGTGTGTGTGTGTGTGTGTGTGTGTGTGTGTGATCCCGATCATTTCGTTAACTGCCAAACCTGCACCCATAGGAAATCATGTTATTGCTTTAGTTTTTTGTGATATTAACTATATCGTATTAGCATGTGCCACGTCTTTGAGATGTTTCTGATAGTAGAACGATTACGGTCTTCGCCTGGCACCGCGAAGCCACGAGCAACTCCTATGTTTGTTTTTGAGGTTAAGTGTAATGTGAAATTTGGCAGGAGGTTTAGATTCAAACGCTTTGAAAATATTTTCGTATAAACGAGTGGAGGCATGAGTATCATTGAACAATTATGAGATCATCCTCATAAAACAACTTGTTCATACAACTGATTATCTTTTGATAGTGTGCAGCGTCTTTTCTTACCTGTTTGCATTTGTGAGTACACATGGTCTGACAACAACTTATACAACTTCTACATAAAATAGACTAGAATTTGAAAAATGTTTGAAGATGGATTGTGTCAAGCCCTGCAAGGTTGATAACTTTGTGTATGATATTTCTGACACGATTCGTTATCTATGGAGGTATTTCTATGTGTGTCTTGGAAATCTGAACTCCCCCTGCGTGCATTTGTTAAAGCTTAGATGACCAAACACAAGTGGATTCGAAACCAGGCGGCCAACCTGAACATGCTAGCCTCAACCAGCGTCAATTAATAGCCCCCAGATAGCCCAAAATTGGTGCCAGCTGATGGTGGAGATCAGGTTTCTCTGTAATGTAATCGATACGAGAGTCCAGCACCTCACTATAGTGCATATATAGTCATTGATCTCTCGCTACATATCCATTATCTTCATCATCCAAGGTTAAAGGAACCCATACGCATGGACAAACTCGTAACATGATCACACTACTTGCATGTAGAGTCACTGGTCTAACAAAACGGCATTTTATTTCGTAGGCAGGTTTCCAAATTCATCCAAGTACCTAAATAGCGGAAGTACTCTGCCATGGATCCTTGCGTTTCTCCTTCTATTTTTATGCACCGTGATAATTTCTATATATTCGATACTTTTTTTCTTTATCAGACCATCCCATTGGTGACGTTGAACTATATGCATGCTGACATTTAACGTACTATAATGTAACATAATATAATGAAATGTGTGTGTATGTAAATAAGCATGTATGTATGTATGTATGTATGTATGTATGTATGTATGTATGTATGTATGTATGTATGTATGTATGTATGTGTGTGTGTATGTATGTATGTATGTATGTGTATATATATATATATATATATATATATATATATATATATATATATATATATATATATATATATATATATATATATATATATATATATATATATATTCATAAGTTGTTGAATCTGAAACTTGAAAAATGCATTTCCTTCTTATTTTCTCACCCAAAGGAAATGGTTATAAAGTTTAAAAGGGTTCAAAATCAGGAAAATGTGACACTTTTTCGCCCGTATATATTTGAAAATAGAAGGTTCCCTGTCAATAGTTTTGGCTCGGAAGTCATTATGTATGGTTTTACAGTTTTTTACCCCAAAAATCGTCATTGCTGCTGTAAGGGTACTTATGTGATACTAAATGTATTCCTCATCAGGAGACCACCAGGCAATACTGTAAATAACTTATGTATAGCGGGAGCAATACGATAGCGATAATAGCGTTCACCGCTATTCAGGGCAGTAACGTAATTGCGCTACATAATGTTCACGCCATATTTAAGCGCTTTACAGTATATACTTTGCATAGGCTAAATTGTCAAATAAGAGCAGCATAGAAGAAAAGCTGATTCAAAGACCTAATAAGCTACCTTTATACTATATAACTGGTATATTTACAGGCGTTATATCATCGCTATTTTGCGCTCCCATAAGAGCCAAACTAACATCCTTCAAACAAATATCTATAGTAATACATATATAGTTTGAATGCTTGAATGCACAAATACCCTCCAGCAGGGCTGTAAAGCGAAATATTTAGCACTCCAAATTAAAGCCGTATACCTTAATCGATAGGTATTACGCGGAACTGGCCTCATAGGGAAGGTATTATAAGTCCATTATACATAATTGTTCTTGTCAAACAACCAATTACCTACTCTATATTATCTCTGACTAAACAGGGGAAATCTCGGCGTGCCGGTAATGAGAATTGATCCCGCCACTTAGTAAATGCACTCTGAGGACAAATGTTGAACTGGACTAATTAAGGAAAGGATTTTCGATTTCCATCTCTTGACTGTCGCCGGACCCTAGACATTGATAAAGAACTTTATTAACCTGTTCATGCCAGGATCGCTCCCAAAGACGTCAATTTTGGTCACATAGCCCTATTAGAAGCATTATCGGAAAAATATCTGAGGGAGGAATTTTTGTTAGGAATTCAGCGTGCGAGTCTTCTTCAAATATTTTGAGAATCCGCGCTCTATTTCAAGGTTATTGTCAGAAATAACATAGATCCAGACGACTTTTGTGAAGGCAGTTTCCCGCCATTAATTGGGTAAACGAAAGCTTCGTATCGCCAAGGTGACTACGAGACGGTCTACAGTAAATAGTGCTGTGTGCCTTACTTATCTCTGGCAAACTGCTGCCAAGCCTCAATAGAGCGCTGGCTAGAGTGCCTGGACCTTCCTTATCCGTGTGTCCACACACACCAGGTGTCCGCCGGCTCACTGCTTATCAACCCGTTCCAGGACCCGTTCGTACCACTATATACAAATGTCGTCTGGACCAATGCGACTTTTTGTTATAACTTCGGAACAATGCAAAGCTTCAGAAATATGTGAAAGAAGAGATGTAATTTAGATTCTGGTTATTTTTTGTTCTCAATTATTGTTCCAAAACATACTTTTGTAAGAAAGATAGTGCCAAAAAAGTCAGGTATCTTTGGAGCCGTACAAGCACACGCAAAGACGTCTGGTCTGGCACTTGTGGGAGAATAGTCATCCTTCTCCTCCTCTTCATCATCATCATCCTCATAATCATCATCATTATTATTATCATAACCATCATCCTCGTTATCATCATCATCATCTTCATCCTCATTATTATTATCCTCATTATCATCCTCGTTATCTTCATCATCATCTTCATCCTCATCATCCTCCTCACCATCATCATCATCTTCATCCTCATCATCATCCTCACCATCATCATCATCATCATCATCTTCATCCTCATCATTATTATTATCCTCATCATCATCCTCGTTATCATCATCATCATCATCTTCATCCTCATCATCCTCCTCACCATCATCCTCCTCACCACCATCATCATCATCATCATCATCACCATCATCATCATCATCATCATCTGACCCTTACAATTCAGAGTGAGCCCATAGGACAAACGGATAATAAGGACGACGATTCTAGAGATTATATTGGCGGCTAGCCGGTTGCTACTGTTAGGCATATACATCTAAAACCTAGCAGCAATATTTTGACTTGTATAGCAGCACCGCGGTACTTCCCACAGCAGTATTGACCAATCTGTAAGTGCGATATCCACTTCTCTTATATGTACTGCTGAAGTAAATCGGTAAAACTGACGGTGCGATGCTTTCTAGCATATGTATAATAGTTGCATGGTTCGCAGGTTTGTTCTCTACCGTGAGCGCATTGGATAGATAGCCGAAAAAAATATGAATGAGTAATCGATCGGGACTAGTTACCCAGCCAGGAACTTGCTGCAATCACTGCAATGTAGTAACACTTATCATTATTATTGCTATTATTATTATTGCTATTATTATTATTATTATTATTATTATTATTATTATTATTATTATTATTATTATTATTATTATTATTATTATCATTATTATTATTATCATCATCATTATCATCATCATCATCATTACCATCCATCACCGTCATAATACCTGTGCAATCGAAATAACCATCCCTTTCACAAGTCGTTCTGTAAATACTTCAATGATCATAACTATAGCATTTTCTTAGTAGTAGGATGTTTTAAATTTAAATCCAAGATTCGGTGTATCACATAAAAATATAGCTACAACTCCCAGTATAATCGATTATTTCTTCTGAAATCGAAATACGTATTCCGTGTAAATTTCAATGCCTCTCAGTACCAAACTGTATTAGTGTGTGGTATGTATTAGAAATTAATTATCGTCACTGTTTCTACCATATTTAGTCGTGAATAGTCGGCGGTAAGTAGTAGTAGTAGTGGTGGTAGTAGTAGTAGTAGTAGTAGTAGTAGTAGTAGTAGTAGTAGAAGTAGTAGTAGTAGTAGTAGTAGTAGTAGTAGTAGTAGTAGTAGTAGTAGTAGTAGTAGTAGTAGTAGTAGAAGTAGTAGTAGTAGTAGAAGTAGTAGTAGTAGAAGTAGTAGTATGTTTATTAACCGTAATTTCACAATTACAAAATCATACATTTAGCGGTGGAGGGGGAACCGGAGTATCCGGCGAAAACCATCGCCGAACTCCAAGTCACTGGCAACACTCTCACATGCCCCTTGTATAGTGTGTGGTATCCCAGTGATTACCTCATGGTGAATTAGAGTTCAAAGCACTGTGTATGAAAGGAATGATCTACCTGGGAAAGCTATTGTCAATTTACATCACAGTCCGTAAAAGAAAAAATGCCTAAGGCCCATAAGCCATTTCAACTCCTCTTTGATCATGATAAAAAACAACTGCTGTGCGAGTAGAATCTGAGATCTGATGAAGGACGACAAGAATATAATGAATGAAGATCAAATATATATGATACATTATATATTCTGTATTTACTTTCTTTTTTAATTTCCTACTTATTAGAGCATAGTTCGATGTATTTTCATTTTGTATTTGATGTACAGTCAATAAAGATATAAACGCACATACCCGATGGCAAAGGAAACCTATATATATATATATATATATATATATATATATATATATATATATATATATATATATATATTTGTTTTGTGGCCGAGTTCCTGTTCTCTGCCGTATATTTAAGTGTTTACTACCAGCATAATGGTAGATGCTAGAAACAAGTAGCGTTACTTTTTGTCGGTAAACTATTGATGACAAATTGGGTGATTAAATGCCGAACAAGAACAGAACCTGTACGTTACTCACCAAAATGTTCTAGAAGATCCAGGCGCTTTTGAAATCGTCTTGAAATGCTTGTCTCCTACTACCACTTGTATATAATAACTTTTTCCTGCTACGATTCCACTCGCTGGGAGAGTTCTGAGAACTAACGGCGTATGGTTTCCGTGGTTGTCATTGTAAACAGTGAGCTTGAAGGTACAGCAGCGTCAGCTCCAAGGTTGCTAGCTAGAGTGGTGATAGGCAATCCTAGTACTGGCTTTACTGGCGTGCTGTCTCTATTTACATAGTTATCGACGGCAGAAGGAGGGCCCCCGGCATAGTACGAACCCCACTGATCAGGGTAGAAGCTTACATGGTTATACAACCCTGTTTGCCTAATCGAAACACTGGATGAGTGAGGGATTCGATGGCTTAATGATAAGAATAAGATATTGCATATAGCCTGGTGGGTGACCATTGAAATATAACGATAAAATATATGAGGATGAATCATTCCACTTTCATAGACGTGTTACGGATTATTTGGCTCTCTGGCATTTTTTTGCGGTATTTGATACAGCACCGACATTCAATTCCTGCACTAAATGCGCGGACAGCCCGGG
This sequence comes from Maea johnstoni, assembly GCA_963942565.1. NCBI lineage: Eukaryota > Metazoa > Annelida > Polychaeta > Spionida > Magelonidae > Maea > Maea johnstoni. The sequence goes on from OZ012695.1 coordinate 31,147,129, forward strand.
TATAATACATGACTGCACGCCCGATTGCCAACCAGTTTCCTGGGCATGGGTACATGGATCACCCCAACGTAGCTTTGATTCAAAAGGGTCACTGGTGTGCTTGGCTTATCTTTTGACATGCTATTCTTGGGTGTTTGAAAAACCAGGCACTGGCAGACGTCCGGTCGACTGGTGCAGGAATTAGATGTCTGTACTGTATATATCGAGACTCGTTATAGGATAATGGTAGAGGAAAGCGAGGTACCCGGGATATACCATCGACAACTTCCATGTCACTGGCAACTTCCTCACATGCCCCACGCAGCAGTTGAGCAGCAGTGGACGGAATTTGAAATTTCGATTTTTCGTCACTTTTTCTGCAGCTAAGCCTTGATTAGCCAGTTGTAATTGGTGGAGGAAATCGTAGTACCGGCGAAAACCACCGCCTAACACCAAGACACTGGCAACTTGGTCACATGCCCCGGCCGGGATTCGAACCCGGGCAGTGGTTAGAGACAGCTACCAGTCAGTGGCAACGCCTTAGACCACACGGCCATCAGAGCAGGCCCAGCAGCAGTGGAACTCGGCGAAGAAACTCTTTTCGTTAGACCACTCGACCATTGGGGGGGGGGGGGGGAGGGGCAGGATCTGAGAATACAGGGGTTTTAGAGGGACATGTGTATGAACATGTGATAGCTGGCAATTTCAAGAGTAAAAAAACGTCAAAAACGGCTCCCAACGAGGGCAACACAGCGTGACTCAGCTGCTTGCATATTATTGGCCGAGCACAGACACTGGTCCTCTCAAGACAACGCCAACAAGCGGGCTCCTTGATGAGACCCCTGCTACCCGTATCGCTCACACTCAGACTCCAACAAAAGCATATTTTTGGAAAACATTTGAATGAGAAATGTTTATCAGCAATCAAACAACAACTCTCGTTCAAATATTTTGCAAACTCTCGCCTAAATCTCATGTTATTTTTAAAAGTAAGAGAGAAGCAGACGATACTTTCTGAAGGAACTCTGAGTGTGAACGGGTTAACGCACGGTTCTTAAAAACCATAGATCCTCTAGTGGTTTTCTAGTTCCAATATGAATATGGGGATGGGTTATAAGCCAAATCACTGGATTCCCCCTAAACCCATCCAAGCATAAAAGCTCCTCTGGGAATCCTCTCCGTCTGTGGCTCTGATACTTATCATAATAACTTTGTTATCGATAATAACTTTACAAAGTGTTTGAAGGAGAGTTGCTGGTAGAGTTCCGATTAAAATTACTCATTCAAATAGCACTATGCCTTATAGGCTATCGGCCAGGGACCCAAATTATGGATTTTAATTACCCCCCATGTAGATGGGATTTTTTACTTTAGATGGATAGGGGAGTATATGGGGCCTACCAAAATGCCGTGCCCCCACTTTGGGACATGGTCAGATTTGCATTAGGCCTGGTCGAACTGACCACCCACAAATCAGGGAATCGGCCACCTGAAGCACACATATATTGAGGAATAATGGGATGGGGGGTTAAGAAACTGACCATAAAAATGCTCACAGTTCATTGAATACCACAAGTTTGGTATCAAAATGTTGGTCTGGAGGAGACGTATCCTTTAAAATACTAAACACATAACAAACTCTATTCCATGATGTAATAGAGGTCATTCAAGGTCAAAATGGCTGCCAAATCAAGAATCTGGGATTTTCTTATAATCTATAGTTTCGGTTTATAAACTTCTCAGTTTTTTTGAAGGGATGTATTTCATTTCTGTAGCCACTTTTTCAGAAGGAATGCTTTTTAGTGGAGTTTTTCAACATTTTAGAAAGTTCATTGATTAGAATGTTAAGTCTAATTTTGAGATTTAAGGCACAAAGTAGGGTACCAGGCCCACCTAGTGACCCCAAAAAATGCCAAAAATGGTAAAAAATTGAAAACTAAAATGCCTGTATCTTATGTTTTACAAGTTGGAAGGGAGCAGATGGTGCAAAGTAGTAGGATACAAAGATTTTTGAAAACCATCTTAACCCTGTCATGATGGCATCCATTGGATAGTTCTCGCCGATGAGTACCCATATGCCAGTGTTTCGGTCATGTTTCAGGTTGTTTGCATCATTTTGTTACGACCAAATTAGCCACCAGCAGCATAAGGATTAAGAACTATGGTGTTGACGATACAGATGATAAATCTCTAATAACAGATTTTGGTAACAATATTAAATATTTAATCATTTCTCATAGCGAGATGTTTACACTGCGTAGTGGCATTGTACGGGGCTATCAAGTTGGACATTGAGAACATGTACTGTGCCGCAACTCCCACACAATTGATGCACTGCGCAGGCCGCTAATGTTATCATAATCCATAATTAATGAGCGAGAAAGCACTTCAAATCATCAGGGGAGGTCCTATGGTGGGTATTGATGTTTAGAGTAAGCAGTGGTAAGAGACCAATATGGTGTATCACAAGAGCACAGCAATTAAACAGGGTTTTATGACTGATTTGTCCCGATAAACATTGGTCAAAGCTGGAGTGTTCAAGTGTTTGTAGTGTTATTGAGATGGTCACAAGAGGTCACTCTCAAGTGGCTCCTCGTCTTGAGTAAACCTCCCCTATTATGCTTCACGTGTACACATAATGGTTGATTTCAATCTAAATCCCATTATAAACATTAGTTTTGCTTGGTCATCTGATACTCTGGACTGTGTTCAAATCATACTGCTGCTGGCTAATTTGGCCATACAAAATTATGCAAAAACAACTGAAAATGACTGAAACCCTGGCACATGGGTACTCATCTGAGAGTATTCCGTGAGAGCTATCCAATAAATACCATAATGACAGAGTTTAGATGGTTTTCAAAAACATTTTCATTCCTGTATTTTGGACAAAAATAGCCTTAGGATTGGAAGGCTTAAACCCAATTCTAAACATTAGTTTTGCTTGGTCAGCTGATACGCCAAACTGGTTTCAAAACACCACTTTCTTGTAAACTAGAAGCTTACCTCATATCATCTTTGCTTGGTTTGTAGGGATCCACCATGGCGAGTGGTCACAATATAGATAAAGCAATAGGAATAAGAGGAAGAAGAAAAAGGAGAGGAGGAGGAAGAAAGAAAGGAAGAAGAAACAATTCTAGGAAGATATAGGCACCGACATAAGCACTTGTCCGCTTGCCAACGCAAAGGAAATATATTCACATTAATCTCCCTCGTGTGGCATTTGTGTGAACTAAATGGCCAACAGTAGGCCACACGACCCTATCTAGTATAGGTGCAGGCATTTATATATTATAAAGTAAAATCCGAATAGAGCCTTGTAGCTAGGCTAGGATCTTGTGTGCGGATTGCGCTAGGGCACTGCTTTGGTGGCCACTTGATGGAGAAATTGCGCCAGAGAATTTGCGATGAAGGAAAATAGGAATCATGGCTAGATTTCATCAGGAAATTGGTATTCACACTGTCGAGGGCTTGCAATTTTTCAAATATAGTGAAAGCACTAAGCTGTGAAAACCTAAGGAACAGGACAAAAGTGTTCACAGTAGAACTAGATGCTGTTTGCATCTAAGAGGTATATTCTAAATGTAAAGAACAAACATTCAGAAAAATTATATTATTATCATAAATATTATTATTATTATCATTATCAGTGTTTTTCTCATAAGTACATAACATAATTCTGAAAGTACAACAAATACAATACAATTAGGAATAAAATACTTTATTTGAATTTGTTTCAATGTATACATATACCGTACCTACATACATTCATAACTCAATCTATACACGTTTTTCGAGTAAAATGATCGCAAATGAAATTAAAAGTGACATGAATCTTTTTTAAGTCCTTAATGTGGTTAAATTAAAACAATTATCTGGCAATCTATGGTCTTGTTAAATCCACAGATAGTAATGAGGTCATGATGAGTTTTGATGTATTGCATGTTGAATGCTTCTGTGAAGTTTTCACTTTGAAAACGCTGCTGTGATTTTTGGTCGTAACGCCCCGAGAGATATAAGGATAGCCTCCTGTAAAACAATTAAACAAAATATAATTACAATGTTTATTTTAATCTGAAAGAAGTAAAACAAAGGAGGTGAGCATTAATGGGTTAACCATAATATGGAAGAAAAGGTTATAATGAACAAAATTCTAAGTCGAAAATCTGTGAGAGTTTCTTTGAAGTCAAAAATCTGACTTGGATTCCATGGTTTTGTAACAGTTTCTCATTTATTGAACGGGACCCTACGAGGTGCAAGAAGGACAAGTAATATGATATACATCATACGAACATACTATCTCCAGCACATTGATTCAGCCTGCCGAAATATCACTACGCCCAATAGTTCTGCCCTGCCACGACGAACCTACTCACGTTTCCAAATTGAGAAAATCTATTCTATATATCGTGCCATAATTATAAACTTATACCAAATATAAAAGACTAGTGTGAAATTTGCAATTGAATTATATGAAATAACTCTTTCTCCCACTCTGAGGTGTGTTTTACAGTTAAGGATTAGTCGTCCTCAATGGGTGTTCTTCAATGGGGTTAAAGGTCAAACTGGTGTAATTGTCCAATCAGATCCCTCAATTTCAATCAATGGGTCACTGCTGCTGGGTCAAAGGTAGACCCAACAATAACGCGCGTGGATTTGAACAAGCGTCACGTACGTGATCTGGCGCCAGTTTCTGGGGAAACAAACGGTGCACGTCACAACAAACGTGTATTACCATTGTTGAACTAGTGCGCGGGTGACCTTTGGCTGACCTAGTTTAGCTAGCTAACTTCACGGTAAAACGTGTAAATTTCTCCTTTTTATCGTGGGAGAAACAGGTTCCATCACTCGTGGATGGAAAGAGGAGGAATCTTGCACGAGTGAGTGATTTTGTGTCTTGGGACGAGGCTTGCCGAGTCCCAAGACACAAAATCACTCACTCACTCACTCACTCACTCTATATCTACAACGCTATTTTGCAGCACTATTTTGCTAGAGCTCATGATAGAATGCAGTGAACACAATCAACAAGCTCACTTTCTTGCGTCATTCTTGATCAAAAGTATAATGTATATCACACAAACCAGTAGTTACTCTGTGTCAGATTTCGCTGTAATAAATAGGCCAAATGTAATTATTTGTATTTAAGATAATAAATCTATCTTGACTTCCTGCATTCTGAAAAAATATAATCTAAAAGTATTCATTAGGATTGTGTAAAGTGGAGGAAATCACAAAATCTGTTCTACATTTTTCTCATTATAATACAGTATTAATACAGTATTAATACTATTATATGACAATCCCCCTATGGGATCATGTCCAAACATAAATGCATGTATTAAGTGCGGTGAGCACAACCTCCTAGTATGTTTAGAGTTCAATAATGTTAATTTTTTATAAAATATTGTGTATATTTTTGTATTCTTGTAATAGAGTCAATAAAATACAATACAAAAATACAATTCAATTGAGGAAATATCTATATTGTATTGTATCGTGAAATTCTGAAAGGTGCCGATGCTATGTAAAACACCCCCTGTACATCACAACCATGACAGTACCACAGTGCCTTGATATTTACCTCGGTCCGTATGGTCCTGCTTCCCTGGTTAGGGCATGTGTTAAGGTAGTGAGTGAAGAGCAGGCTTGGGTCGTCCACCTTCAGAGTTTCATCTGAGTCCAGACTCGCCTCAAGACCCTGTAGTCCACCAAACACCACCAGGAGATGACTGAAAGAGAGAATAATATTAACCCATTAATACTCACAGCGGCCAAAACCAGCCTGACATTTTAACAAAATCTTTCAGCCTTTAGCACAATTGGCAAAAGTATTTGAAGGAGAAATGTTGATCAGAACATCACCAACAACTCTCCTTCAAATATTCTGTAAAATCATTCTCAATTCAAAAGTTATCGTCAAAAGTATCATAGATCCAGACAACATTTCCTGGATGAACTCTTAAGTATTAACGGGTTAACCCTTATGCTGCTGGTGGCTAATTTTGCCATTACAAAATGGCAGAAGAAAAGATGAAAAAGTGACTGAAACCCTGGCAAATGGGTACTCATCTGAGAGAGCTGAGTGAGAGCGTTTCAATGAATACCAACATGACAGGGTTTAGATGTTTTTCAAAAAATGTTGTGTCCTTGTGCTTTGGAGAAAGAGTAACCCCAGGAAAGGAAGGGTTAAGTCCCATTGTCTTAGCCAGTCGGGCATCTGGGCATCGTTTGGACGCCCTAACCCTCAAAACGCACCTCTCAGAGCACACAAATATTTGTAAGGAATTTCAAAATAATGTGAATTCCCAAGTACATAATTGATTTCTTTCACCGCAATTTAATTCCAATGACATTAAACAAGTATCTCATACTTTAAAATGCATTTTCATGGTAGTATATAGTGAGGTGTTCCTTTAAGAATAGGATGCCCACCATATTTAGGATTTTCAGACTATAACCACGGCAAGACTCTGCCAAAGTCCCAAACATTTTAACCCTTCAAATGCTGCAGCTACTATGGTCCAAAACACAAGGATGCAAAGATTTTGAAAAACCATCTAAACCCCATCATGTTGGTACTCATTTGATAGCCCTCACAGAGTACTCTCCGATGAGTACCCACATGCCAGGGTTTCAGTGATTTTTGCATTATTTTGTATTGGGCAAATTACACACCAGCAGCATAAGGGTTAAAGGTGCCAATCCCAAGTCAGTGGTTTGCCTGAGTGTTACTACAGGTGAACTTGGATATGACGGACCACTGTACGACAGATTTTTGCATATGACGGACGATATTCTTGGTCCCAGTCCGATGCATATCAAGTATTCGTCATATGTATATGACAGATTTTGCATATGAGGGACCAATTTTCCTGGTACCATTGAGTCTGCATATCCAAGTTCACCTGTATCAGGAAACTATGCCAATAATGGACAGACCTAGTGGCGCCATCTATGGGTAACTGACCATACTAAACTTTGATCTGTCATCTCAGAGGGGAAGGTTATTCAATATGGAAGCAAGGCTCCTGCCCAGCCTTTATGTTGAGCCTTTGAATTACCCTCAAAACATATCTCTTTACAACTGCGTTTGTATGTTGACTTGTATGAAAACTACAGTGCATAAAATCCCACCAGGATTTCCCCAGAGCTGCTAAAGTCCTTTTAAATATTTTAAAAATGGAAATAAAAATATTATTTGTTATCAGTATAAAAACCCATTCTCACTCAGATAGGCCAAAAAAGGCCTGACGATTTAGGAATAGATTTTTTAACAACAGCATCTTTTTGCAAAATATGTTAAGGATAAATGTTAATCAGAAGCCAAAAAACAACTCTGACTTGCAGATATTTAGTTAACATTTGTTTTGTTCCCAAGTTATGTTCAAAAGCATGGGATTAAAAGATGATACTTCTAAGAGAAACTCTTAAAGATGAACTATTTGTGAATGGGGTAATACCATATAAAGGTTGAAAGGGGTTACGCACCTAAAGTGGTCTAAAGCGAGATCGTCCACACAGCTGCCTTTCTCTGATGTTCCCAGTGTCAAGTCGTAGCCATCTTTGTGAGGACTCTCCGTAAAAACCGAGGCGATACTTGACGCTAAACGCACTTGATAACCCCAATAAACATCCGCATCTGTCCTTGGCGCACTTGGTGACACAACCTTACCCTTTACCGTCCTTTTCTCTGAAAACAATACCAAAGAGAGGCATAAGTAGCGATTAGATATGCAACTCGCAATTTACCATAGATGGAAATGCATTATATCATATACAGTACACTGTTTTAATATTGTAGCATGTAATTAATGCTTATTTTGCACACTTCTGGGGTCCACATTTATTAAACTGTGAACCATTATCTGGACATCCAATCCTATGCTAGAATTGTATGTACAGCACACCGACATGATAGCTTAGCATTCAAAAATGGTACGCAATAATCAAATTGCGCATTAAAAGCAGCTGCTGGCCAAGTGCATGATTTTATATGCGCAATATTAACATGCAATCTATTGCACATCTGAAATGTACATGTAGCTAGTAAATTTTCATTGTAACTTATCTAAAAGGAGTGATATTTCACAACTTAGTATAGAAAGGGATTGTTAACCAATTCATGCTTAATAATTCCTTGAAGAAGTGTTGTCTGTATCTATGATATTTTTGATGATAACTTTGGAATTGAGAATTATTTCCCAAACTATTTAAAGGAGAGTTGTTGTTAGTGTTCTGATCAACATTTATCTTTCAAATATCTTCCAAATGATATTTTACCCTGAAAGATTTCATCATTATCGCTAGGCTGCTTTTGGATGTTGTGAGCATTAATGGGGTCACTATTTATCAAAGTGCAAACTAAAATGTGCTTGCCTGAGAGCCCTTTTATTTTAATTCACTTGCTGGGGCAAGCAGGCAAGTACTTATGTTGGTGCGGTCAAAGCAAAATCAACAATCCCTCTTCAGTCATCAGATATATATTCCCAAGATATCATTGAAATTAACATTGATCCATAGCGTCTTTTTCAGGGAAAGCTAAGCATGAATGAATAAGCAAATGTCACACCAGTCTTACCTGTTTCAAAATCCTCTATTTTGACCGTAACTCTCATCCCATCTTGCAGGACTTTATCTATCTGGCACTCCTGAAGGAAAAGAACATTTTTTTTCTTCAAATACCACATTCCTTTAGAGAATTTCTCTATTTCTGCAGATGAGTCCCAGTTGAGTCAAGATGTTTATACAAGGTATTTAACCCTAGTCCTACTGAATTTCTGGACAGGAACTTGTCCCTTTAACAGAATCAACTTCTGCTTCCATGAGCAAATGAGACACTATAATTATCAATAGTGCAAAGACAGACAAGTAGATACATATCTCACCTATTCTGTTTGAAATTTTCAAATCAGACACAGATTTATTGATTGTGACCAACTGGACGTTGGTTGCTCATGTAGCAAACAGGCAGTGTTCCTGCATTACAGGAAATGTGCACATAGTAGTGGTCGGCCGATTAAGCGAGAACTCGAGCATTTGGTTGAGGTGAGGCTGACTCGACCCGTTCCAACGGCATTTGAAATAATCGATTATTTCAAATGAGAAATATCTGAATAAATTTTGTAAAATTACGCGGCCAAAACATACAAAAACAATAGAGCTTACGTTTAAGTGACACAGAAAGGCTGCGTGTCGACACTCAAGAGTAAACAAATCTATTGCGCCATATTTGGTGCACCGATTCATCAAGTGCTGCGGTACATCGCATGTGTGTCTGGCATGTGCTGGCGCATGCCGCGGCACAATAATGTTTAAAATGGTTTGCCTTAAAATTACAGCAATGTGTCCATAAAACTCAAACCGAATCGATTAATTGTTCGAATTATTTTTAGATCAATCGATTCAAAAAATCTCTTCGCATCCGAACCCTAGCACATAGCGTACCGTCGGGACGACCCTACTTCCCGGGTAGCCGCGGCGGTGGCGGGCTGTGCATCCAGCCAGTTGCTCCCCTGAGAATGCCATACCTCTGGCAGGTCCGGATGTGCGCTGGTTAGCTATATTGGCCAATTACAGTAAGCTGTGCGAGGGGGTTTAGACAATAAGAAACAGTCTTACAGAGTTCCACTTGTAGGAGCAAATTGAGTATAAAAGCAGTTTTATTGGAAATGACTACATAAAAGTGGGATATCTAGGTGAGGAAGTAAATAAAACACAGGCTTGCAGCTTAATATAGGAGTTATAGCATGCTCTTGAGGGTTGAAAGTTGTATCTAGTGACTTTCAAAAGTTCTATGTGACCATTTCCTGTCATGTGCATTCAGTCAAACATTCAAGTTCAGAAACATGCTGGATATCATGCATTCACTTGGGGGTAATCTGATGTGTATAAAGGTAAAGGTATTCGGTTTATAGTCTTGTATCCACCGAAGCGCTCACACGACCTTCCTCCCCTAGCAGGCACTGTATACACGGAAACCATTTCAATCCCCCGGGGGATATTCCAGAGCAACTGGCAGCATATAGTGCACACGCTCTAGGCACTGCCTTACTAATGCTAGGTACCCATTTTGCAGCTGGGTAGACTGAAGCAATATGGAATAAACTGTCTTGCCCAAGGACAGACCAAAGTGCCCCGGCCGGGAATTGAACCAGCGACCCTCTGATAAGTACTATGTGAAACGTGGTACGGCCGCAATGGGTCACAGCGTCAGGTATTGGACTGGATGATGAGTGATTGATTAGGTACTGCTTTCATGGTCATAATAAGATAGTACGAGATAGCATGATATCTGGAGTGATATCAGGATCCAGTAGCGGTACTTGAAATAATTGTATTAATTTTATAAATTCTATTTCCAGATGACTGTCTGGAGCATCGGTGAGGTCTGGTTCCTTAAGGTGAGTATAGGATAGCTTGAAAAATTAGTTATCTGCCTGGGTAGGTATAAGTATGAAACTTATGTTGTCTGTCAAGTGAATGTCAATAAAAGTGTGTAAGTGAACGTAATGTAAACATACGTTGTCTCGTCATATATACGTCCAAAGTATTATTTGTAATTGTTGTTGTTAATACAACTAGTCCACGAAGAGTCTGTGGTGTGTCTGAATAGTCAGGTATATGACCGAACTATTGACCATGAATAAGGTAAGTTGTGCCAAAAAATGCGACGTTGGATACGGAAGCCGTAATGAATGTCCAGTCGCAAGATAAGTGTATGAATGACTGTAGAGAATGGCTATAACGTAGGTATCAATTCCTTGTATGCATGTAGTAGATCGTAGATTTAAAAGGCCTTTAGGTAGGATAGTCGTGTGTATGTGATCCCCCTTAGTGAACAGCTGGTCCGACCGGCAACAGAGTTTGGGTTCGGATATTTAGGAGCTATATTTAACGTCAGGTGCTTGATGATAAAACATGAAGTAGATATATGTAATCATGCCGTAAGTGCTATTAATATCTGGTCGTGGTATATGGGTTATTTATATCCACTTAAGACAGATTTTATATATATATGAGTCTTCTAACCAACTGAGCTACTTTGCCCCTTCTATCACAATAAGCTAGTACAAAGGGGGACAAAGTAGTTCAGTTGGTTAGGTGTAGGACTAGTGATCAGTAGGTCGCTGGTTCAATTCCCGGCCGGGGCACTTTGGTCTGTCCTTCGGCAAGACAGTTTGTTCCATATTGCTTCAGTCTACCCAGCTGCAAAATGGGTACCTAGCATAAATAAGGCAGTGCTTGGAGCTTGTGCGCTGTGTGCTGCCAGTTGCTCTAGAATATCCCCCGGGGATTGAAATGGTTTCTGTGTGTACATGCCTGCTAGGGGATGAAGGTCGTGTGAGCGCTTCGGTGGATACAAGACTATAAACTGAATACCCTTTTTTTTACATGTGGTTGTTATAAGGATTTGATGTAGAAGAGTAGCAGACTTGCCTTGGATTATAAACCCTCCACCCTCCGTTTTGTTCTTCAGATAGCATAGGGTCACTCACGGACTTATCCAGCCAGGAGGCATAGAGACATTTTAACTCCCATGCACCAGATCTTTGGTAAAATGACAAGACACCCAATTGTGTTCTGTAAGATTTTCTTTATTTGTTGAGTCCAAGGAAATATTTCAAATGTTTTACCCATACAAGACAAAAGGTAAATTAAATGATGTAAAGAAATGAACTTAGTCTTGTTATGTCAATACATAGGGTTGGTTTGTCTATTCTTGTAAATTGGGGTACTGTCTTTTGACCCCGAAAATTTCATAAATCCCAGTTTTGACCCTGTTTCAAAATCTGAGGATTGACCCTGGGGTCACTCTGCTCACTCACCTTCCTTAAGCCAACATTTACAAAGGAGCCTTTCCCGGGCTTAGCAGGTCTGTTTAAAACCACCCCTTCTCGATATGGGATCTCACAGTCATCTATCCTCATGTGATGGGGGCAGTCTAAAGGGTTTAATAAACCTGAAACAGGGAAATACAGCGTTTACTGCAGATATGCTACTGGCACACAGTGTATTGGTATGATATTTTAAACCTCATCCTTTGAAAATATAACATCTGGAGCTGTGATAGGTCTGATAAAAATGATGGGGAAAGCATCTCGGTTCAACAGAGCTTTTTGAACTGAAAAGAGGCGATTTCTACTTATTTGAGTTGTTCATTCCTGGTATTATATATTACTGTTAATAGTTATAGATATCTTCTCCAGATGGCGGCACTTGGTGGCTTATATAGTACCAGATGGAAGTCGATAGAAACAATCAGTTGAGTATCCCAGATTAAGGTCTTACGATACTCTACACTGGTGACACCGTTTCTGTATTGGACAAACTAAAATAATTTATTACATTTTACCTGACACCACTGTCAATATAGAATAGAAATTAGTACAAAAACAGACTTTTATCAAATATATACCATTATGACTATACCTGCATATTCTAAATGGTACCCTGAGAGACAGTTTTTAACACGGAATGTTTTGGCTATACTGATTTTCATATTCATTGAATTGGATGAGTTGACACATCTATAGAAAATATGTATGATCATTCAGCTATGTACAAAATGGGGTTCCCTTGCTTAAGCAATATGTTATATACAAAAGAGGAAATACAGTTCCTAAGTTCCAATTGGGGAACTCCTATGTACCTATATAATGAAAATGTGCCAAAAAAGTTCTATTTCACAAACTTAAAAATCTGTGGTTCGAAAACTAACAGGATGACCTATCATTTTCTTCTTGTTAAGAGCATTGCGCAGATGGTTTAAACAAATTTTGATGAAAAATTAACTAACAGTTTTGACTTATGCCAATTTTGGATTAAAAAATTGGTTCTTGAAAATGTTTCTTGTTTTTTCTACGTTCAATCAAAGCACGAAACACAAAGATTTTTGAAACTCATCTAAACCCTATCATGTTGGTATCCATTGGATAGCTCTCACTGAGTGATCTCAGATGAGTAACCATATGCTAGAGTTTCAGTCATTTTTCAGTTTTTTTTAGCATGAATTTGTAATGGCTAAATTAGCTACCAGCAGCATAAGGGCTAAACGATTCTAGTTGCTCACCTGCATACTGTAGATCTTTGTGTTGAGGGAAGAAGGATTTCCTGAGGTACTGGGGACACTCTAGATACTGCAGGATCCTGGCGAGCTGGACATTCGCGTGCCCCTTTTTACCAATGCCATCAAACGCACCTTCAACACTCCTGGGGGAAACAAAGCTAGGATTAGGGATTGGCAACATCTTAATATTGCAATATAATACAATATTAACCCATTAATGCTCACAGCGGCCAAAACAGGCCTGGCAATTTTGGAGATATTTTCCTAATGAAAGCATTTTTTAGAAAATATTTGAAGGAGAAATGTTAACCAACAGTCAAACAACAACTCCCCTTCAAATATTTTGAGAACTTTTGCTTTATTCCCAAGTTATTTTCAAAAGTATGAAAATAGCAGACGATACTTTCAAAAGAAACTCCGAGTGTGAATAGGTTAACATTTCCTCAAGGATACAATATCTGAACAATATCTTTGGTAATACTGCATGCCTCCAAGAGACTAATTTGTTGATAAATTTAGCACTGTCAGCTGCAGTAAGTTTGCTTATTAATTGTGAAATGCTCTTGTGCAGAGCCATCAGAGCCTGTAGCTATTTTATACTGTTTAAGCGGTCCTTTAATGGTACAATACTTTTTCTTATTCAATATTGGTATCAGGGCTCGAAGTTAACTTTTGAAACCACCTACCCAGCAGGGCAGGTGACCTGGAACTTTTGCCTGCCCTGAAAAATGTTCACCTGCTCACCTGCCCTGCAAAAAAAATATCCCTCACAAACCTTTTGGTTTCATTTCTTTAATTGTGATAACTCCTTATCCATGTTTCATGCAATTTTCTTCATTTTCTGCACTTATGATGAATTATTAATGGTGGAAGAAGACCTGTATTAATATTCCTTTGTTTTGTCTTTGTATAAGGTTACATCCCCCCTTATTATAACTAAGCCAGACAATCCCTGCTTGCTTTTAACCTGTACTTTAGACTCTGTCAGGGCTCGACATTAACTTTTGAAACCACCTGCCTTGCAGAGCAGGTGACCTTGAACTTTTACCTGCCCTGAATTTTTTTTACCTGCCCCGGGCAGGCCTTAACGTCGAGCCCTGGGTATTTGGTATCTTATCCAGTACTGGTACTAACCCCTAGCTAGAATGTGGGTTTTTGCCTACAAATATAAATGCCTTCCATGTTGGGATAACAAAAACCTAGGAATGCCAAATCAAAAGACACTGATACCAAAGCAGTTCCTGGCAGTCTAGTAAGAAAGCATCCCTGAAAAGTCGGAAAGATTTCACTGAACAGCTTTTGAGATATTTTGAGATATTATGAGATCAATGCTCATAGCGGCCAAAAGCAGCCTGACAACTTAGATGCCAACTTCCATGTAAAAGCATTGTAAAAAAATATTTGAAGGAGAAAGATAAACCAGAACACTACCAAGTACCAACAACTCTCCTTCAAATCATTTGTAAAATGATTCTTAATTCCCAGGTTGTTGTCAAGAGTATCTAAGGCCTAAAAAAAGAAACTGTTTGTTTCCTGTAACGGTCTGAAAAAATAGGGTAGGTAGGTCGGTAAAACATTCTTTTTTGGATTATTGTTTTGGTCAAAAATTTGTGTTTTATGCATGTTTAACGTTGATTGGGAGTTGGGAGGGATTTTTTTGAATAAAAACTTGTTAGGGTAGGGTTACAGGAAACAAACATATTTTTTATGGGCCTAATATCCAGACGCCAATTTCTGGAGAAACTCATCAGCAATATTGGGTTAAGTTATGTTGGCTGGCACCAAGGTATGATACATACAGACAATGCTTATCTAAGCAACAATGAAGAAAAAAAACTTTCATAAGGATACTTACTTGTCTGTAGACCCTGTTTCATCAAATATGATGATTTCATCAACATTGAAAACCACCGCTGCTCTGGCAATCTGAAATCCAAAAAGTATAGACATAGTCGTGATATTCAAGAATATAGATAATATTAGCATCATCTTACTAGTTCAACAGACTTTTTCTGCAATTGCGCTAATTTCAGCTAAGGCCTAAAAAAAGAAATTGTTTTTTTGAATTTTTTTTTTGGTCATAAATGTGTGTTTTATGCATGTTTTACGTTGATTGGGTGTTGGGAGGGTGAAAATAACTTTAGGGTAGGGATTTTTTTGAATAAAAACTTGTTAGGGTAGGGTTACAGGAAACAAACAATTTTTTAGGCCTAATGGTGCTACTGTCATTGTGGAATTGTGATAGATAATCTTTATTTTAAATCAGTAATAACTACTTACCTGTCCTGCCAGGTATGTCCTGAGCTCAGGTGACTGGGCGTTGTCTAGGATGGAGCCGGGTAACGCTATACTCAATGTGTAATGCCTCCCTGAAACACAAACACACAAATTAACCCAGTAATGCTAACAAGTTCAAAATTGTTGTTTGAATCTGTAATACACATTTCCTGAAACACAAACACACATACAGATTAAACCAGTAATGCTAACAAGTTCAGAATTTTTGTTTGAATCTTTATATGTATATTCAATTATTCATTTCTGATTGTTACAAATGCAAACAATGACATGTTACAGAGAATAAAAAATATTGTTGCACAAGAGTGCAATTTGAAATTAAAAAGAAGAAAAGTCCCTGCACTGCCTACCACGGTGTGCCTTGAGTAGTTCCTCCTGCTGCGCTGCGATGCTGGCCCTCTCCTTCTCCGCCTCCAGAGCCTTCTTCTTCTCCAGCTTCTTGATCAGCTTCTCCTCCTTCCACTTACGATTCTGAGCTCTTTCTGCAAACAAAGACGACATGAGAAAAATAATATGACTTTACCGCTTAACCCTTCCATTGCTGAGGCAACTTTAGACCAAAGGACAAGGATGCAAAGCATCATCTTAGCCAGCAGGGTCTCTGGGCATCTATTGGACACCCAAACCCTTCAAAAGCACCCCTAAGGACACCCAAAAAATTTGTGAGGAATTTCTAAAAATGTTAATCCTGAGCATATAATTGAATTCTTTTATCACCATATAATTGCAAAGACATAGTATAAGGATATCATGCCTTATTTTGACAAATCTACACATGTTTATTGTTGAAATCTGAGTAAAATATGAAAAATTTGGACGCCCACAAATTTTGCAAATGCCAATTTTGGGCATCCACTTTCTAAATCCTGGCTAAGTCCCTGATGCAAAGATTTTTGTAAACCATCTATACCCTGTCATGTTGGTATTCATTGGAAAGCTCTCACTGTGTACTTTCAGATGAGTACCCATATGCCAGGGTTTTGGTCATTTTTAAGGTATTTTGCATCATTTAGTTAATTAGCCACCAGCAGCATAAGGGATAAGAATGGCCTTAGCCAATTTTAGGAAACAGGGTGTCCAAATAGAGGTTTCATAGACTTTTGCGTGTCCAAATTGTGGTACAAAGTATTTACTGCTAATGAAATAAACCCTATTTATTTACAGATCTATATAATCTATTTTGCTTTTTTAGGCCCGCAACTACTTTGTGTGCCTTATAAAAGTGACACTACAGCTTCTACATCTTTTAAGAAAAGTCATCATCAGCAAATTTAGACATGAACTTTTGGTTGCCAAACTGTCAAAAAACAGTGTTCCGGGTGTCCAAAAGAAATGCTGGACACATAGGCGGCTAAGCCCCTGCAGGGTTCGACTTTCCTAGGGGCATATGCAACTAGATTTTGCTGTGGGCCCCTACACTTTTCTGACAAGGGGCCCCAAAAAGTATATGATAACCAGAAATCCTGTGTTTGACCACAAATTTTTATCAAAATACATTTTTGGCCCCTAGCCTGAAATCTCAGTGTCAGACCCTGGCCCTGCAGCGGCTTAAGTCTGTAGGGATATGTAAAGGTACTCGATACAATACCAAATACTAATATTTAAAGGGAAAAAGTGTCTTATCGCAAAAGTTAAGTATGGTATCATTAAGATTATGAATATCTATATATAATGAAATTATTTTAATTGCTATCTAGACCTCTCTGCACAAAGGTAAATTTAGGATAATTATTAGTGAACTTCCTGAAGCTACCAGTGCTATTTTCAACAATTTTAGGTCCATGAGAGGCAGGCAGTATCATTAAAAATATTGTTAAGAAATAGCATCATTAAGGAAACTTCCAACTGTTTTATATCGTAGTAATTTTAAAGACCTGTGTCTATGAGTATCCTTACATGTCTGTACAACCCCCACAAAGAAACTTCCAATTAAGATGATATGAACAAAGCACCTTTAAAAAATATTCAAAAATAATGATCTAGCCCATGTCATAAACGTCCATCAAATATTCTGGCAATTCACACTTAGATAGATTCCTTCAATCTTTTAACAAGCTTAACAAAAAGGAGTACCTTTTTGTGGTAACCCAAACAAACAAGCTAGTAATAGTTTGAGTTAAGAAATTAATAGGAGCTACTAGGTTGTCCAGATCAGTCAGGTATTTTTTTACTAAGTACTGTAAACCCTAGTGTTGAAATGAATTCTTACATTAGAAATTACAGTAAGGATTTATAAATTACCACTTAATCATGCAATGGTAAGATTGTAAAATAAAATGAAGATAAATATATATACAAAATCTCCAAACTTACTTTCTTCTTTCATCTTTTTCCAATCTTGCTGCTGCAAATTCAAATAAAGAAAAGAATTCTTATCATTGTTCAATCTGTATCAAACCTTGTCAAAATCTATGTAAAACGTTAACTTTAAACAAAAATGTTCTACTGAATCTCTCTATATAACTAAATATTGTTTATTCAATTCACACTGTATATGATTGTAACACGAAAACAAAATGAACCTTGTTAGATCAATTACTGTGCAATGCCTAAATTTAAATGAAATGTTCCTGATTTAACCCGAGTGGTGGAGCACCAGTAAGAATATTAATTTGAACACCAGCTTCTAGAGCTCAAGTGGTTAAAACCATGTCAGGTACGGACTATCTAAAATGAGTTAAGAATTGCATCGTGGGCCTGAACATGGGTGAACTGGCCCTTTCCAG
This sequence comes from Maea johnstoni, assembly GCA_963942565.1. Taxonomy (NCBI): domain Eukaryota; kingdom Metazoa; phylum Annelida; class Polychaeta; order Spionida; family Magelonidae; genus Maea; species Maea johnstoni. The sequence continues at coordinate 31,165,201 of OZ012695.1, forward strand.
AATAATTTACCATGACTAGATTAAGTTCAGTCCTAGTTTAGTTATCAATCTTCAAGGTGGACTCATTATCCAGAAGGACTCAATTCTAGAAGAGAAAGTGTGCATTGAGCATGTAATATTTTGATGGAAAACGCGAAGTTGTGCGGAGAAAGGCGCCCGCGACCGCATGTCAATGGCTGTTAAAGTTCTATCTCACTATACTCTATTGATAACTTGAACAATTGAGCTTTTGTTGTAGTTAGATATGATCCCATGATATGTTGTGTGCTTCATGCACGAGTCCACCCAGCTGAACGGCACCAGCCCACCCTGCCCCCCTCCCCCTGATTGTTGGCGCGCAAAAGCTCAAAGAGACTGGCACTAGTCTATGCAATGGAAAATTCACGCGCACATGTCTCAAGGGACTGGCATGCTAGTCTATCCACTGAGTTCCCACACGCGCTAGCGAGGGTCGCCGATCAACACCGCAACAGGTAATCTCCATTTTCTTATGAGTAAGACACTAGCGACGCCAAATATACAACATTTTATTGACAGACAATCATAATAGTAGGATGATTTTAAACTGGATAAAACGCATCATATTTAAATAGGAAAAAAGTACCAGACAATGACGTCACTTTGTATTCTGTAAAAAAGTACCAGACGATGACGTCACTGAATCACTTCGCATGCGGTCACCGAACAACATAGGTGTATCCCAACACTTCGCCAAGAAAATTTCCGAAAAATAACACGCCCATGACCAACATATGGGGCGCCCAAACACTAACGACGCCAAGGTTTCACTATTCCACTGACAGACGATAATAAAAGAAAGCTTAGAAGTGTGTAATAAACGCATTGTCGGGTTATTTGTGTGGTCACGTGATCACTGCCTGTCCCCTTGCTGCGCTAAGATATTTAACAGGAGATGGCTGAGCGCAGTCAAAATAGCTGGTATCGCGATCAAGATCGCAAAATTCAAAGAATTGGCGCCCGCACGTCTAGAGCACTTGTTTGATCACTGAACTGTGCTGCCATCTATAGTTTGATGGAGATATCAAACAGACTTCCCATGTACATGTAGGGCCATATCACAATAATTGCGACGGAGAACTTTAAAAAATAATTTCATTTTACCAATATGAATTGAAGACGTACTGAAAATAGACATCCTAAAGTGTACAAAAGTGAAAAAAAGCAGAACTGAAAGTCCTCCACCTCACATAAAATTGACTTTTTACCTTAAAAATATTTTTTTTAGTGTTGCGGACGGAAAAGTGATTAAAATCATTTTATTTTTGATAGGGTTGTCAGAAGTACACTTTGTTGGTGTCTTTTTGTAGGTGTGAGGCTGAAGTACATTACCACTGAACATATTTGATCTGGTGATCATTGATCAATGAGGTATTGAACTGGTTTGATAGCCATTTTCCCGTCCGCAACAAAAAACTTTGAAAAGTTTTTATTAAAAATTCATTTTAAGTGATAGTGTTACCATTTTTGGAATCCTCTTACTTCACTATAATGCATATCTATTAATGTAAAAAAATTGAAGAAAATAAATCACATAACTTGTAAAAATGGAGTTTGAAAATTTTCCGTCCGCAACAGTTAGTGCTGTTTCGGACGGGAAAGTGATTGGGACAGGAAGTATGACTGGAAGGCAAAAGTCAGGTGATCAATGACAACTATAGATTTTCATCTAAATAAAAGATCCTAGGCACATCCATCTTCCCTCTATGGGCTGGGGAATTTTCCAAAGAAAGAGATCTCTGTTGTTTTAATGGTATAATATACAGAAAAGAGGATTACACTTAGGTAATGGGCCTTAGAGGTATGAGCAAAGTTTGAGTACTTACCATTCTGTATCTTACATACATACTCAGCATAATAGTTCCAACTGACTTAGGTGTGATGCTTCCTTTAGAACATTAAACAGAGAAAGTTATGAAAATAATGATTTAGTTTATGTTCTCAGAGGTAGATGATTTCACTCACCACCTGGTCAGTTTTAACAGGAACAATAATTCTATACTTCCTGGTTTTAATCACTTCCTGTACAAATCAAGGTTGCTGGTATAGCCCAAATGATGTGGATTCTGTTTTACCTTCACTTCCCCCTCTCATCAACACCTGATTCTCCAGTCTGGGGAGAAGAATATGGTAGGGGGAAATTGCATTTACCTCTGACTCTCCAGTTGTGGGAGGGAGGAAAGGGTTGGGGGGAAATTGCATTTACCCTGATTGACTGAATAGGTGGCTTCAGGATTAAGGATGTAGGGTGCAGACAGGATGAAGTTTCATGTCTAGACAGTGCTGATTGTGTACACCTGTACATTGGTTGGATCATTTATTATTAGACCTATGCTAGAACCTATGAGAACTCATTATGAAAATTAATAAATAAGCTAAATCAGCAAATTAGATGAGCAGGTAGAAAGCTAAATCATTTCTCATTGCATCATCAACATGGCATCAGGTACAGAGCATTCTAGAAAAAGTTGAGAAAAACAGAAAGGATCCTGAGAAAGTTGTTTTAAATGATACCAAAGTATCTGTATTCTGAATGATTTAGGAATATGTGTAGTTACTGAGTGTCCAGTTTGCTAAATACTTTAAAATACCTATGTGATATTTTCATTCAGACATATTTGACAGTTGGCTATTTTTTGGGGCTCAGATCTAACATGTCTATTGGTTGAATGGAGAATTAATGTAGGTGTGCATTGATATTCAGTTTTGGATATGAACTGGATTTGTAGTCCTAACCAAACATACATATCATGAAAATCAGTGGTTTATCTTAACTTGTAATTTAGCATTGCTAGTATGTTTTAAATTGGACTTAAGATTTCCGTGCTAAGATCTGGGTATATAAGCCCTATTGCAATTTGAAGCACCAGCATCACTCCACAACCTGGTTATAAGAATCCTCTCTTAACCCTGCTCTTGCTAACACCGGATATATCAGGTGCTACAAATCTTGCCTGTGTGACCAACACCGGATATATCCGGTCTTTGGGTACCCTTGCACTTAGTTAAATAAAAACTACATAGGTCGATTAAGGGGTATTGAATTATACTAGATATCAAGGTTTTACCTTTCACTATGTTTCTATTTCAGTTTGTGAAGCACATTATTGAAACAGTAATAGAAATCTAAGAAATCCTTCTGATTTGGTGGGTAGACCCACAATATCCCTGGTCCCAGGGGATAGGTTCTCCCATATGGGGGTCTAGCATGACAAGGGTTAACTTGCTTAAATTGCTGTATATAGTTATCTTTTCTAATAGAAAGAATATAGAATTCTTGTTTTCAGTGTTTTCAATGTTTAAGCCACAATAATTTAAGAACCTAGAATTGAGAGTATCAGTCTCTGAGCTAAATCCAATGAAATTTAGTTTCAGGAATCATTTTATCTGTAGCTCAGCATTTAGACTACTGATCTATGAATAATTTTGTATAAAACATTCTTATGTCAGTCTTCCAAATGACTATTTTCAATTTTTGAGTGATGTTATCAAATTTTGACCTCTTACAAATGTTTTACGTACTGAATACTTCCTCTCCTGTACTTGCGACGAAAATTTCCCGTCCGCAACAGTATGCATTTTCCGTCCGCAACACTGAATAAATTCTCCAAAATTTGAATGGGATGATCAAAATTTGAAATACATGCAGAAATAGATACTTGAGGGTCTTGGCTACATTGCACATATGCAAAACTTTAATTTTTTTCAGTATTTGAAGAAGGATTTCTGTTTTTGTGAAGGTATCTAAAACCTCCGTCGCAGAGTTTCCCGTCCGCAACAGCAAGAAATTCATTAAAATCTACTATTTTGTCAAAAAAAATGAACAAACTTTTTTTATAATAGTGTTTTAGAATGATATATCTATAAGATAAAACAGCCAAATCAGGAAGTTTACATGAATTTTAAGGAAAAATATTGAATTAAACTCTCTAAAATTCCCGTCCGCAACGATTTGAATAGCTTGATATGGCCCTGTAGTATTCTTTAGTGGTGGTACTATAATGATCCTGAGAAGCTGGCTAGGCCTGAAAAAAAAGTTGTTTGTTTTAGGGCTGGACTCGATACGCACGGCGATTCTGAATTGGCATTTCTTGAGGATCGATACTCAAGAAATGCATATTCCAAGCGCTATTTCGATTCATGGGACAGACCTTCGCGGTCTAATCCCTTAAATCATTAAGCTAAAACAAGTGAAATTGCGGCGAAACACAGAAATACAAATAAACATGCAAATAAAACTCAAATGTTGTTGTAGTTGTTATTCGTTTTTCCGCTCCGCAAAGCACAGAAAGCCGCCGAAAGCGGTGCTTCGGCGAGAGCCTGTCCTTTGGGAGGGTGTGGTGAGGGACAGATGCATACTGACAATACAAAACGCGCGAAATACTTGTCCCTCACCACACTTTCCAATGAACTATGTCACACATTTTTTTCTAATCGTCGGCCTTCCAGCCGTCATTCGAAAAGGCTGGAGAGAATCGAATCGAAATAATCGAAATCGAAAAAAATATGTCAATGAATCGAATCGAAAAAAATTGGATGTCAAGCCTAGCCTAGTTTGTTTCCTGTAACCCTTACCTAACAAGTTTTTATTCAAAAAAATCCTAAAGTTTTTTTCGCCCTTCCAACTCCCAATCAACAAAAAACATACATAAAACACACATTTTTGACCAAAAAAATTACGCAGAAAAGATTTTTTTACGGACCTACCTGCCCTATTTTTTTTCGGACCGTTACAGGAAACAAAAAATCTCTTTTTTTACAAGTGACTTTGTCATCACACAATTTCACCATTGGGCAGCATGTTCAATGTTGGTCAAGTGATTAGGACACTTGCCTGCGGTGCGGACGACCCGGGTTCGATTCCCCGTGGGGGCACGGAAGAAGGAAATTTAGTTTCCTTATAATATTGTCATTTGATATTGCGCCCTTTCCATATAAACATGCTCATGCTGCTTTCCAGCGCTTCAGAAGGCACTTTTAGCTGTAGTTCCAGTCGGCCAAGAGCCTTGGTAGCTCGTGTTTCTTGTTATTGATATACCGACTTTAAATAAAGATTACTTTACTTTTTTTACCAGCATGACAAGATATACCCCTAAAATGCTATATATTTCTAATAGGCCTGACTAATCGATCATCAGCCAAGACTTTGGGACTGTCTGTACAGTCTACAGAGTACAAGCCAATGATGTCTCAGGGGAGTCCTGCTCCAGGTGCAGCAGGTTGGGGGGGGGGGGGGGGGGGGGGAGGGTGGGGGGGGAAGGGGCTTATGCAAGGTTTCATGGAAGTCACATTGCGGGGTATATTTGAAATGAACTTAGATACATTTTAAGTATTAAATGCCACTGTCAGCTTGTCGAATACCCGAGTATGCCTTTAGAGAACAGTTTGAAAAAAAATGATTGTGTCAGAAGTGAATGTGCACCATTTTCCTTTAGGATTCTTTGACGAATTAATTAGTTTCAGTTTCTAAACATACATGTTATCAATTTAGAACCCTCCCCCCCCCCCCCCCGACATTTAACTGAAGAAAATATATGATGATCTTTCAATACTTTGATTGTGCATATGTCAAATTGAGAAGCTGGATCCGCCCCTGCAGACTTGTAGCGGATACTGATCTTCAAGACTGGATGAGGCTAAGCCTAAGGTTGAGCCTGAGGCTCAGCAAGTGGCAGTGTTGAGTGTAACTTTACCACGTAAACGGGTTGAAACACAGGACTGATTTAGACCAAAACATTATTTGGTCTTACCGCGGAAGGTGATTGTACATCTTCGAGTTTCCTCTTCTGTGGACTTGCACTCTCTTTCCCCATTCTGGAGCCTACAGATTTTAAATGTTAAATGTGGTGGCTAAAGCATGCATGTCCTGATTAAAGTTGGTCAAGTGCGCACCGGTTCAGCGAGAATTAACCCGTTCCATCGGATAGTTGGTTCCTTGTCCCACTTCATAATGTACGTCGTCCGCGCGAGACGCATATGATCAACTAGGAACAGAAATATAAATACTTGTGTATTAGAGAGTATCACCCCCTAAGTAGGCACTGCCACAGCAGGGACACATTAGTACATATGAAGGTGGGCATGGAGGGTACATAAAGGGAGATGTTTAGAGTTACACCGTTTTTGCATACTTGTTGGAAATGATAAATTAATACAGTTTGTGTGTGGCCCAGTGGGGTATGTGGAGTTGAGGGTTCATACATGGATTTTGGGGGTTTAAGGCATGGTACGGTATTCGGCAAGGTGCCAGTGGAATTTAAAACTTGAAATCAATTCAAACTCATTCAAAATATACACCCCTTTTTATTTTAGATATTCCAATGGGACTGACAATGAAAGCCTATGCAAGGTTTGATGAAATTCTGAATGAGGTTTTTATAAAATGGACTTTCAATTTTATACGTGAAATTTGCAAATTTAGTGTCACTTTGGCGCCACCTATATGGACGGGGTGACTGGTGACCCCCCTTTGTATTTAAGATTTTTAAAGGGGAACTGATAATGATAAGTCTTTTAGGAGTAGCTGTAGACTATTTTCCGGCTAAAAGCAGGCTTTCCAAGAAACCTACTTCAGCTCAGTGAAATTTTAAGGGTCGAATCTTTCTTCCTTGTTCATTTGAGATACAGGGGTGATGTTAGAACACTGCTGATCAATAGACGAAATTAAATAGAAGCTTCAAGGCTATGTCAATCGTTCTTATTTACATATTAGATGAATAGACACATCGATGTTCGTATTTACATGCAGCAGTCACGGTGAAAAAATAACCTCGGCTGGTTCTCAAGCTGAAAAAGATAGCTATACTGACACTCCTCTTATAACCCTTCCAATGCTGAGGCTACTTTCATCCGAAGCACAAGTATGCAACGGTTTTTGAAAAATATCTAAACCCAATCATGTTGGTATTTATTGGATAGCTCTCGCTAAGTAATCTCATATGAGTACCCATTTGCCAGGGTTCCTGTTATTTTTGTTTTTTTGCATCAGTTATATTGGCCCAACCTAACCACCGTGGCCAGCAGCATAAGGGATAAGAGGGCGGTAATTAGGTTTACTCTTTCAAACCAGAAAATTGGATACGGAAAGATGAAGCGAGATTTGAGACCCCTGTGATGGTCAGGTCTTCAGTCTAACGCATATGGTAATTGATCTATCACTACCTATCCATTGTTGTATTCATCTAAGGTTATATAGTATGTGGTGCAATCAGTGAGTCGTGCACCTTATACGTGCACCTTATACTACAAATTGAACATTTTTACAGTAATCGCCATTTTTTAGTGTCGATCAGATAAAAAAAACGAGAGAATGTGTATAACTGGTTTTGTATATCACTCAGCGTTGTTGGTATACTCTTAGGTGAATAAAACATGGATTGACATTCGTGGCATATTCAACTACATGTATCCATCCGTCGCACTGTCGCACCAGCTTGCGACGTCGTCCGAAGCTTCATACGTGTGCCAGACCAATCCAATTGCCAATGTTATTCGGGAATCCTAGATTGTACTGTAAGTATCAATTGTGACACAGATTTCAATTAAATGTAAACTCTCTCCATATAAATTGTGATTCTTATTATCAAGGTCGTTATCACTGGTTTTAGGATTTATCGATACTCGTTGCTGTGTTCCGGAATTTCTATACTTGAGCAGTAATGAACACCCGTGAACTCCCTGCTTCATCATTGCTTATTGGCGGGGCCCTCAGGCCGCGCCTATCTGGGAAGCCGATTTGAAATGTTCATGGGCCAGAAGTCAGTGCTGCAATCCTGAGGCCGGACTGAATATAATTCTCTATTCTGATTGGTTATAATATAAATGTTGCCTTTGCCGCGGAAAATCGTGCCTTCCTTATTCTAATTTAGCATGAAGTTTTCAAATATATAAAATATTTTAAGCGGACATAAAGCATATTTTTCAGTATAGGAAGGGAATTACTAAGAAAAAAATTACTATGTGTATAGATTAGCGCATGTCTCGCAATCACGTCACAGATTAGAGACTGGTATGTCCCACCATCTATTGTTGGCCTGAAGCGGCTCATTGGACTGGCACTAGTCTACTATGTGTATAGAATGAAATCAGGAGACTTCGTAACCAAACTGATTCATAACCAAACTGATGCGTACCCAAGTAGCTTCGCACCCAAGAGATTTCGAAGTCTCCAGCTTGCGCCTAGAATTCCGATATTTGTTTCATTTCTACAAAAATGATACCAATCTAGTCATTATAAATTATTTTCCTCTATAATGTTAATGTTCTTTATACATCCGGTTCCCTCACAAGTTCATAAATAACTTGGCCCCGCCTTTTGACTATTGATGCTTTGCATCTACAACCGTACTTGTACATTAATCAGTTTCCTGTTGAACGTCTCACCCGCTGCACGCACATGAACACACGTCTGGGGTTCCCTAGTGCGAGACAGGGAACCAGTCGTGTTTACGTTTGCTGGCTTCTGTTTACTGGAGACGGACAAATGCGGAAGTGATCTCATTTCAAGGGTGCTACTACGTACCTACTAATAACCATGACTCATATTTAGGATCGATGACAGCGTAGACCGTGCATTGTGGTTTAGCATAGGTTTATTTATATACTGTAAATAGAGCAGATTTCACAACACAGGCGCCGAATGAATACAGTTAGAGGTAACGTTCATGCGTATATTGAAGCATATGTACATGTACACTACTGAGTTTAGAGACCTGGACGTGTATTGGTGAGGCGTGGCATGTGGGCATCTCATTCATTATACATTTAAAGGGTGGATCCTAGGGTAACAGTTTATATATGTACATGTACATGTGTTTGGCGTACACTGATTGAAGACAGAGTTCTATCCATGTCACGTCTGTGGAGACATTTCTTCAAGAGGAAATCTGTCGATCGTTCTGAAATGGCGACCAAGCAGGACAAGGTTAAAGGGAAACAAGGCAAGGCTGGCGACCAGGAGCTCTGGGTGCACAGAGTGCGATCCTTCTCCAGTCAATACAATGATAGCAGCTGGAAGGCTGATATGATCATAGGACCCCCCAAGGTGTACCCCAGGTATGGCGATATCCCTGGGACGTGGGCTCAGGGCAGGACCGACAGTAGTCAGTTCATAGAACTGGAGTACAACATGGAATTGTTCATACAAGGAATTGACATCTACGAGACATTCCATAGTGGAGGAGTGACTAAGATTTCCAGTCTTGACAAGTCTGGCAGATGGCAGGTACTGTGGAAAACTGACCGCCCAGAAAATTTGGAACTTAGCAGAGTTTTTTCCCCAGAGATCAAACAACTCCATTATAAAACAGCTTGCATTCGACTTGACGTAAATTGCACTGCAGCCAGTACGTGGGTTGAAATTGACGCGGTGAAAATATGTGGTCGACAATACCACACCGCGTTGCCACCAGGTGTCGGTGTTTTGCAGGATGATTTCCGGACTCTTGTGAACAATCCATCGTTCAGCGACGTCACTTTTACCGTGGAAGGTAAGAATGTCCACGCCCATCGTGCGATCCTCATGGCTCGAAGCGATTACTTCCGAGCAATGTTCTGCGATGGTCTTAAAGAGTCAAAATCTCCCCACAACCAGCCGATTGCGCTGAAAGCAATCTCACATGCCGCCTTCCTCTCACTGCTGCTCTATCTCTACACCAGTTCTATAGACGCAAACTGCACCACCAGCCACCTGATAGAACTGATGCGTGTGGGTGATTTCTACCGAGAGGATGGCCTCCGCGCCCTCGCCCTGCATGAGATTGAGAAGGTCATGGACGTGGATAACGTCGTCCAGTTCCTACGAGAGGCTACGGAGAGCGAGCCCATCTTAGAGGAGGTGAGAGAAATGTGCTTTCCATTCATACAGCAGAACATGCACGCCGTCAGTAAAACGCCCTACTTCGAGGATCTCCCGCAAGACGTCATGTTGTACATCATCCAGAACGCCACAGCGAACCTCAGTATCAAACAGGAGTGAAATAACTGAACCTACTATTTCTAATTCATAAGAATATTTTAATCCAATACTACATTAGATATGCTATTATTGCGTTATTACATAGCATATTTGCATATTTCTTGTGTAACAAATTTTGTGATGGAAGCAACTGCATGATTGTGTGTTGCATAACTTATGGGCTGCCCTGATAGATGTTTGGTCTTCACCGGGCATCATACAAAGACTATTGGAATAGCATGCTGAAGAAGAGTTGATATTGCTCTGGTAGCAGCGGCGAGTTAGTGTGGAATTAGTATTTTTGTCCATCATTACCTTTTCTACCACCATGGGGCTCAAATACCCATTGAAGAAATTTTAAATCCAAATGGCCATTCCCAACGGTCATTGGGAATCAAAGGCTCGTTCCAAGATTTAAAATTCTATCCCCTAGTGTAAGAAATATCATTATCTAGCACATGCGTTGAAGAACCTCTATTTCTGCCATTTAGAAGCTTAATTTTCGCTATCCAGTTGTAGATGGTACACCTGAGTATATGGAGAAAAGATCAGCTTATCCAAAGTCACTTGTTATTCATAACTTAGCCTCACTATGGCTAAAAATGTGATGATAGACTAAATTCTAAAGCCTATGGAATATCATTAAGCACAACCAGTAATTGAAGGTAAAGCCTTCAAAATAAATGTTTATTTTCTGTAATGGTTCAAAAAATAGGGTAGGTAGGTCGGTAAAATATATTTTTTCTTTTGGATTATTATTTTGTTCAAAAATGTATGTTTTATGTTGATTAGGAGTTGGGAGGGTGGAAAGCTGTTAGGGTAGGGTTACAGGAAACAAACGCCTTTTCTTTTTAGGCCTAAGCAATCCCTATGTGGTGCAAGGTTGCTTAATTATTTAGACTTTAACCTGTTTGTATTGAGAAGACATTTCTGACGTTCAGTGTATAATACTGTTGAACAAACAATTTATGCATTTGTATATATATCGTACATAGCGTGTGGTTCAGCTTCGCTATATATAAAAACGCCATACTTTTTTATTTTTACTTTCTTTATGTTAACGGCAGCTACTGTCGCTAACATAAAGATACGCTATGATGCCAAAACTCCCCAATGCGCTATATTTGGAACAGGCGTCATATGTGTGTTTCACAGTATTCAGCTTCTAAGGGAATTAGCCGAGGCTCATTACCTAGGCAAAGAATTAGACGACAGGATATATTTCCTTTGACAAAAATCTTCCCTGGAATCTAAACTCCCATTGCATATATATAATTCATGTTACAAACATCTTGAATAGAACCTCAAAAGCACATATTAATCAGCTTTTGGTAAAAAGAATCTCGACCAGAATCTGAAACGCCTATTGTGGTATCAATTTCCGAAATTGTAAACTACCTATAAGCATTGTTAAAATTCCCATCACAAAAATCTTGACTGCAATATAACTTGCACTAGCATTGGTCGAACGTTTGAACCCTAAACTCCAATAACATATATCAATGGTGATTAGAATCTTAAACTCCCACTGCATTGATGAAATTTACATTGCAATGATTGACTGGAATCTAACCACTGCTTGCATTGATTAAATCACATGACAAAGATGTTGACTTGAATCTCAAACTCCCATTCATTAATTCCCATGCCAGAGATTTTGACTAGAATCTCAAACGCGCATTACATTTATCCGATTCTCATGACCGAGATCGTTGAATGGAAAACCAAACTCCTACTGCTCTGAATACGATCTGTATAAAGAATCTCAAACTCAATTTGTTCTGATCGAGTTCTCTTTTCAGACTTCTCTAGAATCCTCAAACTCCTGTCCTCAGAATGATTTATTTGTGTTGTGTTTTGATAATATAGTATTACCAGCAGGTATTGATAACTCAATTTCGTTTCCAAGCTGATTGTATTACCGTAGAACACACAATGTTAGCGTCTGTTTATATAAAGCGTACATAGCGTGTGGTTCCGTTTCGCTATATATGAAAACGCTGTACTTTTTTCTTACTGTACTGGCGCAATCATCGCTAACATAAAGATACGCTATGATGCAAAAATTCCCCAATTCGCTATATTTGGGACACGCGTCATATATGTGTTCTACAGTATCTGTGCTCTGAAAAGATGCAAAGGATGGTTTCGTATGATCAATAGGAGCAGTCATGAAAACACTTGATTGGTACCGTGGTGTTTCTTCATACAGTCTCATACGAGGGAAAGTTTTTATGGACACATTTCGACCTTAGTATTGTATTGTATGTTTATTGACTGTACTGGTATGGTACAAAATCGTAGCAAATACAAGAAATATTACAAAAATAGTAATGCAGAAGAGCCAAAAAGGCTAACAAAATACAAATAATAGAACTTATATTACACAAAGGATATAAACCCAAAATTGCAGAACGACTTACGTCATAATGCATATAGGTACAACATGCTAGACGGAGAAATGGTGCAAAAAACTAGGTATTAATATGAAATAGCACTAAGCGAAAAGGATACCAAGAAAGCACCAGAAAAAGCTAGCGATCGTGGGTGATATTAGTATTTGGATAACCTTGTATTTGATCTGTGACCGATATGGCAATTTGCAACCTAAATTTCTTGAGACAGTAACGCACAATTTTCCAAACATGAATCATACCTATATACTTCATATATATCTCTCTTTGGAAGCCTGTCCTAATAGACGAGTGGACAGGCTTTTTCCACTGATTGCTCAATGTCTCCCACCACTAATTTATCTCATATTTGTCTGATGTGTGAACGTTGCCAATGATTTTGGGTTAGGGGGTGGTTTTTCTAGGATCTTTTAAGTTTCCTCCACCGCTAACTATTGATTTGACATGTCTCTATATAACCAGCATCTTGGCAATTATTAAAATTCCAATTTCAATATGAGCAATTACATGACTCGGTCACATTTGTATATCATATAGAATGGCGTGTGATAGGTTCATACTTATATTACAGTTACACTTGTGTAAATAACACTACCTATATGTATTTAGTTTACATAGGTAACTAAGGACCGATAATGGTTATTTTAACCTAAGTTCTGTGATAATGCGATGTCCTTGTGTAAGCCACATGACTTTTAAGGTTTTAACTTTTTATTTGTGGTTAAAAATGCAAATTCATTACACATATACACTTATTTTACATGTATAACTAAGGACCAATAAGGATTATTTAATTATAGTTCTGTGACAATGCGATGTCCTTGTGTAAGCCACATGACTTTTAAGGTTTTAACTTTTTATTTGTGGTTACAAAGGCAAAGGGGTCATTACACATATATATATTTATTTAACATATATAACTAAGGACCGATAAGGATTATTTAATTATCAGATTATAGTTCTGTGATAATGCGTTGTCCTTGTGTAAGCCACATGACTTTTAAGGTTTTAACTTTTTATTTGTGGTTACAAAGGCAAAGGGGTCATTACACATATATATTTATTTAACATATATAACTAAGGACCGATAAGGATTATTTAATTATCAGATTATAGTTCTGTGATAATGCGTTGTCCTTGTGTAAGCCACGTGACATAAGGTTTTTACTTTTTATTTGTGGTTACAAATGCAAAGGGGTCATTACACATATATAACTAAGGACCGGTAAGGATTATTTAATTATGGTTTTGTGATAATGCGTTGTCCTTGTATAAGCCACGTGACTTATAAGGTTTTTACTTTTTATTTGTGGTTCCAAGTGCAAAGAGGTCAGTCATAGTACTATGATGGTAGGTTGATATTATACTTTTGAAATGCAATGAAAAACGTCCGCATGCATCAATTGACGAATCATTCACCCTTTTCTTAATGTTTCTCTTTACTACATGTAGTTCATTTTCCTTTACAAATATCATATTTTATCCAAGTAGAGAGGTAATATATACATAAGTGTTACAAACATTTTGTTTTATACATGTAATTAATAAAGTATGACAAAATATATATGTGTTGACATTGGACTTAGGCATGAGAATGATATATCCTTTAGAAGCATTCAAGACAACATCATCCCAATATAGGGAAACCTACTATTTTGGGTTTAGGGTAATGTATGTATATTTATTGACTCTGATTTCCATCACAAAAAATTCATACAATTGTTCAATATAGTGGACATGAATTATACATAATATATATATCATTAGAATATATCAAAAATGACAGATTTATACAATTGGTGTACATTTGAATAATACTTCCAGAATGTACAAAAAATACTAGAGGGTGTCCTAGAGGGGAGAGCTTAGGTCGGATACCGGGTCAGTCCATTTACTCATTACAGTAATTTAACCTATCCCTTTTCTGGATTTGACTCTTTGTTTATACATAATTCCGATGTGGAATGCGCTTACCAACCAGATATCGACCATTTGATGTAGGGTCAGACCATCTACTGTAGCTCCGAGAAGTATATGGATTCTATCAACAAGAGGGGTTTGTTCATAGTTATTATTTCCATCCACTATCTCATCAATACATCCAAACATACGATTTCTCAGATCACTAGTCCCTGGACAGTTTAAAATCATATGCTTAGCATCTTCCACTTCAAGTAGATCACAAAATTCGCACCATCTGTTAGAAGCTGTTAGATTCTTCAATCTACAGT
>OZ012695.1:31184818-31203481 GCA_963942565.1 Maea johnstoni
CATCTTCTCTCATGACCAAGAGATGGATTTTGCAGAGTGGTATCTGTGAGAATGGGATCCTGTATAACAGACGTCTCAAGGATTTTAAAAAAATGAAGAAGAAGGAGAGGATCTACAATGAAAAGGCTTAGCTTTTGGACCAACCATGTATTAGTATGTATTTTTGATTGAAAGTTACTCAAAATAAGGCATTGCAACGATGCCATCGGGTAGAGAGCAAGTTTCAGGGAGTTTAAGAATTCCTTCAACTATGCCCTAGTAGAACTCTGATTCCTAAAACAATCTACTGTCACAACAGCTGCCCTTTAATCCCACATCCACAAAGAGAAACCTGTATATAGCATCCACCATGATAGCCAACGACACAATGGAATAGAAGTCTTTATAGTTGTAATAGACTTTGAGTTGACTTCTCATTAACTTTACATTATCATTGTGTAATATTCTCCTTCAGTCGTGTTTGCTCTGGTTGCCCTCTTGTAAGCTTCTTCATACTTCATGTTGTAAACTTCATAAACACTTTGTGCTTTGGGTTCGTACATGGACATATTTACTCGTGTTGGCTTTGTGTTGTATGATTGAGAGCCTATGGAAACTCAACTTTTGATGTGGTTCATGGCGCAGTGAAAGCTAAGTGAACTGCGTGTAACTTTGTATAGGTTTGTGTAGGTTCATACTCATGTACTCATATATATCGTAATGTTTGTATATGTGTACATATGTATACACATGTTTGTGGGTTTGCAAATCTCATACCTGCTAAAAAATGTGCGACTATCTTTTGATGTTCCCCAACAGATTCTATGCCGGCCAGCTTTGAATCATAGAGTGCGGCACAAGCATCTTTGGCTGCATACCAACTCTTCGTAGTTTGTTCATAATAGTAGCAAGATGTGGTTCCAGGCAGAGTGACAAATCCAGGTGGACATTCTGAAAGAATTGCAAAGAATACTGTATTCTGCAAATTACGTTTATGAATTATATTGCATATTATTTTCTCCTTTTTTGAGTTATTAGATCATCGACTCTACTTGAAACAGAATTCTCGAAATCGTATATACTCTTGCGTTAGTAAGGATGACACGAAATGGTGCATGCAATGTTACTGATTCTATATCTAGCTTATAACAGGGTAAGCGATTACTTTCGCATCACGGCTTCTGATTTATGAGATCATGAAGAGCATATATATATATATAATTATATATATATATATATATATATATATATATATATATATATATATATATATATATATATATATATATATATATATATATATATATATACATGTGTACATATGTATACATAAATGTATGTCTATTTGTATGTGCCCGTATGTGTACACGCTATGGCTTGAATACAAAGTTGGCTTACCTTGAGCGACCGCAAAAAGCTATGCATTAAGATATAAAAGGAAAGAAGAAAATCATTTCAAAATGCAAAACAAGTTTAAAAAGTTGATGTTTAACAATGTGATGGCGATGGAGGCTAACATTGTTATTCCTCCACTGGTATATTGTATGCTGTTTGTGGGAATTCTTACATACCGTTCTTAGTGTTCATTGGAACTGATTCTATACAGAAATGGACTGTGTAATGGTAAATATATGATTAATATAAATTTGATAAGATAAATAGTCGCACAGGAGTATCACGCAAAAGTCACCGCCATGGGTGGGATTTAAACATGGAAAGTAGTGCGAAACAGGTAGCAGTTAATGTGTGTGCGTGTGTGTGTGTGCGCATTCCAATGGGGGACTTACCGGCCACACTTCACAAATGCTCCAAGTTGATTGGTCACCATTTGCTAGGTCCGAGGAATTCTTCGCAAGCAGGTATGCTCCAGCAGAGGTACCACCACATCCACATGTAAACTGACAAAGGTTCATTCCTTCTTGCATGGTTGTAATCAGTGATCCTGTAGCTTGGCATGGTTTTGTAAATCCTTTCTTAGTTCCACATACTCCGTCTTTAGGAACCAATGCTTTAAAGCGTTGAATATCCGTACAGGGTAGATTTTTGCCAACTACAGCAAATGAAAAGTTAGAGGCAGATAGGGCAGGTTCCCGAAGGGGGGTCCATGTGAATTGAGCTACCTGTAAAGTGAGTGAGCTGCTACATCCCTGCTCTGGTAGCAATGCCACACACGTATCTATATCATTATCCTGGGTTAGAGAGATATCGGTCCCATAAACCGGTTTTATCATTCCTTTTCCTGAGGAAGAAATAAAAGCAAATCATGTTCTCAATGACAACGTTAAAAGAGTGTCATTCGTGCAATGTACGTAGGCAAAGTTATACATGAATTATGCCTTTTGATCTCAAGGGAAGGGACATCATATTAACTAGATGGACGGCTCTGCATGAATCGAAAAGACTTTAAAAGTCGTTGTTCTTGACATGTAAAATATTAGAAATAAAGCTCATTTGTAAGATCTTAAAATTAACCCATCCATATCAAAGCATTGACATAATCATACATTAAAAACCAAAAAAGATGCATACTCTGTCTCTGTCTGTCTGTGTGTGTGTGTGTGTCTCTCTCTCTGATTATTACCTTTTGAATAATGCTGGAAGCAATATTCCGCATTAACGCCGACAGGTGATGGTGGTGACGCTGTATCAATGAGGTAACATATGCCAGCCGTCGCGTCGTAGGCATATTCATTTGCAACGCTCTGATTTCGGAATATTCCTTTGCATTGAAACCTGCTTGAAACATCGGTGTGAGTTTCCATTGTAGAGGGTAAGGAGGTGACGTTGGCGCATGCAAGTGATTGTAGATTATCTGGCAAGAAATCAACACGGAAATCATGTGATCACCGGTATATATATATATTGCAAATATTTTCAAAGTTTTATTGGCAACTTGGGTCTACAATGCATACTGGTAAAATGCATTGCTCGCGACCATTACATAAATAGTTCACACATCTGCCTGGCAAGAAAACATAAGATAATGCCAGATGGGTATGCGGTCTTAAAGTATGAAACTGTTGCAATTCAAGTAGGTTGAGGGCTGTATGAATTGAAAATGTGTCATACTAGGTATCGGATGGATAGCGTAACGTTTAAAGCGTTTTATTTACTTCTCATGTTAATGAAATCAACTGATTTATATATGGAGCCAGTTTCTTTTTACCACGGTTATTTGACTTTAACTTAACACACTGATATAAACCCATTATCAAACTTGGTTCTGGGAAATTTCCAATTTTCGACAGGGTGTTCAAAATTCAAACATAAAGAGGAATCACTGGACGAGGACTGATTGTGTTGCTGTGGTTAATTAATTTATTTTATTATATAGCTTTCCCTTTTCCTGGGATGATTCATTGGTTGCAAAATTGTGTTTTAGGACATAAACTCACAAAACATCAGCAAACATCAAAACGTCTGGGGATATATATATATAAAGGGTGTATTTTTTATATCAGCAGTCAGCCCAAAATCAAAATCAATATGCAATGTAGCTAGTGGGAACAATTCAAGTACAACAACATAACCAAAAGCAACAGGATAGTTTATTTGAGATTGGCCAACAGGAACTAATGATGCCTGTATTCAAGCTGGTTTATTTCTATTTTTTGTCATCAGTTTGAAATACTTTGTGATTATCTCCTTGGAAAAGAGCATTAAGAGAAACAAATCCCAAGAAAATTAGTTCTACAAACTCTTGTTAACAAACATCGCCAACTATGTTGGTGTAAGGCTATGAATGGATGATGAATAGTCAATGTTGTAAATATATTACCTGTTCACAGCACATTCGGATTGTGTCATTATAATTTACATCTGTCAATTATGACCAGTTTACATGTTTTGAACACCATCATTGAACTTGTGACCTGTAAGATGTAAACTAGACATAAATGCTTTCAATTTAAAAGAAATTATTGCGCAACATGCACAGAGAACTATGTTCAATTAGTACCCTATACATTGGCAGCCTTCGCCAGACGTTGCACTATTTCATGACTGCATTTCGTGGAGCACGATATTGTGAAAGTGAATATTTACTTACCCGCTGTTGAAATCTGTGAGAAAGAGCATATTACTCCTAATATCAAAAGGGTATGTAATATGTCACAGTTGGCCATCGCTGCTGGATTGAAGGTCTTTCCCATATTTACAGAGAACGTATGTGATCACCTATATTCCAAGATGTTTTAAAAACAAGAACAAAATAAAAAGACAAAACTTTATTGAACTATATTTATAAATTCTATCAAGTTATTATGCTACAGGTAATCAGGGAAACTTTATGCAACAAAATCTTACGAGGAGCAATTCCCTTTAAAATGGTTGTATATGAAAATACAAAGCACATGTAAGAAAAGTTAACGTATTGTGAAATTCAAAAATGTTAATAGGATAATATTTATATTGAATAACGGGACAGCATTTAATTCAGTGCCCTGGAAATTCGTCCACTAATACTGCATACTTAATATTTGCAAGGCTCTCATAATTGGCTTAATTCTTTATTATAAGAAATAGTTAATAGTCAGTAGTGAGTGTTAGCGGTATCACTAAGGTGTGGGAGTACTGATGGAATTATTTATTAATATACTTCTATACTTCTATACACCTCAATCTGTATATGATACATCCATGTAATAAAAATCCTTGCATGGGACAATGCAATTGCCTGATAACTTTAAACTTGATATACAATATTACTATAAAATAGTTAAAAGATTAAGTTGGTCAAATTGTATGCCTTGTAAGAATTAGCTTGATCATCGTAAATTTCTTTTCACCTTGAACCTATCAACTACATGGTGAAACAAATGACACGATTTGGATCCCAAGATGTCTGAAAGATGACTTGAAAAATATAAACCATCATGAATGGTGATCTATCTCCAAGATAACACCCATCCAACTCTTTATCCAAACCATCATTCAGAAAAGCCTCCATTGATGAAACACATGGAAGGATAAACCCTTGGAAATGCAGTTCAGGACCTCCCCTGATTGCAGCGTGGTCCATGTAATATTATGAGCTATAAATGTACAAACGTCCGTGGGCATTCAAACTGACTTAATCACTCCTGACTCCCTTATTAACTAGTACTAATTGCAGGCAAATCTTACTCACCTGTCTCGGCGGACGTTGCTACCAATTATATCATTACATAAGTGAGTGTGTCGATTATTATTAAAGCTATGCCTGGATTGGGCGTTGTCTTTATTATCAATAATCCATACACCAAGAACTCGTTGCCCAGGGTAAAAAAGACAAATGAGTTATTCTCGTTGTCTCTTCATGAAATCAATATTGAAGCACTTTGCCTGCCCCTCTCTAAATTAAACGAAATTTCTTGTTCAAAGAAATCGTAAATGCTAAAAGTATTGTATCTGTTAATGCCAAATTCAAAGCTGCTGTCGGTGCTAATTACTAATGTACTCATCAAACAAGGGCCAACTAACACTGTAGGAATTTATCACGAAAAGTAAGTGATTCTGGCCAAACAGCGCTCGCCCAAGTCAGCAGCCAAAACCGAACCTGTAGTTTTGGCTGTTGACCGGGAGGGCACTGTATGGCCAGAATCACATACCACTAATGATCAATTCCCATTCTATCACTTGCCAAAAAATAAACAAATTCATTAAGAAATCAAATAAATCATACCAAAATTGCATATTGAAATGCTGCTGCCAAATTTGGAGGGTATGGTCTGCCAATGGCAACTGTCATCATAAAATTCAGATTAGGAATATAACACATGATTAACCCGACATAACTGACACATTTCACATTTTATATTCTCCTAATTTCAATATGAATATAAACACATGCAAAATAATACAGATTCTCTCTGTTATCAGTTGTTTACAGTTCATCAGAAGGGGGAGAATATAACAGGCACTGATTGTCAGAAAATAGACAACACTACCATGTACTTTGGGTCATGCGCCAAATTTCCATAAGAGAACATTGACATGATAACGCTGGTTCCATCTCTGATGTTTCACTACATATATATATATATATATATATATATATATATATATATATATATATATATATATATATATATATATACATGTATATATATATATATATATATACATATATATATATATATATATATATATATATACATATATATATATATATATATATATATATATATATTATATATATATATATATATATATATATATATATATATATATATATATATATATATATATATATATACTGTAGAACACGAAATTTCCGCGTGTGTTTATATATAGCGTACTTAGCGTGTGGTTCCGCTTCGCTATATATAAAAACGCTGTACTTTTATATTACTGTACTGGCGCTGTCAGCGGCGACTACCGTCGCTAACATAAAGATACGTTATGATGCAAAACTCCCCAATTCGCTATACTTGGTACACGCGTGAATTTCGTGTTCTACAGTATATATATATATTTATATATGGCGACATGGTTGGAATATATTACGCAATTTCTGCCGACATTGTCTCTATAGATGGATGATGTAATGCGAATGAAATATGTATCGATTACAATTAATTATTCATACCTGAATTGTGCACCTTACTAAAAAAACTAAACATTAGTTGTCTGTGTTTAGTTGTGTTTTCGACCCGACTGATAGACAATGATACCACTGAAGACGATCAATATATATTGATTATTCTGAAGAAAATACTTAGTCTTTGTGCCACCCATTTTAATTTCACCCCATTTTGACTTCACCAGTTTATATTCAACAACCCTTTAAATAGATGAAGGGCCAACTTGAGATCCGGTACCAATGTATAAACATATACACTGGATGCAGACAAATATATACACTCTCATATCAAGGGATATATTATGCCTTCCGATATCCAGAAATGGTTTCTTAATTGACAGTTTCATACTGATCTTAGCACTGCTACCAACTTGAAGACTGAACGCCAAAAGAGTTTTTGACGACATGCTTTTTAAATGACGGTAGATTGTGTATGTAGACGTACTATCAACCCTTTTTGGATATTGTTAAATAAAGTAGTGCGTTTTCTGTAAAGTCTGCACCCACAGTCATGTTTACTATTTACCATCAGTATTACATACAAAAAACATTAAATCAAAATCTGACCAGGGTAATCTTATAAAACTACAAACTAACTACGCTTTACCCTTTTTTAGGGTGTTGCATAGTTTAGATAGCAAAGAAACAACCAGCAATAATCTCGTTTACAAAAACACCTAAATATTTAAAAATATATATTAATCTTAATTAATTTATGTCCTGTTACCTGCAATGGGCACACCTTATGGTGTGGAATGGGAGTTAGCACCTACTGGGCAACCCTAAGCTGGTGAGCACCCTGCTCGCGTATAAACGAAGGAGGATGTGTGGATCTGTCTATGGATACTCTGCATCTAAAATATCCATTGGTTCTCTTGGATCTTAAGGCTCTGCTCTTACTCTACCTCTTTATCTTCTTTTGCATAGAATAATTATGCTTTGTCAATATTGATCAACAATGACAAAGGACAGTTTTTTCATAATGTGTTATGACTCTAAAGGACCTCTGTGTGTTGATGTGCCTTTAATCACTCAACCATTTATCCCTTTAGGTAATGGGATGACTGTTTGATACTGATATTATTGTTATAATAAAATCAATGTCACAAACCTATGAAATATCATCCTAACAATACTAATTATGCATTTTAAAATAGGAATTTATTAACGCTCAGAGACTTCTGATCCATTAGAACTGGAATCAACGACATTGTCTACTGAATCCGTTATGTTATACATTGATACAGCATGTTTTACTTTTCTTAGAGATGACTTGCTGTGCAGCACTGACAGTTTTCACATTTTGTTGAGGAATACATTACTTCATTACACCAACAATAAGTTGTGACTAAGATAACTTGGATGATCAAATGTTGCATGTTGAGTATTTTATTAATGTTTGGCAGGTATAATTGCAGTTTCATGCTTGGTTTAACTTGCAGAAAAATCAATGGAAGTTTATCAACAGGCTGTTTAGATATGTATAAGGTGTACGCCTATCGCAACTAAAACCCTCTCTCTCTCTCTCTCTCTCTCTCTCTCTCTCTCTCTCTCTCTCTCTCACACACACACACACACACACACACGTACACACACATACACACACACACACATACATACACCCATACAAACTATGCAGGATATATGGAGATGCTGGTGATATGCCACGTTATGTCAACTTGGACATTTATGTTCAAAGCAGAATAGGGCAGGGAAAAACTTGATTACAAATCTACAAGGTATGTTTATGGCAATATATAAATTGTATTGAGCACATTTTGTTTGATAACTTGGTAAAATGAAAAATCCATAACATGATAAATTGTACGCGATGTGAACATCTACTCAGAACTAAGGACTCTGAAGAATGCTAATGTTAACATGACAAGGATGTGTACTATTACCATTTGGCTTGATTGTTGATCCATGGTTGTAAGATACTTCAGTTGTTTTTGCGGCATGTTTGGTTGATGTGCCTTCAAATAAATTTTAAAAGGAATGATTTATTAAATGTGGGATAGGACGTAAAAGAAAACTAAAATGATTCTTTGACCAAAAGCAGAGTTACTATTGGAAAGTTGAATAAATAGGCTGCAAATTTTGCAAACCCCTTTGTAACATTACCGTTCGGCTTGATTGTTGATCCATAGTTGGTAGATACATCAGTTGATGTTGGCTCAGGTTTGGTTGCTGTGCCTTCAAAAGAATTTTAAAATGAATGTTTAATTAGATGTGGGATAGGACTTAAAAGAAAATTTGGTGTCAATAGGTAGCAATTGCTATTCATTGCACAGAACAGCATTTTAAACTTTCGTAGATGCGCCACTGTATGTCATTCTGTCAGGTTCAGGCGCTTGAGGTTGAATCACCAATCAACTGGTGTTTTTTTTACAAATGTGCTTGTTCAATTTATAAGATTTCTATTCTTAGCTGGGTGGCTCGCACGTCAATACTGTGTTTTTAAAAACCCACCAGCCCACTCTTTTTGTAAGGGTTCTCTCTCTGTTGAGATATTTGATAAAATATCTGATGTAGTACACTTACAGTAACTTTTCCTCTCAACATATTTCATATGGCTATTTTACTGCAGCTATTGTAATACACTCCTAAGATACAGAATTATATCAGTTCATTCATAAAATGTTCATAGATAATGTGTTGCTAATTGTTTGTAGAATGGTGGCTGCACGTTCGATGCGACACCTACACTGATATTAATGTACTTACTTCACAATGTGCGGTTGTCCCTAGGTCGCGTGGTCAACTTATGTTATTTGCAAATGTAGATAAGGTACTTATTTAACAGTTGAGGATGCTAATCTGTCTTTGTTCATTCTCCGGGGGCAAAGATAATGATTCTTTGACCTAAGGCAGGGTTACTATTGGAAAATTGAATAAGTAGGCTGCAAATTTTGCATACCCCTTCATTAGGAATAAATTGTTTTCTTTGTGATTTCAACCAGAATCTGTTCTTAAACTATGTAAAAAATTATATGATAAGAAAGTTTCATAATTTTAAAATATGTATACTTTTTAACGATTTGTTATTTAATATTAAAAGGTATTTTGTAAATTGATAGATAATCATTGTTTGACATGTCTATTCTCAACTACGTACATACTGTCAACACCCCAGCTCCAATCAGCTGACTGTAAGGCATATTCATCCATATATCAATGATTTAGCTAAATTACACATAACTTCTAATATCCAAGAAAAGAATATTGCACCATAAAAATTATTGATGGCATTATATTCGTGCCAATAGCATCAGATTATATAGTTTCAAAATTTCGAGACCATAAAGTCACATGATCAACACGATGGCAAGCCACATTCACACATGATCATAATTATGAATGCAGTTAAAATTGTTGTTAATCTGGCATCAAATTATTGCATAGGAACGCTTTTGTTAACTTCATAACCACAATTTCAATCAGATACAATTTTTTGATATGTGGCTATATAATCTGTGTAACCTACCTGGACTCATGAATATTTATTTGACATGTCATTATCAGTATCTTGGTTTCCTTTTTTCGAAATCTTGACTCTCAATCTCTCTCTTGGTTCTCTTTCTCCCCATCTTGGTACTCCCCTGCCGTTTTGATACTCCCTCACATTCCTTGGATTAAATGTGCAAAAGGCATGCCATAAGTTTATCTCCTCAGTATTAAATGCACCCTAAAGTGTGAAAATGTTAATATGATAAGGATGTGTACCATTACCGTATTGCTGGACTGTCGATCCATGGTCTGTTGATACTTCAGTTGTAGTTGGCAATTGTTCGGATGATGTGCCTTCAAATGAAATTATACAAAAAAAATGTTTAAATCATTTAGGATAGGAGGTATTTTTCTTTGGCTATTCACTTTTCCTCCACAATTACCAACTGACCCATCAGAATTTAGATGCAACATTGAAAGATTGATGCTATATGATACTTCTAATTCAAAGTTTCTTTCAGTGATTCACTACATTTTTCTTTCATAACCGACTAATGTTGTACAATCCTCAACTCATCCTTATTATAATGTATGCCTTGAGGACTATTCCGTAACAAGGGAGTCGGAAAGCACCAATTGTTAAATACTGAACGTGATGATTTCTATTTTATGAAGACCCCCACCTATGACTGGTTTAATTTCAATTTTACCCCCACCCCTCTTTACGATACAGCATCTGGCGAAAGATGCAAGCAAAGACTTGTAAACCGGTCATTCTTATTGTAAATTCAAACAAGATTTGTATAAACTTTGAGAAGGCTATTGCTAGCCTTTTTCTTTATAAAGTATGTTTTCTCAATGTTTGCTCATTTCATGTGCAGGTTTCTGTTGAGGCGTATTGGTTTTTTTTTCGTGGACACGTCCCACTTGCTATATTTCCTTATTGCAGTTACCCCCAACCACGATGATTTTGATATTCGGTGTCCCCCTTTTTCTGGAATGGCCCTAAGTGTATCTCCTAGTCTATTCCATGAAGTAGACAACGCATCACTGGAACATTATGTTTGCCATATTCCAAGTCTTAAAGGAATTCATGAAGGTTATCTTCCTTAGAAGATTTGTAATTTGGATAATCTATTTAGACTTCAAACAAATAATGAATTCATTGACACAATACACACATCTCTCTCCCCCTCTCTCTTTCCCTCAAAGACACACACACACATCCCTATTCTCGAATATGTGGTTGCTGGTGACATGCCACTTTATATCAATTTGGAATTCTGTTCAAACCAGAAAAGGAAAGGGAAAAACTTGATTACAAATCCATATGGTATTTTTATAGCATTAGGTAAATTGTATTGAGCATACTTTGTTTGGTAACTTGGTAAATTGAACAATGTCTTCAGATAGATAAGTCCGAAAATGAAAGGTTGTAAGTGATGTCAATATCTTCGCTGTGTTAAATGGACCCTAAAGAATGCTGATATTATCATGACAAGGTTGTGTATCTACCATTACCGTCCGGCTTGACTGTTGATCCGTAGTTGGTAGATACTTCAGTTGTTGTTGGCGCATAACTAGGTGATGTGCCTTCAAATGAATTTAAAAATAAATGTTTAGTTAATTGTGGGAAAGGACATAGATGAACATTATATTGATAGTTTGACCTGTTCAAAGCAGACTTACAATCGGAAATTTGAAATTTTCTGATACTAATAAATTGTTTTCTTACAATAATAAATCACATAATTCTCTGATATCAGAAAATTGCTGTTTGATATTAAAAGGTATTTTCTATATTGATAAATAAATATTTTCTAATACTACAGCTCCCTTGTCACAACATGGAGGGCATGTATTAAAACGTCTATCAAATGTTGCACTCCTCCATTAGTTATATAAATCATGGTAAGGGGGCAAGGGTGGTGCTTCCGTCAAGGAATAGCGATCTATCAACCTGATGCCAAACCATTTTCATAATGCAATGATCGCATATTAAAGGAAGGAGGGAATTGGTTTCACGCCAACACGGAAGAAATTCCCTTCTCTTCGCAAATAGTTCCAAGGGGTCTTTCAGATGCAGAAGCACCACAGACAGCCCTCCACAATGATGTACATTTATATAGCAACCAGGCAAGACCTGTGCATGGGGATACAGTGAAGAATGAATCCTGCGATTAGGAGCCCGGCATATTAACCACTGGGCCAAGGTGTATCCCTCTCACACTCTCATCTGCACTTTCTTTTGTTCCAATGAACCAACAATCTTATTTGATGTGGGAACTTTCAGGGTCTGTGTATCATTCAATAATTCTTCTTTTCATCATCTAATCGAGAATGAAAATAGCAAATTTGCATCAAAATTCCCATTTTCATTTTCATCCTCAAAAATAGAAATTGGAAATTATGCTATTTTCTAATTTCAAGTTGCACTTTTGTACCAACACCTGACAGTGCCATTTATATTGCTTGGATGGTGGGAATAAATCCCATTCAGAGGGATATACAAATTTCAATTCAAAGTCGATCGTCAATCAATCTATTTATTCACATTTAAAAGTTAGGAAAAAGATCAGGGTACCTTCTGGCCATTCGAATTTCTATATGAAAAAAAATATCGAAAATCAATATTTTGAATATTTCAGTCTTATTTTCCCATGATAAAAACGGAATTCAACTCGTTTTTCTATTTTTCATTTGAAAATTAAATAATGAAATACCAATGGTGTACTTTACGGCCAATCCGTATTCCGATTTTTATTTCGTAGTTTTGCATTGAATATCCACGAAATTGGATGGTATTCTCTTTTTTCTATTTCAAAATTAAAAACGAAATAACAAACTTGTACTTTCTGGCCAATCGACATTCTAGTGTTAATTTTGCGTGTTTAAATGAAAAAACAAGAATTCCATCCTTTTTTCCATTTTGATTTTCAAAATAGAAAATAGAAAACACTTGGTTTGCTTTCTTACCAATAGAGGGCAGCACTCCTGGTTCATTCGTTTAAGATGTTAGGGCGCCCTGAACAAGAGGTTGAAGCTTCACATGCCTTCACTGACAATCGATGGTTTTGGCTAGACCTTACGGCGGTTTTAGGAATCATTGACTTTTCACAGAGGTGCAATTTGCATATAGATTTAAAAAAAATAATTTAATAAAAGGAAAGACTTGACAAACACTGATATTGGATGAACGGGAACACGCATTTTAACTTTATTTCATAAACCTCTGCCTGTTTAGCGGCAGCAGGCTCAGAAGCCCAGTCACTTCGCGAGTCACTCGGCGTCTGAGCCGCCGATATTTCGTGAATTGTAAGGGGATTTTCATCCCCCATATTTCGTACCTGGGTACAAAAAAATATCCTTCTTTTACAAATCGCGGCCATGCGGAGGTCTTAAAAAAAGACTTCCTTCCTCCGCGAAATAAGGAACGCAGGTGCGCCCCCCTCGTTGTTATCCGTGACGTCATTCTTTACTACTAGTATTCTCTGCCAATAGAGGTCGCCTATTCTTATTCATAAGAACATATTTACACCCCCCTTGATATGCGCTATATATTTATGCAATAACCACACAGTATGAGTAGTGATTGACCACAAATTAACAGAATAAACATTACTATGAATTCGCCGTGTAGCAAAATCGCCATTGCACAACTTATATATATATATGTATATATATATATATATATATATGTATATATATATATATATATATATATATATATATATATATATATATATATATATATATATATATATATATATTTACATATATATATATATATATAAATATATATCTTTATATATATATATATATATATATATATATATATATATATATATATATATATATATATATATATATATATATATATATATATATATATATAAATATATATATATATATATATATATATATAAATATATATATATATATATATATATATATATATATATATATATATATATATATATATATATATATATATATATATATATATATATATATATATATAGATAGATAGATAGATAGATAGATAGATAGATAGATAGATAGATAGATAGGCAGATAGATAGATATAGATGTATATAAATATATATATTTGTCTGTGCGTCTATGTTTGTTCTTTAACGTATAATAAAATGTAATGCGCAAGGGAAATTTTGTAGCTAAAGTAAGTAGTTTTTATTCGTTGGTCAGGAAGAATGCCACTTCCCCACCTCTGTCTATCTGTCGTCATGACGGGTTTCCCCGCCTTTTAATAGAGGCTGACATGCATGATTATTTTTCTGGCCATGCCGTGTACGGTTAGGATCAAATGTAGGGGGATTTGCTGATTTGAAATTGAGCGCACTGCACAAAATTTTCACCGCCCACGATCACCCAACACGTACGTGCACCTACGAAACAAATGCTGCCGTGCAACAAATGCTCACCCGACATCATGATTATAGTAGCGGGAAAAATTGCCTTTGCGTTGGCCTCTATGTTTGCGATGATAATAGAATACCCGCCTTTCCGTGGGCAAATTCAAAGCGGTTTAGATCGTCAGAATCGCCATAATTCATTCTACATAACATTGTACTTCTATCAATCATATTTCAAATTAGTTGTGCAATGGCGATTTTGCTACACGACGAATTCATAGTACTGTTTATTCTGTTAATTTGAGGTCAATCACTACTCATACTGTGTGGTTATTGCATAAATTTATAGCGCATATCAAGGGGGGTTTAAATATGTTCTTATGAATAAGAATAGGCGACCTCTTTTGGCAGAGAATACTAGTAGTAAAGAATGACGTAACGGATAACAACGAGGGGGCGCACCTGCGTTCCGTATTTCGCGGAGGAAGGAAGTCTTTTTTTAAGACTTCCGCATGGCCGTGATTTGTAAAAGAAGGATACTTTTTTGTACCCAGGTACGAAATATGGGGGATGAAAATCCCCTTACAATCCACGAAATATCGGCGTCTCAGACGCCGAGTGACTCGCGAAGTGACTGGGCTTCTGAGCCTGCTGCCGCTAAACAGGCAGTGGTTTATGAAACAAACGAAATATGAGGGATGAAAACCCCCTTACAATCCACGAAATTTCTTTCCTTTTATTAATTTTTTTTTTTTAATCTATATGCAAATTGCACCTCTGTGAAAAATCAATGATTCCTAAAACCGCCGTAAGGTCTAGCCAAAACCATCGATTGTCAGTGAAGGCATGTGAAGCTTCAACCTCTTGTTCGGGGCGCCCTAACATCTTAAACGAATGTACCAGGAGTGCTGCCCTCTATTGGGAAGGAAGCAAACCAAGTGAACCAGGGTACTGCCGTACCATTGGATATTTGGTTTCAAATAGGATATCCAAAAGTGGGATTTTGGTCAAAATCCTACATTTCGTTAGGGTTAGGTAAATGAAAAATCGGAAATTAAACCCAATTTCCGATTTTCCAAATTAGAAAGAAAACAAGAAATTGAAATCCAATTTTCAATTTTCCGTTTTTGAGAAAAATTGGAAAATTGAGATTTTGAAATCTGATTTTCTATTTTCCATTTTTTTATTTACAAAACAGAAAATACTTCCTTTCTTTCCAATAGAGGGCAGCACTCCTGGTACATTTGTTTCAGAAGTTAGGGCGCCCTGAACAAGAGGTTGATACTTGGCATGCTTTAATTGACAATCGATGGTTTTGGCTCGACCTTACGGCGGTTTTTGGTATCATCGCTTGTTCACAGAGGTGCAATTTACAGATTAATAAATGAATAATTAAATTAGAAGAAAATCTTGGCAGTTGAAAAGCGTTTAGAGTTCAAATCGCTCTTTAAATGACAGTCGGATTTACTATTTAACCATATTCTGTGCGATTTTATTTTAATTCTCTGCAACTCAGATATTTTTATTGTTTTGTTTCATGAAATTAAAACACTTGTACAGTTGAACAACACGTTGCATTGAGCGGGGCTGGGTTACTCTATACTGCTTATTTTTATTTTCTTTTTGTATTTTCTAGTATAGTATAGCATTGACTCAATACTGTATATTTCCATTCTACTTTTTATAAAAAAAAATCAAGTATATATGCAGATGTATATGAACATATTCCGGCACGCACACCTTACAAATCATTATGAAATGCAATATACTGTATTCGAAATAGTTATCTTTCCAAGGAACCCCCTTGATCATCTTAATCGTCAAGTGATGACGTTTCTACAAACTGTTCATAAATGTAGGGATCGTGATATATTGACCGTTTGTATCCCCTATCTCTAACCAAATACACGTTTTTGACTTTAAACCTGCCTTATTAGGCGCTTCCCCAGACCACACAATCAATAGACAAACTTATTTGTACGGAAAAAACATATTTCTAGGTAATGTTTATTTTGAGGTAGGTTTTAAACACCACAAACATATTTTGATAGATTTACAAAAATATACTTTTGCGTGAATTGAAATTAGAAATGATATGGGCTATATGCATTTATTTACAAAAGGCAAACAGTTACAATGATTCTACAGTTAACAACTCGTGTAATGTTGCACAAAGACTTACGTAATAAACACAAAGGCCTTGAATATAGGTTTTGTGTGATCTTACAATAGCAGAGCGAATACGAATATGATATATACGAGAGACATTTAAATGCGTCATCTTTTAAGGATATTTAACACTATCCTAAACCTTCCGTGTGAATTTGCATCATTAGAGTGTCATATTGATCTATAATACTTTTTGAATTACTTTTTGAACTTTTGTATCAAGTTTCAATCAAAAAGGTACCAGGAGAGATGTGGATCTGGTTCTGATTGACATATTTCATTTCTAAAATTGCTTTGATTGACAAACAGCCACCAAAACTGTATTTTTTGGGGCGGTTAGAGGCATTGATAGATTAATAAATGTAGAGCATTTAAAAAAATTCAATTGGTACCTATTGCCACCCGTTGCCTGTATGGGCAGTTATCTAGCTTTTGCCGACCTGTAATTTACAACTTAGAGCACGTATTCTAACCGTACGTTTGCCACTGAAACGGCTAGACAATCCATTATACAAGGGGGTGACATTGCATTTGATTGATATTGCAATTGAAGTTGAATCGTGTAAAAAACATCCCTTCTTTTATCAAAACACTGACACCGGATGAACGGGAACACGTACTTTAACTTTATATTTCATAATCCTCTGCCTATTTAGCGGCAGCAGACTCGGAAGCCCAGTCACTTTGGGAGTCACTCGGCGTCAGAACTGCCGATATTTCGTGGATAATGTAAGGGGATTTTCCCCTCCCCCCCCTCCCGATTTCGTACCTGGGTTCAAAAAGGTACCCTTCTTTTACAAATCGCGGAAATACATAGGTCTTCAAAGACCCCTTCTTCCGCAAAATACGTAGCGCAAGTGCGGCCCCCTAAGTATGTTATCCGTGACGTCATTCTTTACTATCTCTGCCAATAGATGTCGCCTATTATTATTCATCGAGGAAACATATTTAACCCCCCCCCCCTTGATATGAGCTATATATTTGTGCACTAACCACACAGTATAAGTAGTGATTGTCAATTGACCGCAAATTAATACAATAGACATTACCATGAATTCATTCTGTAGCAAAATCGCCATTGCACAACAAATTAAAAATATGATTGATAGAAGTAGGATGTTAAGTAGAATGATTTATGGCGATTCTGACGATATAAACCGCATTCAATTTGACCCACTATAATCATGATGTCGGGTGAGCATTTGTTGCACGACAGCATTTGTTTCGTAGGTGCACGTATGTGTTGGCTTATCATGGGTGGTTAAAATTTCGTGCTGTGCGCTCGATGACAAATCTGCAAATCCCCCAATATTTGATCCAAACCGTACACGGCATTGAAAGATAAATAATCATGCATGCATGAGGCCTCTATCAAAAGGCGGCGAAACCCGTCACGACGACAGGGAGAGTGGCATTCTTCCTGACGAACGGATACGAAATACTTCTTTTCGCTACAAAACTTCCCTTGCGCATTACGTTTCATGATACTCTAAAGAACAAACATACACGCACAAGCTTAAATATATAGATTTATATATATATACACACACACACACATCTATATATATATATATATATATATATATATATATATATATATATATATATATATATATATATATATATATATATATATATATATTTAAGTATGTGCGTGTATGTTTGTTCTTTAGAGTATCATGAAACGTATATATATATATATATATATATATATATATATATATATATATATATATATATATATATATATGTATATATATATATATATATATATATATATATATATTTATATATATATATATATATATATATATATATATATATATATATATATATATATATATATATATATATATGTATGTATGTATGTATGTATGTATGTATATATATATATATATATATATATATATATATATATATATATATATATATATATATATATATATATATATATATATATATATATATATATATATATATATATATATATATATATATATATATATATATATATATATATATATATATATATATATATATATATATATATATATATATGTATATATATATATATATATATATATATATATATATATATATATATATATATATATATATATATATTATACT
>OZ012695.1:31203681-31237396 GCA_963942565.1 Maea johnstoni
TATATATATATATATATATATATATATATAGAGAGAGAGAGAGAGAGAGAGAGAGAGAGAGAGAGAGAGAGAGAGAGAGAGAGAGAGATTTCTATGGCAATTTAAACTCTGAGTATAGTATGCTTGTCAGCTACGTCTACCACTTAAAGAGGCCTCTGTGTACACAAGTTGTCCTAATATTAGCAAATGATCCATGCAGCTTAGACTCAATGTGCCTATGTTCACACTCTGTTTAATTGATAATGACTTTCTGACCACAGAGCTATATATGTAAATTACTTCTCCAGCTGTGTCTGAAGTACTTGTTGACACCTACTCGGCCATCTTAATTTGCATTCATAAAGGGCTGAAGTGTGACATGTCACCTCAACCTGATGTGGGTGGTCCCGGGAGGGGGCAGGTTTAACCCTTGTAATGCTAAGGTCCAAATCACAAGGATGAAAAGATTTTTGAAAACCATATAGACTCTGTCATGTTGGTATTCATTGGATATCTATCACTGAGTACTTTCTGTTGAGTACCCATGTTCTAGGGTTTTAGTCATTTTCAGTTTTTTTTTAATTGTTAAGTATTGGCCAAATTAGCAGCAGCAGCATAAGGGTTAACTCAATGACTCAGTGTCCACCAAATGACTCCCTCCATCCGGTAGGTTTTCCCCTTTACCACTGACCTTCCCCACTAAAAGTGTACAACCTGGCACAACACCCATGACTGCTCTGAGGTCATTATACATGTTCCCAAAAAATATACATCCTTCCAGAGCTGTGTGATATATTTCTAAAAGTTGTGCCATATTTTGAAAGTTGCGCGATATTTTTAACAAAGTTGAACGATATTTTGAAAGTTGCCTGATATTTTGAGAGTTGAATAAATATCACTTTGGCATGCCATAACCAGCTGACAGCCAAGAGCATGGCCATTCTGAAATTCTTGATGTGGTGGGAGATGACAATACTCATGGGAAAAGAAAGTGGATTATATTGGTCATCCTCCTTGTAAAAAAGGGATACGGCCTGGTATCTGCGAGAAGCCAGCTGTATTGCACAAGGCCGGAGACAGAGTGCGATACAGCTGGCTGATTATATATATTTTGTGTTTTTTTTGTGTGTGTGTGTCTTGTGATGTAAAAAAATGAGGCTGTGGCCTGTAAACTTGAGGTCAAACCCTTAGTAACCATGGCGAAGGGGGATAAAACATGGAGAGTGGGGATAAAACACTTATCCGGATCCTAACATTGACAACTAATGAAAAGGAATAAAATACAATCCAGTACCCAACGGCAATTGACCAATCAGCTGCGAGTATCAGAGTGAAACTGGTGATAAGGTCTGGCTACATCTTCTCTCATGACCAAGAGATGGATTTTGCAGAGTGGTATCTGTGAGAATGGGATCCTGTATAACAGACGTCTCAAGGATTTTAAAAAAATGAAGAAAAAGGAGAGGATCTACAATGAAAAGGCTTAGCTTTTGGACCAACCATGTATTAGTATGTATTTTTGATTGAAAGTTACTCAAAATAAGGCATTGCAACGATGACATCGGGTAGAGAGCAAGTTTCAGCGAGTTTAAGAATTCCTTCAACTATGCCCTAGTAGAACTCTGATTCCTAAAACAATCCACTGTCACAGCAGCTGCCATTTAATCCCACATCCACAAAGAGAAACCTGTATCTAGCATCCACCATAGCCAACGACACAATGGAAGTCTTTATAGTTGTAATAGACTTTGAGTTGACTTTCCATTAACTTCACATTATCATTGTGTTATCTTCTCCTTCAGTCGTGTTTGCTCTGGTTGCCCTCTTGTAAGCCTCTTCATACTTCATGTTGATTCGTGTAAACTTCATAAACACTTTGTGCTTTGGGTTCTTAAGCTGCTCTCACACTGAGCACGAAGCCAACCAGACTGTACGCGAAGTATGCAAATTCCACTACTGGTTAACTTCGCGGAGCTTCTGGTTGTCTTCGTACTTAAGCGTGTCCACTTCGCCATACTACGTGGTCACTTCGTGGCCGCCGCGGAAATTTTTGAACATTCCAAAAATTTCAACACGAAGATTGACCTACATACATTCTTGTCCACTACGTATACACTACTGGTTGACTTCGCGTTCTACTGGTTGACTTCGCGTTCTACTGGTTCACTTCGCGTTCTACTGGTTCACTTCATGTTGACTTCTTCATCAAATTTCCAACACGATTGACCAGGAAGTGACCGCGAAGACAACCCGTAGTAGCGCGAAGACAACACATTAAGTTCATATTACCATCTCATTGTCTTCGTGTTTAGTCGTGTTGGTGTTTTTGCCTTCTTGTAAGCTTCTGCAGAGATCATGTACACTTCTCATAGACTTTGTGTTATCTACTGGCTTCCTTCGTACATATGCGTGTTGTGTACGTGTTGACTTCGTATGGTATGGTTGATTACCTTCTAAATTTACATATTGTCCGCGAAGTGAACAAGAAGTGGAGTTTAGCCACTTCGCGTACAGTCTGGTTGGCTTCGTGCTCAGTGTGAGAGCAGCTTTACATGGACACATTTACTCTTGTTGGCTTTGTGTTGTATGGTTGAGAGCCTATGGAAACTCAATTTTTGATGTGGTTCACGGCGAAGTGAAAGCTAAGTGAACTGCATGTAACTTTGTATAGGTTTGTGTAGGTTCATACTCATGTACTCATATATATCGTAATGTTTGCATATGTGTACATATGTATACACATGTTTGTGTGTTTGCAAATCTCGTACCTGCTAGAAAATGTGCCACTATCTTTTGATGTTCCCCCACAGATTCTATGCCGGCCAGCTTTGAATCATAGAGTGCGGCACAAGCATCTTTGGCTGCATACCAACTCTTCGTAGTTTGTTCATAATAGTAGCAAGATGTGGTTCCGGGCAGAGTAACAAATCCAGGTGGACATTCTGAAAAAATTGCAAAGAATACTGGTATTGCACAAAGTACGTTTATGAATTACTGTATACCGTGTTAATATTGCGGCAGTTTAATTAATGCGTACTTTGCGCACCCATGGAGTCCGCATTTATTAAACTGCGCACTATGGTTTGGACAATAAACTATATATCGACAACAACTATCATTTGGATATTGGATCCCTATAGTAAAATAGCTTGCCATTCAACATACATACCCTTTGCGGCCTCTGCTGGTACAATGGTTAATTACGATGTAGACAACTTGCACACTCAAACATGCTGGTAACCACTAATCAGAGTTACTGATTGCAACCAACATAACACCGTTCGCGGCTGGTTACGAAATAAAGATTGCACTTGCCTATAACACTGGCGGCATCTGGCATTCCCAAGGGGCTGGCCAGCTTGAATATAGCAGCACCACCCTTCCCAAAAGCCTGGTAAGTTGCATACCCTTGGCCCCCTCACACGGCTTGAGATTGAGGTTATCAATGCGCAATAAATAAACTGCGCATCCAAGGCAGTCATCTGCTGAGCGCATTACTTTATATGCGCAATATTAACACGGTATACAGTATATTAAATATTATTTTCTATTTTTCTTTAGTTTTTAGATTATCGACTCTACTTGAAACAGAATTCACGAAATCGTATATACTCTTGCATTACTAAGGATGACACGAAATGGTGCACGCAATGTTACTGATTCTATTTCTAGCTCATAACAGAGAAAGCGATTACTTTTGATTCATGGCTTCTGATTTACTAGATCATGAAGAGCATATATATATATTTAATTATATATATATATATATATATATATATATATATATATATATATATATATATATATATATATATATATATATATATATATATACATGTTTAAATATGTATACATAAATGTATGCCTATTTGTATGTGCCCGTATGTGTACACGCTATGGCTTGAATACAAAGTTGGCTTACCTTGAGCGACCGCAAAAAGCTATGCATTAAGATATAAAAGGAAAGAAAGAAATCATTTCAAAATGCAAAACAAGTTTTAAAAAGTTAATGTTTCACAATATGATGACGATGGAGGCTAACATTGTTATTCCTCCCCTGGCAAATTGTATGCTGTTTGTGGTTTTTCTTACATACCGTTCTTAGTGTTCATGGGAACTGATTCTATACAGAAATGGACTGTGTAATGGTAAATATATGATTAATATAAATTTGATAAGATAATTAGTCGCACAGGAGTATCACGCAAAAGTCACCGCCATGGGTGGGATTTAAACATGGGAAGTAGTGCGAAACAGGTAGCAGTTAATGTGTGTGCGCGTGTGTGTGCGTGTGTGTGTGCGCGTTCCAATGGGGGACTTACCGGCCACACTTCACAAATGCTCCAAGTTGATTGGTCACCGTTCGCTAGGTCCGAAGAATTCTTCGCAAGCAGGTATGCTCCAGCAGAGGTACCACCACATCCACATGTAAATTGACAAAGGTTCATTCCTTCTTGCATGGTTGTAATCAGTGATTCTGTAGCTTGACATGGTTTTGTAAATCCTTTCTTAGTTCCACATACTCCGTTTTTAGGAACCAATGCTTTAAACCGTTGAATATCCGTACAGGGTAGATTTTTGCCAACTACAGCAAATGAAAAGTTAGAGGCAGATAGGGCAGGTTCCCGAAGGGGGGTCCATGTGAATTGAGCTACCTGTAAAGTGAGTGAGCTGCTGCATCCCTGCTCTGGTAGCAATGCCACACACGTATCTACATCATTATCCTGGGTTAAAGAGGTATCAGTCCCATAAACCGGTTTTATCATTCCTTTTCCTGAGGAAAAAATAAAAGCAAATCATGTTGTGAATGACAACGTTAAAAGAGTGTCATTCGTGCAATGTACGTAGGCAAAGTTATACATGAATTATGCCTTTTGATCTCAAGGGAAGGGACATCGTATTAACTAGATGGACGGCTCTGCATGAATCGAAAAGACTTTAAAAGTCGTTGTTCTTGGCATGTAAAATATTACAAAAAATAAAGCTCATTTGTAAGATCTTGAAATTAACCCATACATATCAAAGCATTGACATAATCATACATTATAAACCAAAAAAGATGCATACTCTGTCTCTGTCTGTCTGTCTCTCTCTCTCTCTCTCTCTCTGATTATTACCTTTTGAATAATGCTGGAAGCAATATTCCGCATTAACGCCGACAGGTGATGGTGGTGACGCTGTATCAATGAGGTAACATATGCCAGCCGTAGCGTCGTAGGCATATTCATTTGCAACGCTCTGATTTCGGAATATTCCTTTGCATTGAAACCTGCTTGAAACATCGGTGTGAGTTTCCATTGTAGAGGGTAAGGAGGTGACGTTGGCGCATGCAAGTGATTGTAGATTATCTGGCAAGAAATCAACACGGAAATCATGTGATCACCGGTATATATATATATATATATATTGCAAATATTTTCAAAGTTTTATTGGCAACTTGGGTCTACCATGCATACTGGTAAAATGCATTGGTCGCGACCATTACATACATAGTTCACACATCTGCCTGACAAGAAAACATAAGATAAAGACAGATGGGTATGTAGTCTTAAAGTATGAAACTGTTGCAATTCAAGTAGGTTGAGGGCTGTATGAATTGAAAATGTGTCATACTAGGTATCGGATGGATAGCGTAACGTTTAAAGTGTTTTATTTACTTCTCATGTTAATGAAATCAACTGATTTATTTATGGAGCCAGTTTCTTTTTACCACGGTTATTTGACTTTAACTTAACACACTGATATAAACCCATTATCAAACTTGGTTCTGGGAAATTTCCAATTTTCGACAAGGTGTTCAAAATTCAAACATAAAGAGGAATCACTGGACGAGGACTGATTGTGTTGCTGTGGTTAATTAATTAATTTTATTATATAGCTTTCTCTTTTCCTGGAATGATTCATTGGTTGCAAAATTGTGTTTTAGGACATAAACTCACAAAACATCAGCAAACACCAAAACGTCTGGGGATATATATATATAGGGTGTATTTTTTATATCAGCAGTCAGCCCAAAATCAAAATCAATATGCAATGTAGCTAGTGGGAACAATTCAAGTACAACAACATAACCAAAAGCATCAGGATAGCTTATTTGAGATTGGCCAACAGGAACTAATGATGCCTGTATTCAAGATGGTTTATTTCTATCTTATGTCATCAGTTTGAAATACTTTGTGATTATCTCCTTGGAAAAGAGCATTAAGAGAAACAAATCCCAAGAAAATTAGTTCTAAAAACATTGTTAACAAACATCACCAACTATGTTGGTGTAAGGCTATGAATGGATGATGAATAGTCAATGTTGTAAATATATTACCTGTTCACAGCACATTCGGATTGTATCATTATAATTTACATCTGTCAATTATGACCAGTTTACATGTTTTGAACACCATCATTGAACCTGTGACCTGTAAGATGTAAACCAGACATAAATGCTTTCAATTTAAAAGAAATTATTGCGCAACATGCACAGAGAACTATGTTCAATTAGTACCCTATACATTGGCAGCCTTCGCCAGACGTTGCACTATTTCATGACAGCATTTCTTGGAGCAAGATATTGTGAAAGTGAATATTTACTTACCCGCTGTTGAAATCTGTGAGAAAGAGCATATTACTCCTAATATCAAAAGGGTATGTAATATGTCACAGTTGGCCATCGCTGCTGGATTGAAGGTCTTTCCCATAGTTACAGAGAACGTATGTGATCACCTATATTCCAAGGTGTTTTAAAAACAAGAACAAAATAAAAAGACAAAACTTTATTGAACTATATTTATAAATTCTATCAAGTTATTATGCTACAGGTAATCAAGGAAACTTTATGCAACAAAATCTTACGAGGAGCAATTCCCTTTAAAAATGGTTGTATATGAAAATACAAAGCACATGTAAGAAAAGTTAACGTATTGTGAAATTCAAAAATGTTAATAGGATAATATTTATATTGAACAACGGGACAGCATTTAATTCAGTGCCCTGGAAATTCGTCCACTAATACTGCATACTTAATATTTGCGAGGCTCGCATGATTTGCTTAATTCATTATTCTAAGAAATAGTTAATAGTCAGTAGTGAGTGTTAGCGGTATCACTAAGGTGTGGGAGTACTGATGGAATTATTTATTATATACTTCTATACTTCTATACACCTCAATCTGTATATGATACATCCATGTAATAAAAATCCTTGCATGGGACAATGCAATTGCCTGATAACTTTAAACTGATATACAATATTACTATAAAATAGTTAGAGGATTAAGTTGGTCAAATTGTATGCCTTGTTAGAATTAGCTTGACCATCGCAAATTTCTTTTCACCTTGAACCTATTATCTACATGGTGAAACAAATGACACGACTTGGATCCCAAGATGTCTGAAAGATGACTTGAAAAATATAAACCATCATGAATGAGGATCTATCTCCAAGATAACACCCATCCAGCTCTTTATCCAAACCATCATTCAGAAATGCCTCCATTGATGAAACACATTTCATATTCTAAAATCCCATGGAATGATAAACTCTTGGAAATGCAGTTCAGGAACTCCCCTGATTGCAGCGTGGTCCATGTAATATTATGAGCTATAAATGTACAAACGTCCGTGGGCATTCAAACTGACTTAATCACTCCTGACTCCCTTATTAACTAGTACTAATTGCAGGCAAATCTTACTCACCTGTCTCGGCGGACGTTGCTACCAATTATATCATTACATAAGTGAGTGTGTCGATTAAAATTAAAGCTATGCCTGGATTGGGCGTTGTCTTTATTATCAATAATCCATACACCAAGAACTCGTTGCCCAGGGTAAAAAAGACAAATGAGTTATTCTCGTTGTCTCTTCATGAAATCAATATTGAAGCACTTTGCCTGCCCCTCTCTAAATTAAACGAAATTTCTTGTTCAAAGAAATCGTAAATGCTAATAGTATTGTATCTGTTAATGCCAAATTCAAAGCTGCTGTCGGTGCTAATTACTAATGTACTCATCAAACAAGGGCCAACTAACGCTGTAGGAATTTATCACGAGTGGTACGTGATTCTAGCCAAACAGCGCTCGCCCAAGTCAGCAGCCAAAACCGAGCCTGTAGTTTTGGCTGTTGACCAGGAGGGCACTGTATGGCCAGAATCACATACCACTAATGATCAATTCCCATTCTATCACCTGCCAAAAAAAAACAAATTCATTAAGAAATCAAATAAATCATACCAAAATCGCATATTGAAATGCTGCTGCCAAATTTGGAGGGTTTTGTCGGCCAATGGCAACTGTCATCATAAAATTCAGATTAGGAAAATAACACATGATTAACCCGACATAACTGACACATTTTCCATTTTATATTCTCAAAATAAATATAAACACATGCAACATAATACAGATTCTCTCTGTTATCAGTTGTTTACAGTTAAACATCAGAAGGGGAGAATATAACAGCCATTGATTGTCAGAAAATAGACAACACTACCATCTACTTTGGGTCATGCGCCAAATTTACATAAGAGAACATTGACATGATAACGCTAGTCCCAAGGTGTTCACATCTCTGATGTTTCACTACATATATATATATATATATATATATATATATATATATATATATATATATATATATATATATATATATATATATATATATATATATATATATACTGTAGAACACGAAATTGCAGCGTGTGTTTATATATAGCGTACTTAGCGTCTGGTGCCGCTTCGCTATATATAAAAACGCTGTAGTTTGTCTTTTTTTTTAGCCACTGGTGGCGCTGACGTCAATTTTGTTGATAGATTTTTTTTCCATTCTGGCGGGCATTAAGTCTGTTGCTCAGCTGAGTAGTCCTTGGTAGGCTTAGCTCCTTTCAGCCAGGCAAGCATTTTGATAAAAATGTTTAAAACCTAGCATTAAATGATGTTCAAAGTTACAGTACTAGTATTTAAAAGTCACAGTCCAGGTTGACAGAAGCCAGAATACTGAGTGAGTGTTGCACATAGCAACCAGAAGGATAGGTGCCCAGCTATTGTTCTGGCGGCCCCTTTTTACTCACAAACAAATGCTAAATTTAGGTTGCTTCACTCTGGCAGCATTAGATCAAGAGCTCAGTAGTGTGGCTTCTGTCAACCTGGACTGTGACTTTTAAATACTGTAACTTCTAACATCATTTAAAGCTAGATTTTCAACACTTTTAACACAATGCTTGCCTGGCTGAAAGGAGCTAAGTCTACCAAGGAGAGATATGAATTGTCCCCAGTTATTGCCAGTGCAGACCGCTCAGTTTCTGAAACTTTAAAACAGTCAGGGTCAGCGTCAAGAAAACGAAAGGGATCGGGCAACAATAGTTATTCAGCTGAGCAACGGGCTCAAATCGCCGACTATGCCCGCCAGCATCTGCCCGACATTTCAGCATCATATGGACGGAAGTCACGTCCGCCAAATGATGTAATCTCTGCTTAAATTAGTTCGTCTTTTTTGCGACAGATGGCGCTGTCAGCGGCGGCTTTTACGGTACAGAGACGCTAATATAAAGATACGCTATGACGCAAAACTCCGAAATTCGCTATACATGGGACACGCGTGAATTTCGTGTTCTACAGTATATATATATATATATATATATATATATATATATATATATATATATATATATATATATATATATATATTTATATATATATATATATATATATATATATATATATATATATATATATATATATATATATATATATATATATATATATATATATATATATATATATATATATATATATATATATATATATATATATGGCAACATGACGTTATTCGAATGAATGTACATGTGTATCGATTACAATTAATTATTCATACCTGAATCGTGCACCTTACTAAAAAAAACTAAACTTTAGTTTTTTGTGTTTAGTTGTGTTTTCGACCCGACTGATAGACAATGATACCACTGAAGACTATCAATATATATATTGATTATTCTGAAGAAAATACTTAGTCTTTGTGCCACCCATTTTAATTTCACCCCATTTTGACTTCACCAGTTTATATTCAACAACCCTTTAAATAGATGAAGGGCCAACTTGAGATCCGGTTCCAATGTATAAACATATACACTGGGTGCAGACAAACATATACACTCTCATATCAAGGGATATATTATGCCTTCCGATATCCAGAAATGGTTTCTTAATTGACAGTTTCATACTGATTTTAGCACTGCTACCAACTTGAAGACTGAACGCCAAAAGAGTTTTTGACGACATGCTTTTTAAATGACGGTAGAGTGTGTATGTAGACGTACTATCAACCCTTTTTGGATATTGTTAAATGAAGTAGTGCGTTTTCTGTAAAGTTTGCACCCACAGTCAAGTTTACTGTTTACCAT
The DNA here is from genome assembly GCA_963942565.1 of Maea johnstoni. Lineage (NCBI taxonomy): Eukaryota > Metazoa > Annelida > Polychaeta > Spionida > Magelonidae > Maea > Maea johnstoni. The sequence goes on from OZ012695.1 coordinate 31,214,047, forward strand.
TAGTATTACATACAAACAACATTAAATCAAAATCTGACCGGGGTTATCACATAAAACTACAAACTAACCTTTTTTAGGGTGTTGCATAGTTTAGATAGCAAAGAAATAACCAGCAATAATCTCGTTTACAAAAACACCTAAATATTTAAAAATATATATTAATCCTAATTAATTTATTTCCTGTTACCCGCAATGGGCACACCATATGGTGTGGAATGGGAGTTGGCACCTACTGGGCAACCCTAAGCTGGTGAGCACCCTGCTCGCGTATAAACGAAGGAGGGTGTGTGGATCTGTCTATGGATACTCTGCATCTTAAATATCCATTGGTTCTCTTGGATCTTAAGGCTCTGCTATTACTCTGCCTCTTTATCTTCTTTTGCATAGAATAATTATGCTTTGTCAATATTGATCAACAATGACAAAGGACCGTTTATTCATAATGTGTTATGACTCTAAAGGACCTCTGTGTGTTGATGTGCCTTTAATCACTCAACCATTTATCCCTTTAGGTAATGGGATGACTGTTTGATACTGATATTATTGTTATAATATAATCAATGTCACAAACCTATGAAACATCATCCTAACAATACTAATTATGCATTTCAAAATAGGAATTTATTAACGCTCAGAGACTTCTGATCCAATAGAACTGGAATCAACGACATTGTCTACTGAATCCGTTATGTTATACATTGATACAGCATGTTTTACTTTTCTTAGAGATGACCTGCTGTGCAGCACTGAAAGTTTTCACATTTTGTTGAGGAATACATTACTTCATTACACCAACAATAAGTTGTGAGTAGGATAACTTGGATGATCAAATGTTGCATGTTGAGTATTTTATTAATGTTTGGCAGGTATAATTGCAGTTTCATGCTTGCTTTAACTTGCAGAAAAATCAATGGAAGTTTATCAACAGGCTGTTTAGATATGTATAAGGTGTACGCCTATCGCAACTAAAACTCTCTCTCTCTCTCTCTCCCTCTCTCTCTCTCTCTCTCTCTCTCTCTCTCTCTCTCTCTCTCTCTCTCTCTCTCTCACGAACACACACACACATACATACACACATACAAACTATGCAGGATATATGGAGATGCTGGTGATATGCCACGTTATGTCAACTTGGACATTTATGTTCAAAGCAGAATAGGGCAGGGAAAAACTTGATTACAAATCTACAAGGTATGTTTATGGCATTATGTAAATTGTATTGAGCACATTTTGTTTGATAACTTGGTAAAATGAAAAATCCATAACATGATAAATTGTAAGCGATGTGAACATCTACTCAGAACTAAAAGGACTCTGAAGAATGCTAATGTTAACATGACAAGGATGTGTACTATTACCATTTGGCTTGATTGTTGATCCATGGTTGTAAGATACTTCAGTTGTTTTTGCGGCATGTTTGGTTGATGTGCCTTCAAATAAATTTTAAAAGGAATGATTTATTAAATGTGGGATAGGACGTAAAAGAAAACTAAAATGATTCTTTGACCAAAAGCAGAGTTACTATTGGAAAGTTCAATAAATAGGCTGCAAATTTTGCATACCCCTTTGTACCATTACCGTTCGGCTTGATTGTTGATCCATTGTTGGTAGATACATCAGTTGATGTTGGCTCAGGTTTGGTTGATGTGCCTTCAAAATAATTTTAAAATGAATGTTTAATTAGATGTGGGATAGGACTTAAAAGAAATATTTGGTGTCAATAGGTAGCAATTGCTATTCATTGCACAGAACAGCATTTTAAACTTTTTCGTAGATGCGCCACTGTATGTCAATCTGTCAGGTTCAGGCGCTTGAGGTTGAATCACCAATCAAATGGTGTTTTTTTTTTACAAATGTGCTTGTTCAATTTATAAGATTTCTATTCTTAGCTGGGTGGCTAGCACGTCAATACTGTGTTTCTTAAAACCCACCAGCCCTCCCTTTTTGTAAGGGTTGTCTCTCTGTTGAGATCTTTGATAAAATATCTGATGTAGTACACTTACAGTAACTTATTCTCTCAACATATTTCATATGGCTATTTTACTGCAGCTATTGTAATACACTCCTAAGATACAGAATTATATCAGTTCATTCATAAAATGTTCATAGATAATGTGTTGCTAATTGTAGGTAGAATGGTGGCTCCACGTTCGATGGGACACCTACACTGATATTAATGTACTTCACAATTTGCGGTTGTCCCTAGGTCGCGTGGTCAACTTATATTATTTACAAATGTAGATAAGGTACTTATTAAACAGTTGAGGATGCTAATCTGCCTTTGTTCATTCTCCGGGGACAAAGACAATGATTCTTTGACCTAAGGCAGGGTTACTATTGGAAAATTGAATAAATAGGCTGCAAATTTTGCATACCCCTTCATCAGTAATAAATTGTTTTCTTTGTTATTTCAACCAGAATCTGTTCTTATACTATGTAAAAAATTCTATGATAAGAAAGTTTCATAAATTTAAAATATGTATACTTTTTAACGATTTGTTTTTTAATATTATAAGGTATTTTGTAAATTGATAGATAATCATTTTTTGACATGTCTATTCTCAACTTCGTACATACTGTCAACACCCCAGCTCTCATCAGCTGACTGTATAAAGGCATATTCATCCATATATCAATGATTTAGCTAAATTACACATAACTTCTATTATTATATGCCTACTGCTCATTCTCTGCTGTGATTGGTCAGATGATGGTCACATGACCACCTTACAAAAGTGATATTGGGGTGCAATATCATTTTCCAACACTCTGACTCAGAGCTTTCAGGTTCATGTGCTCAATTCTCAACTTCAACTCTTGAAAAGGAAGCCAACAGGAGTGAATTGAGACAAGGAACTCAGAAGAGTTTGGGCTTCTTGTAAAATCATGATTAGGAAGGGAATTAGTAAAACACATTTTTAAATTAAATGAATAAATCATTAAATTTCTACAACTAATGCATGTGACTTCTTCGGGTATTTACATGTATAGTATTTTGATTGCGATATTACTGAATTAACACAAGAATATATTAAAGCTTAGAAATTTACAATAACCCAATGGTTTGTGGTAAAACCCGGAAATGGAAAAACATATTAATAATATTTACATTTTCATAATTCTTTAAATTAATAAATTATTCTATTTGAATGAGCAGTAGGCATATAATAAAACAAATATGGCACTTTGGTTTCGTGCAATATCAATTTTTATTGCACTCTGAAAAATGATATTGCACTCGGCGCAAGCGCCTCGTGCAATATCATTTTTCAGAGTGCAATAAAAATTGATATTGCACTCACCCAAATGCCATATTTGTATAATATCCAAGAAAAGTATATTGCACCATAAAAATTATTGATGGCATTATATTCGTGCCAACAGCATCAGATTATATAGTTTCAAAATTTCGAGACCATAAAGTCACATGATCAACACGATGGCAAGCCACATTCACACGTGATCATAATTATGAATGCAGTTAAAATTGTTGTTAATCTGGCATCGAATTATTGCACAGGAAGGCTTTTGTTAACTTCATAACCACAATTTCAATCAGATACAATTTTTTGATATGTGGCTATATAATCTGTTTAACCTACCTGGACTCATGAATATTTATTTGACATGTCATTATCAGTATCTTGGTTTCCTTTTTTCGAAATCTTGACTCTCAATCTCTCTATTGGTTCTCTTTCTCCCCATCCCCTGCCGTTATGATACTCCCTCATATTCCTTGGATTAAATGTGCAAAAGGCATGCCATAAGTTTATCTTCTCAGTATTTAATGCACCCTAAAGTTTGAAAATGTTAATATGATAAGGATTTGTACCATTACCGTATTGCTTGACTGTTGATCCATGGTCTGTAGATACTTCAGTTGTAGTTGGCACATGTTCAGATGATGTGCCTTCAAATGAAATAATACAAAAAAAATGTTTAAATCATTTAGGATAGAAGGTATTTTTCTTTGGCTATTCACTTTTCCTCCACAATTACCAACTGACCCATCGGAATTTAGATGCAACATTGAAAGATTGATGCTATACGATACTTCTAATTCAAAGTTTCTTTCAGTGATTCACTACACTTTTCTTTCATAACCGACTAATGTTGTACAATCCTCAACTCATCCTTATTATAATGTATGCCTTGAGGACTATTCCGTAAAAAGGTGGTCGGAAAGCACCAATTGTTAAATCCCGAACGTGATGATTTTTATTTCATGAAGACCCCCACCTATGACTGGTTTAATTTCAATTTTACCCCCACCCCTCTTTACGATACAGATCTGGCGAAAGATGCAAGGAAAGACTTGTAAACCAGTCATTCTTATTGTAAATTCAAACAAGATATGTATAAACTTTGAGAAGGCTATTGCTAGCCTTTTTCTTTATAAAGTATGTTTTCTCAATGTTTGCTCATTTTATGTGCAGGTTTCTGTTGAGGCGTATTGGGTTTTTTTTTCGTGGACACGTCCCACTTGCTATATTTCTTTATTGCAGTTACCCCCAACCACGATGATTTTGATATTCCATGTCCCCCTTTTTCTGGAATGGCCCTAAGTGTATCTCCTAGTCTATTCCATGAAGTAGGCAACGCATCACTGGAACATTATATTTGCCATATTCCAAGTCATAAAGGAATTCATGAAGGTTATCTTCCTTAGAAGATTTGTAATTTGGATAATCTATTTAGACTTCAAACAAATAATGAATTCATTAACACAATACACACATCTTTCTCTCCCCCCTCTCTCTTTCCCTCAAAGACACACACACACATCCCTATTCTGGAATATGTGGTTGCTGGTGACATGCCACTTTATATCAATTTGGAATTATGTTCAAACCAGAAAAGGAAAGGGAAAAACTTGATTACAAATCCATATGGTATTTTTATAGCATTAGGTAAATTGTATTGAGCATACTTTGTTTGGTAACTTGGTAAATTGAATAACGTCTTCAGATAGATAAGTCCGAAAATGAAAAGTTGTTAGTGATGTCAATATCTTCGCAGTGTTAAATGGACCCTAAAGAATGCTGATATTATCATGACAAGGTTGTGTATCTACCATTACCGTCCGGCTTGATTGTTGATCCGTAGTTGGTAGATACTTCAGTTGTTGTTGGCGCATAACTAGGTGATGTGCCTTCAAATGAATTTAAAAATAAATGTTTTATTAATTGTGGGAAAGGACATAGATGAACATTATATTGATAGTTTTACCTCTTCAAAGCAGAGTTACTATCGGAAATTAGAAATTTTCTGATACTAATAAATTGTTTTATTTATAATAATAAATCACATAATTCTCTGATATCAGAAAATTGTTGTTTGATATTAAAAGGTATTTTTTATATTGATAAATAAACATTTTCTAATACGACAGCTCCCTTGTCACAACATGGAGGGCATGTATTAAAACGTCTCTCAAATGTTGCACTCCTCCATTAGTTATATAAATCATGGTAAGGGGGCAAAGGTGGTGCTTCCCTCAAGGAATAGCTATCTATTAACCTGATGCCAAACCTTTTTCATAATGCAATGATCGCATATTAGAGGAAGGAGGGAATTGGTTTCTAAGTCGCTTTTAACAACTTAGGTTGTATCGCAATGAGGGAGAACCCGGCAACACGGAAGAAATTCCCTTCTCTTCGCAAATAGTTCCATGGGGTCTTTCAGATGCAGAAGCAGCACCACAGGCAGCCCTCCAAAATGATGTATATTTATATAGCAACCAGGCAAAACCTGTGTATGGGGATACAGTGAAGAATGGATCCTGCAATTAGGAGCCCGGCATATTAACCACTAGGCCAAGGTGTATCCCTCTCACACTCTCATCTGCACTTTTTTTGTTCCAATGAACCAACAATCTTATTTGATGTGGGAACTTTCAGGGTCTGTGTATCATTCAATAATTCTTTTTTTCATCATCTAATCGAGAATGAAAATAGCAAATTTGCATCAAAATTCCCATTTTCATTTTCATCCTCAAAAATAGAAATTGGAAATTATGCTATTTTCTAATTTCAAGTTGCACTTTTGTACCAACACCTGACAGTGCCATTTATATTGTTTGGATGGTGGGAATAAATCCCATTTAGAGGGATATACAAATTTCAATTCAAAGTCTATCGTCAATCAATCTATTTATTCACATTTAAAAGTTAGGAAAAAGAATGACAGGTTTCAATTAATTAAATGTATAAAATATCCTCAGGACAGATATGAGAACATACAGAAAATGATTAACTAACCTCTCATCTTACAAATAAATGGAAATATGGCAGAACAGCGACGATCATTCCACGGGTAATCAGTGCCAGCCGATAGCAGGGTCATACAACCATTATCGTTATACCCTATTTGTGGAGTAAAATCGAAAGCTGAGCCATCAATCCATGTCCAAGGCTGTCCTCCTTTTGTCATTCCAATCCAACTCCGGCTACCTCCAGCACTGTAATGACAAGAATAAAAACCCTGCATAATTCCTGATACTAATATATCTGAGGGAAATCAGGTAGGGAAATATGGGTTGCGCATAGCATAGTATTGATTGTAACGAAGACAAAGAGATGAAGCTTTAACTCATTCTTGGCAATTTATTGGTTTATGTAGAGTCTCTTCACTTTGGATTTAAGACCATTAAGTGTTTGCCATCACCCACTTTCATTTTATATACACAAACAGCGAACATTAAAATGTGACCATGATTATTATCTAATCTCTATAAAAATATGCAAAGTGCTTTTTGAAAATAAAATTTACATCCCGATGTTCCAATAGATCTATCAATGCCAAAAAATATTAAATGTAGTCAACAATCATGCATTGGCTTGTATCGTAGCCAGTTCTGGTGTGTTTCCTAATTACAGCAGAGTACATTCCTATTTCATTTGATAATATAATTAATCCTTCAAAAAGAGAATCTACATATATCTCTACAATTCTAATGCGATAACTACTCACACAGTGTTAAAGAGCCAGTCACTTTCCTCCTGGCTATGGATACTAACAAGGTTACCACTTGGGAAGGACTGACATTTGTTTTTTGCAGCATCAAAAGAGAGTCCAGAATTGAAATGTTTATAACAGTAATCTGGCGCATATGAAGACGTGACCCAGCCATTTTCGCAAGCAAATCCTGCAAAATGATCATAAATGATAAAATTATGTAGCCGTCTTGATTGTATGGTGCATATGGATATGAATACACACACACACCCACATATATATATATATATATATATATATATATATATATATATATATATATATATATATATATATATATATATATATATACATATATATATATATATATATATACATATATATATATATATATACATATATATATATATATATATATATACATATATATATATATATATATATATACATTTATATATATATATATATATATATATATATATATATATATATATATATATATATATATATATATATATATATATATATATATATATATATATATATATATATATATATATATATATATATATATATATATATATATATATATATATATATATATATATATATATATATATATATATATATATATATATATATATATATATATATATATATATATATATATATACACAATAGAGGGCTGTCCATACTAGAGAGTAACTTTGACTCTGTACCGATTTTAAAATACTGACAGGAGATAAGCCCTATGTTTTTTTACATAAAAGTTCTAACTAGCTTTCAGATACTTTAAGAGTGTGCTTGCTTTTACCATAACGACCAGGGAGTTCACGATGGTGAGAAAGAGAACCAATATTGACAGATTCATCCATGTATCAATGATTTAGCTAAATTACTAAGAAATTTTGATTTCCAAGGAAAGTATATCGCACGAAAAACATTATTGATAACATTTAATTTGTGCCAACAATATCCGAATGTAATTTAAAAATTATGAGACTATAAGGTCACATGGTCAGCAAGATGGTAAACTTTACTCTTAACTAAGATTATCCTTTTAAATGCAGTCCCAATCGTGCAACTATTGCAGTCTCAATCTGGCATCCAACTTTTGCACATTGATGCTTTTTTTAGCTTCACAACCAGATCTTCAATACATCACTATGTATAAGGTCACGTCACGCACACGCACACAACATTGCGGTGATATAATCTGTGTAACCTATCTGGACCCATGAATATTTATTCTACCAATCATCATTAGCATATTGGTTTTCTTTTTCGAAATCTTGCCTCACTTTCTGGCATCTTGTCTTCTCTCACTCTTAGTTCTCCTTTTAGCCATCTTGGAACTCCCCTGCTGCCTTTTGGTACCCCCCCCCCCTGCATATCTTGGGATAAATGTGCCAAAATCATACCATAATTATTAGATGTATAAGATGGAAAGGTTTAGGAATTGAAAAATGTTAACTATAGTGGGGTGTTAATGTTAAAGCTGTGTCCACTTCATGAGGTTCTAATGTAAAACAAGTATTTTGTTTGTAAATAAGTGTACATAAGAGGTCGTCGGTGTTGTAGATAACTTACCATTTCCTGACAAGATGACTAGGCAGAGAAGATGAGCACAGACACTTTCCTGAAATAGTTAGATAAGGCATTACACAGAGTCATTCTCATTTACTTATAGTATTATTTTGCCTTGTATTTTACTTTGTATTTTACTTTGCATTTCTTTATGTCCTTTGTAAAATTATTTTTAGAAGGGGGTTCCTAAGCTAGCCTTTGACTAAAGTGGTGCCACCTACAGAGTGCTTATGAAAGTAAGGTGTGGTTAAGATCATGTCTACCAGGCTCGTGTCAGTTTAACTTCCTGATTTGCATATCTAAATGGCTGAGAAAAGTTTAAGTTTAAACATGTTAGATGTGTATTCCCACCCCTGATAATGTTGCAAATGGTCCTTATAAACAGATGGTCTTTTTTGAAATGTTGTTTTGTAAGTCGTAGTACAGTCCAGCCAGCAACCTATTTTAAGTTAGATTTAAGTTCCGTGTCTGTATGTGTGTCTGTAGAGCTGATAACACTCATCCAATACGTTTTGATTTGGTGGACCAGGCTACTTGGCTGTCACATACCATACTAACGTTGCTACTTGATATCATGTGAAGCATTTTAAGGAGTTGTTCAGTTCACCGTTGAGTAAGTGGTGGCCACTCTATATCAGACATCGCCGAGACGCTAGCCTAATAGCTGTGAACAATTGTCACGAATCTTGCAGATTTTCGTTGGAATGCTTCTAGGGTATTTTTAGAAGTCTGAGAGACTGGACGTTCGTGCGCCAATTCTCTGATTGTAGCTGTCTTGACAGCTATACCAATAATTTTAGCAGCGCTCACACATCTCCAGTAATATCTCTAAGCGGATTAAGTGGACAACGAGTGATCACGTGACCACACAAATAACCCGACAGTGCGTTTATTACACACTTCTAAGTATTCTGTTATTATCGTCTGTCAGTGGAATGTTGAATCCGTGGCGTCGTTAGTGTTTAGGCGCCCTATATGTTGGTTATAGGCGTGATCTTTTACGGAATTTTTCTTGACGAAGTGTTGGGATACACCTATGTTGTTCGGTGATTGCGGCGAGTAGCAATGCGAAGTGATATAGTGACGGCATCGTCTGGTACTTTTTTTTTTAAATGTACAATGTGTTTTATCACGCTAAAAAAGATTTTATCATGATTGTCTGTCCATAAAATGCTGTAGATAAAATGTTGAATGTTTGGCGTCGCTTGTGTCTTAATCATAAAAAAATGGAGATTACCTGTTCGTTGTTGTTCGGCGACTCTCGCGACCGCGTGTATATAGACTATAGAGCCAGTCCTTCCAGTCGCGTGCGTTGCATTGGATAGACTGGTGTCAGTTCCTTTGAACTGTTGCCTGCCAACAATTAGGGGGAGGGGGCGGGGTAGGCTGGTGCCGTTCAGCTGGGTGGACTCGTGCATGAAGCACACATCATATCATGGGATCATATCTAACTACAACAAAAGCTCGTTTGTTCAAGTTATCAATAGAGTGTAGTGAGATACAACTATAACAGCCATTGACATGCGGTCGCGGGCGCCTTTCTCCGCACAACTTCGCGTTTTCCATCAAAATATTTCATGCTCAATGCACACTTTCCCTCTAGAATTGAGTCCTTCTGGGTCCCAAACTGTTGATGCGGATTTAAGTTTTGGGCGCACTATGGATGTGTACACTGTGGCGTCATCTTTTGATGAAGAGACAAACTAAAAACTGTCTCATCCTTCCTTGGCCGTCGGTCTGCTGCAACCCATAGCGCCACCCATTAGGTCACATATACACTAAACTAAGTGAACTAGCAACCACAACCCGTAACTCCGACATACGAGAGTTAAGCATAGACACAGTTTCTAGGTGGATTGACTATATGAATTTACGATACGTCTTACAACTGACGGCCATGTATTAGTACACGCTCTTTAAGGATTCATTACATAGATAAGTGGACACAGTAACACCCGAGCTCCCGCCGCAGTGTCACAGTGTACGTCACATGTGACGTCCAACGACTACAAGATACTACTCCATTATTGGCAGTGTACTTTGTTAACTATTCAGCATGATGGTGATTCCATGATGGGCTTAGCCGTCTTGTTTACTTATGGATGACTTAGTTGCCTATTTGAGTTATGCATGTATCCCCAACATATTGGTATTTACTACTGTAAATCACTTAAATATGGTGGCAGATGGGTGATGTTTTTCCTGAAATAATGCTGCCATGCAAAACAATGTGCAACTGAACTAATGTGTAGAGCTAGCGAGTTGAAATGACTCTCTTTTCGTTTGATGGGTCAGCTTTAACTGCACAGGAATCTATGTTAATCTCTTTCACTCATGTTCAATACTCTGCGTGTTATGGCTTAGCTTTTGTCTAAACCCTCGTGACCATTAGACAGCAGCACCTACTATGCTCCTCTATCTATTCGTCCACGAGATATCCCTAGAGGGAGCTACCTGTATAGTATTGACCTTTACACAAGATATTGTATAATTCCTCGGGATATGGCGTGAATAGTGCTTTATACTCTACCAAAGTTTTGTGTAATAACAATATCCAGATTAACTAACATTCTCTACCTTTATATTTTGTATTTCTCCTGTTTATTTATACCAATATGCTTTTGTAATAGAAATATTGCAATCAATAAACATATTTATAATAACAGATACGAGAGAATTGAATTTACCTATCAATCATATCAATCACCAGGTTGAACATCCACACTAAGTTGTTTACACAACTGCACGCATCATAAAAACATTGCGATATTACACGTATAATCGACATGTAGAGGTGACAGTCTAGCAAGAACTATCACGGAGGTGTTGGTCTGTAGGTGTCATGAATCCCGTAACAGTTACTCAACCTAGCCTCTATGTCCAAACCACCAATGCACGGGGAATCGAATGCAGCTACAGAGGATAGAAGGATATTGTGTATGTATCATACCAGGACCCGATATTATAAAGGTGGTTTACCAGTGGTTCAAGCTAATCAACAGAATAATTTCATTTAACCCACATTCACTGTTGAGGTGCGTTAAGGCGGTGCAGTGTACAGTGCGGTACAGTGGGTAATCGTTACCCGAGGTATAGAGGAGAGATTGCAAGAAGGTGGATTAGCCTAAACAGTGTTGTAAATGCGACCAAACAGTCGCTTTCACTAAACCTACCGCCTTTACCAAATGAAAGATTACACTAAACCTACCGCCTTTACGAAAGGAAAGATTACTTCCACATGTTTCAGATAGAAAATAAGGATAAATTAACGGATTAGTTACCCTAACTTGTTCATGACTGAAAACGAAATTGAGCTTAATTTTACCACCTTAGGATGATACTAGAAAGGAAAATATTTGCCAGACCTAGGAAAATTTGTTTTATCATCAGTAATTTACGTTGCTGTTCGCTCTGCATAACGCGAGTCTGACGAAGCTTTATCTTAGATATCCGCTGCAGGAACCTTGAACCTAGAACATGTTGCGCTCATCATAATTCAAATGTAACAGTTATTGTAATTGCAGTATCTGAAATAAGGTGTGATAGTGATAATGATATAATTGCAAAATATTGAAGTTGTAGTAATACAATTGATTACCTTTTAAAATAAATAACGCCAACTGTGCCTGAGTTTTTCGGAACTAGGGTTGGATGCCATGTGTCGGCAGTAGAATGGGTGTAGTAAGGGGGGGGGGGGGAGGTTGACTGTAACGTGTTCGTGTTCGGCGTTCATTTACATTACAGGTCTGTAGTGTAAATGAACGCCCGCTACGCGTCGCCACCGTCGCGTATTATAATATTATAATTACTTGTGACGTCATCAAAACTGTAAAATCGCTAATTTCACTGATTTAAAAAAGGTTATTTAATTTCCTAAAAGTGTATTCTTAGTACAATTGGTCCATTGAATGTATCCATGCTGTTTGACCAAGACAGATTGGACGCTATCACACATAACTGGAAGAACCAAGTTTTCGGTAATAAAACAATCCATGGCGTTCCGCGAAGTGCATTCGACGTGTTTGAAGCCGCCTATCGGCGGGTTCCGGAACCTCGCGTATAGTGTTACTGGTGTCTTTCTCACCCTAAAGCAGCACTCCCACATATACAATTTTGGAACACGACTACATGTTCTTTGTTTTCAACCTTTAAACAATAAGTGAATGTTTTTCATCAAATAACCAAATGCCCTACAGGAGGAAGCTACCAGAATCTCTCAAGTGGGAGTATCAAATGGATCAAGTATGTTGTGCATGAAATAGGACGGCCACGATAATTACGTCAGCAAAGAGACAGGCGGTAATATTTACCATAAGAGAAAAAGATAAAGCACAAACTCTATTGGACTTCAAGTTCTTTGTTTTCAACCGATAAACAATACGTATATACCTTTATCAAAATGTTTTGTCATATAGACAATACAAAGTTACAAAGAGAATGAACTGCCCAAGATCGAATGTCAGGATGTGGCCGTGTAGCCTCCTAGCCCTGAATTATCATTGATTTTGATTTTCGACAAGTTAAAGAACGTTTGCCTCCATTGACAACCTTTCAATGCTCTCAGAACAAAGGTGAAGTCTTCCATTTAGCGAGCACCCATTACAAAAGCAAGCAACTTTCACTCTGCGAAATGTCCCATCAACACTGCTTTTGTTAATGATATATCACATTGACAACCTTTCAATGCTCTCAGAACAAAGGTAAAGTCTTCCGCTTAACGAGTACCCATTACAAAAGCAAGCAACTTTCACTCTGCGAAATGTCCAAACAACACTGCTCTCGTTAATAAATATCCTGTAAATTAATGGAAGTATAACTGGCCAGTAGAGCAGTATTAAGGATGCCCGTCCAGTTTTTGATAGTCAGATAATTTACATTTTGTTTACAATTGATTTATTTAAAAATTCTAATCTATAGCTGTTTGTCAAACTTTGATTGCAAATACTCTAATAAATGACTAATTTAAATTGGATCCTTCTGAAATGGATGTAAGCACAGGGTACTTTGTATTAAAGCAGAGGTGAAATTCAGAGATAAAACGTATTGATTATACTTATACTGCTTGAACTCCTGTTGTAATTCGGTTCTGTTCAGGTTTCAGGTAATTTACCTTCTTTCCACTGATGCAGGTGTTGCATAGTTTACCCAATACATTTTAAAGCTGTCATCTCCTAGACAACCCAATCCATAAAGGCGTTAGCAAAGGCTCTTAAGCAAAAGTTTTCAGTCAATCTTCTCTTGGCCAGTTATTCAATGAAGGTGACCACCAGTGGTGCATGTTACACAGACCACTGTTATAGGGGACAAAGTAGCTCAGTTGTTTAGGGGTCGGACTAGTAATCAGAGGGTCGCTGGTTCAATTCCCGGACGGGGCACTTTGGTCTGTCCTTGGGCAAGACAGTTTATTCCATAATGCTTCAGACTACCCAGCTGTAAAATGGGTACCTAGCGTAAATAAGGCAGTGCTTAGAGCATGTGCGCTATATGCTGCCAGTTGCTCTGGAATATCCCCCGGGGAATTGAAATGGTTTCCGTGTGTACAGGCCTGCTAGGGGAGGAAGGTCGTGTGAGCGCTTCGGTGGATACAAGACTATAAATCGAGTACCTTTTTACCCTGTAGATATTGAAGTACATACGATATTTCCTAAGGGGTTGTTTGTCTACACTTCGCCCACCTATGATGCATTACGTACACTATTGATTTATCTGTGATGTCAATCTTTAGGTCTCATTTACTATGTAACCAACTGGCAAAGCACAGGATTTAGATATACCTGAGAGCTACCTCAACTTTATGTAATGAACCAGGTAACACTAAGAACTACTTATGTAAGTTCAACCAGAAAACGGACTGAGAACTAGTACCTTTCATAAGAACACATAGCTGAAAAATATTTGAGGGAGATGTTAATCAGAAGCATGCAAACAACTCATTTTCAAATATTTTGTTATCATTTATTTTCAAATATCAAGTTTTCTTTAAAATAGTCATTTATTTCAAGATTTTTAGAGGAATTTCCTAACATGAATGGTTTAAGAGTATTGATATTTATCCACTTTCTACGGTGGGAATTGTGCAAACAGGCGTTAGATATAGCAATTACCTCTATTGAATATTCAATATGAGCCCCATAATGGCAATAAAACGTTTTATGAAAACCAGTAAAGACGTGTACAACGCAAATAAAAATGGCGTTCAATAAAAAAGCCCTTTCAAGTGCATGTCAAAAAATACTTGTGAGCAAATAACAAGACACAGAATCTGATGACATTCTTAGAGTGCATGCCACCTAGAACTCAAAACCCAGCAGTAAATAGGTAAGACAATCCGTATACATAAGAATGCATGAAAAGTCTCATGCGTGAAAAAATCGTGGCATGAAAAAATCATGCATTAAGGTTTCATTTTTAATGCATGAAAATTTTCATGAAATTTTCATTCATGAAAATGAAATTTTTTCATGCATTTTTTTCTCTTTTTGTTTCTAATATGAGGCTAATTGTTAGATTAGTTTTTCCTCTATCCTGTTTCCTATTGCTAGTCCTGCCTATGCAATATATATTGCCAGAAAGGGGAATTCATTAAACATCACAAAACCTATAGTCCAGCGGATAAGGGATAAAATCGTGCACTTTTTACATTGATTGGGAGTTGGGAAGGTGGGAAAAACTTTAGGGTAGGGATTTTCTTGAATAAAAACTTGTTAGGGTAGGGTTACTAGAAACAAACAACTTTTTTAAAGGCCTTATAAGTATGACATGTCCCAAAAATTAGCGATTCAATTGCAAGTCTGAATTTTAATTAAAGAAAGAGATATTGTAGATTAGATAACATGATTAAAATGTAGGCTTAATTCTACTTGACTTATGCTGAATAAGTTATGCACAGTATAAGTTAAGAATGATACTATTTAACTCGAATTGATTTATTAACCCTACTTGCCATATAATCGTGCAAAAAATATTGAAATGCCAATAGCAGATAGAATAATTACAGGGATAGTAAACATGATTGAGTTGCATTGCCAACTGTAGTCTTTACTAATTATTTAAATCTTAAAACGGCACATTTTCAAAATTCCCTCAGTTGTATGGGATGTTGGTCCTTCCTTAATGATGTGTCTGTCAAACATTGCTTATTATTGAATTAAATAGCTCACACAACAGCGTGTGTTAATCAATTCAATAACACACGCTACTTGTTCAACAATGATAATTTGTGCGTGATCTGACATGCACCATCTCTTTAAGAGTTCCTCTATGTGGAGTTGTCAAAGCTAGACCAGCAGAAGATCGCCTGTGTTTACCGTAAACTTCTAGAAAAAGGTCCGTTTTTTGAATGCCTTCTTAGGTACTTTTAGAAATGAATAGATTCTTCACTTTTGGTACCAAACTTGGGAAACTTCTTAATTTTAAGGTTAATGCCCTGGCGTTATGTTTCGCTGATGTTTATTATGAGTTATACAAATCAATGCCTTGACTCTGCTAGATTAGTTGATAGGTGAACCAGAAGATTCTACAAGATAAATACAATTCAAATGCCTAAATTTTACATTTTATGGCCATTATGACATGGTTTTACCCTGAAATGGCCCTGAGAATCATCACTTGGTAACCCAATCGAAACCCTGGTTCACACATGATATTTAAGATTAGTTGATAGGTGAAACAGAACATACTGCAAGAGAAAAGATACAATTCAAATGCCTAAATTTTTCATTTTGTAGCCATTATAACATGATTTTACCCTAAAACGACCCTGAAATGGTCCTGAGAATCAATCAACACATGTTAACACAATGGAAACCCTGGTTCACACATGATATTTGAGATTAGTTGATAGGTGAAACAGAAACTACTGCAAGAGAAAAAAATACAATTCAAATGCCTCAATTTTACATTTTATGGCAATTATGACATGATTTTACCCTAAAATGACCCTGAAGTCTTCAAATAACAACCCATTTGGAAAACCTGTACCACACACGGAGCTTGATTTAATTAATCGATTAATAAAGATATCATCTCAGGGACAAATTTATAAGAAAAAACAGTTTCTCATTCATTTTTTTGCCCATTTTAATGTGTTTTTACCCTAAAATGACCCTGAACGCTTATATAGGTCACCAGAGGTCAATCACATAGTACCTAGATGAGTGTCAATTGGTTGTGATACTTCTGGTAGAACATGAAGTTCATTGGCTAATTGTTTTGAGGTGATAGAAATATATTTAACTCCATAGGAAATGACCTCTGGCGGCCATTTTGAAAAATGGCCGCCAAAGCTGCCCTAGGGCATTTTCAGAGTGCCTCCAATCTTTAAAATAGTTAGTTTGCCATAAGCTACCACTGTAACAAATTTGGTGCTTTTATCGAAAAGTGCACGATTCCACCCAAAATTGTCCCTTATCCGCTGGACTACTACTCCCAGCAGGGTGAAAAATGTTTAGGTTACGAAATTGAAAGTGAAAAACATGCACGGATTTTTCAAACGGAGCTCCCATTTCCATAATTCTTTTTGCCGAAAATGATGAAATGTGAATCTTTTCAACATCTATATTTCATTACTTATACGTCAAACTAGCGATATCCTTTCCTCCTTAACTATATTGGCTTTTGAAATACCAGAGTTCTAGCAAAATCGTTAACATCTGATTCCCAAGATACATATTTTGAAAACACCATTATGTTGAAAAGCCTAGATGAGAATCCGCAAAGTTTGGTCTCTTACTCTGCTCGGTGATGGCCTAGACAGTCACAGTGTATATTTGCACGAGAAAGTGTGTAGGATTTAAAATGTGTAAAGTCTCACGGTGCCACAACAAAACTCAAATAGTCCCCTATTTTTCCAAATGTATGTATGAATACATTTTGGGACACATACGACGATATGTGGCATTTGTTGTAATAAAATATACAAAATGAAGTATACAACACCGAAAATAACAAATGTGTTAATCTTTTTACACGATCTTTTTCATAACCATTGGTCCATGAGTGTTCACATGTTTTTAACTCACACATATCAAAGAATCTTGATAATAAAGCAATAGTTTGAAAATCGTTTGTTTGAAAGCTTAACATTCCATTTCTGATTTTAAAAAATCTATCTTAAAATATTTTCCAACATATTCTTCTATCTGAAGAAGTGCGCTTTAAAATGTCAAACCTTGTGTGCAATCTAGATATAAATACTAGGCTAAATGGTAATTGCTAAGATCGTTAACTTACGGCACCCCACATTTCCTGACCGCACTCCCAAACTCCTTGCAGAAAGACACTGTTTGATCAGCAGGAACGAAAGGTCTGAACAGTCCTATGGTCGAGCCGTGAGTGTCTCCAAGCGCAACAATATCTCAATACATATATTGGCTCTCTACTACGTGTCTGGGACGTGTTATCTAATCAATGTCCTCGAATGCTCTTGAGGTGGGTATATATTTCCACGCAAATAATGCAACCCATTGATAATCAATGTCTAGTATTATGCTGCCCAGCATAATTGTATGTACGATTGTGTGCATGGGTGAGTTCAGGTTCTATGTGGCTATTATCAGATTACCGCCAAGCCACCTACATGTGAGCCTACTGGATGAGTTCAGGAAGTGTGTGGGTGTCAATGCAAACTTGCAGACATCTTGCCGTACACAATTTTCACAACAAGGATGATTAATGATATCCTAAACCTCACATGTATAACACAGGTAACCTCACTTACCTCAGACAAATAAGAACCAAGAAAAAGTGTTTGAGGCAACCAAAATCCGAGTTATGTGCAACTCATTGAAATACATAAGAATGATTTGGGACTATGGGTTATTGTTTACCTTTTCTAGTCGCCAAGTGGGCATCCACTCTGGGAGTGATATAGTTTCTGATAATAACCTGCTCTGTGAAGTGGCTGTTCCATTCTCCCCTCTGATATTAAACAGACTCATAATGAAGAAAATGTGTGTTACTCACATGCTTTTGACTTCCTAATAAAATCAATGGAATAAAATGAAAAATATGTCGGTTAAATAGATGGGTTATTTATTACAAATCAAAACCTCTTTCAATACTCATCTACACAGTTGGCTGTTCAAGTACACCCCCGAACTTGGCAGCAGCAGTTCGATATGTAAGTAGGGTATAATTTGTTCAATGTGTTGATTACTTGGGCAAGTGGTAGAATGGGTATGGATCACGTATGGTCGGTGACTGTGGCCATACAGTACCCTCCCAGTCAGCAGCCAAAACCTTGCCTGCGCTCTCAGGTAAGGCTTTTGACTTGGCTGGGTACAGTGTAGCCATAACTACCTGCCACCCGTGACCAATTCCTACAACAGTCAGCCACGTGCCCCGTAGGAGGTGATAGAATTGATTTATGTATAATGTGATCAAGTGAAGGGAAGCCTAGTAGCTAGTCTGACGCCCTGAATGTGGCTTATATCACCGGTACCTTGAATTATGACAGGATCTGAAAATCAGCATTACTATGTAAAACACGTGCTGTAAGTAATTTTGAGGCTTATTGGAGCGTTCAAAGAATACTCATCGTGCAGATCCCATGTTGAAGTAGGACCTTTGACCTTACCAAAGCATGAATGGTCAAATTGTATAGTCTGATTTTCAAGTAAACGATGGGTCTTGACATTTTGGCAAAAAAGAGACCACAGCCACAATTGTCCTTTAAGGGTGCCATATCATAACATCAAGGGTGCCATATTACATAGCCACTTATTGATAAGTTTACCATTATTCGCTAACTATGAGATGTAACCTATACAATAGCATAAGTTCCGTTGTCTTCATTTAAGGTAATCAGTACCATTGCAACCAAGTTAAAAGCCCAATCCCAAAGCAGCATAATCATATAACAAAGGGGAACAGTCTATTAATTGAGTTAGCTCTTTACCATTGCTGCAATACACGAAAAGGACATATAAGTGGGGTAACGTGATAGAATGGATCTCCGAGGGAGGAACACAACACATACATACATGCATAAGAATGCAATGAATTAACTCTTTTTATTTTTCAACACTTTTTTATATTCAGTTGTATGTTAAGTAGTGGAGGTTTACATATCAACGTGCTGACAATAAAAACACAGCAAGAGTTGGCGATTGTATGAACAAGAAATCAGTGGCTATGTATTACATATAGGTTGTATGTATTGGTATTAAATATATACTTATAGAAAACAAATGTACTCAATTGATTTCTGGTTGCGAACGATTTGTATTGAGTGTATCACTTTTTGAAATAGATACATACATTGAAATAGTTACTAAATGCCACTATATATGTATATATATATATATATATATATATATATATATATATATATATATATATATATATATATATATATATATATATATATATATATATATATATACATATATATATATATATATATATATATATATATATATACATATATATATATATATATATATATATATATATATATATATATATGTATGTATGTATGTATGTATGTATGTATGTATGTATGTATGTATGTATGTATGTATGTATGTATGTATGTATGTATGTATGTATGTATGTATGTATGTATGTATGTATGTATGTATGTATGTATGTATGTATGTATGTATATATATATATATATATATATATATATATATATATATATATATATATATATATATATATATATATATATGTACATATATATATATATATATATATATATATATATATATATATATATATATATATATATATAGTGGCATTTAGTAACTATTTGCTGCTGCCAAGTGCAGGAGTGTAGTAACTATAACTATTTCAATGTATATATATATATATATATATATATATATATATATATATATATATATATATATATATATATATATATATATATATATATATATATATGCATGTTAAATTAACTTTGCGTTGTCATGTATAACAGCATCTGGGGTTTCTTTGGACTGCATGTATCGACATGAAGAAAACAATTCACTGAAAACTATTTTTTCGTATTTGTAAAGGCAAATACAACAAAATTGATTTCCCCAACGACCATAAAAATCTATTCAACCATTCTACAGTTATGATAACACTCGGCCAGGTGTTTTCAGTTGTGGTATGTCTTGCTTTTTATTCACTGTTTAGTTGTTTTGGTGACAATGTCTACAGTTAGACTGATGTCCACCTCTGAAAGTCATCTAAGTCCAGTCGCTCTCTGTGACAGTATCCTCCAAAGGCTCAGTAGTTCCGACTCCTCACATCGGTGACCTCTAAAGCCCCTCATGCACCTGCGAATAGAAATGAAATAAAATACAGTATGTTTACATATGTCACACTGCTTTTTTGCCATGCTTGAACTTGAATAAGAAAAATATCTAAAAAAAATAAAATGTTTACATATGGAATATGTAATGTATGATTTTGTACATGATACACTAATGTATCTTCTACCTTTTTTCCCAAAAGACTTATCCTCAAGCTTTTGAGGCCTTAGCATCTTTTAATTGGAAAACCGGGGGAAAATTGTTTAAAAATAGTTTTTTTCATTATGAGATTATCTTATATGATGACCCCCTAGAAACCATTGAATACTAACGTAATAAAGACTACAAACACAAGTGCATACTTAGACTTACTTTATTTATTTTCATTTATATTCCTTGTAGTATATCTTATTCTCTGGTAATATATATTGTCGGTATTTACTCTTTACTCTGTTATGCTAAGGAAGGTTTTGATTCTGTGCATCGATATAGTACAGTCAATTTACTAACAAATGCGAATTCAAGTATTGCTGATGATGACGATGATAATGATGATACTACCACTACTACTACTACTACTACTACTACTACTACTACTACTACTACTACTACTACTACTGCCGCCTCCACCACCACCACCACCACCACCACCACCACTACTACTACTACTACTACTACTACTACTACTACTACTACTACTACTACTACTACTACTACTACTACTACTACAACAACTACTACTACTTCTACTACTACTACTACTACTACTACTACTACTACTACTACTACTACTACTACTACTACTGCTACTACTACTACTACTCCTCCTACTAATACTCCTACTAATACTTGCAATACTATTGATCTGCTTGTAAATATATATATATATATATATTTATATATATATATATATATATATATATATATATATATATATATATATATATATATATATATATATATATATATATATATATATATATATATATATATATATATATATATATATATATATATATATATATATAAATATATATATATATAAATATATATATATATATATATATATATATATATATATATATATATATATATATATATATATATATATATATATATATATATATATATATATATATATATATATATATATATAAAACATACCATACGGTACTCACAGTAAGAATTGTTACTCATTCGCTCGCCAAGAGAAAGGTGGGTGTCTCGAACGAAGTACCACCGTTTGCAACACAAGAACATTTAGTGATGAATATCAAGTTCTGCATGATTTACCAAAAGGTCTTTGTTCTTCTACTATGCATGATATGCATTCTATATAGCAATCCCTTTAACTACTAAATAAATAACATGTTTATATGTTCCAATTGGTAAACTAGTGGTGTCTTTGTAGACCGGGATCCGTCTTCTTGCACACATTCTGATGTGCTGATTACCTGCTAGCGGTAGTGACTGAATACAACAATTATTTCTTACGTCATTCAATGATAAAAGCATACACATAGTTGTGTACCTTATCAATTTACTTCATTTTATAACATCTTACGACTCGAATTTTACTTCCTGATAATGTAAGATAGTATAGTATAGTATAGTATAGTATAGTATAGTATAGTATACTTTATTGACTGCATCACGTGATACAACATATACAAATACAAGTAAACAATATACAGGAAGAATAGAAAATGTTGTAACAAAACGAAAAAAGGAAATCAAAAGAAAAGAAGGGAGGTTAAAAGCCTCATATGGTTAATAATTTGAACATAACGAGAAATATATTAATTGACATACGCATTCGTGTTGTGTGGAACTAGAAATAGGTACCATATACAGCAGGTACCAGATTGTTCTATTATATTTTACACAGTGTACAAGATTAAACATCAGCCAATTAATCAAGATTGTCTGACCTGTGACATAATTCTAGAGATATTGTACGTACAGGGAGAAGAATGTGCTCGGCACATAAATGAGTAGTATGAAATGAACTCTTCGTCATCGATTGATTGAGACTCTATCTAATCTTTGAAGATGGTAGCACTTTAGTTGATCGACCTTCGCCTACGAATTTCAATTCAATTACTCTATTAATTCCACGCACGTTATTTCGTTCCTGAGCCGCCGGGGTGCTGAGTGTAGTATTCCTGGTTTTCCCGTGGTGCGTGCTGTAAAGAACTGAGTGCGCAACCCGTGTTCTCTTGGATACTGGACTTTACGACAAATGTTTAAGGTAAGGAATCTGAGATTTACTTCTTTGTTGGCCTAGTCAATGATGTCCCAAAGGTTATTCTGAACCTTACCTGTGAAAGTTATGAGATGATATCATTTGAGTGAAAAGTTATAAATAACGGAAAGGAATTAAGGTAAGGAATCTGAGATTTACTT
Source organism: Maea johnstoni (assembly GCA_963942565.1). Classification (NCBI taxonomy): domain Eukaryota; kingdom Metazoa; phylum Annelida; class Polychaeta; order Spionida; family Magelonidae; genus Maea; species Maea johnstoni. The sequence continues at coordinate 31,237,245 of OZ012695.1, forward strand.
CTTAGTTGGCCTAGTCAATGATATCCCAAAGGTTATTCTGAGCCTGCAGGGATCATTACCTGTGAAAGTTATGAGATTATATCATTTGAGTGAAAGGTTATAAATAATGGAAAGGAAATAATATATGGGTTGGCAAAGGACGGTTGTCTATG
>OZ012695.1:31237596-31264183 GCA_963942565.1 Maea johnstoni
ATACATACATACATACATACATACATACATACATACATACATACATACATACATACATACATACATACATACATACATACATACATCATACATACATACATACATACATACATACATACATACATACATATATATATATATATATATATATATATATATATATATATATATATATATATATATATATATATATATATATATATATATACAGGATGCGACCCCAGATTACAGGTGAGCTGGTTCGTAAGGGGAGCCTTGGGAAAGTATAGAAAAAGAAACCTTTCAGATAAATGAACATTCATAATTCATAGCTATGCATTTGCTTACTTTATAATTGAATCCCTTTGTAAGATATACTTGAGATTTGTATTATATATGTTACATCCTATACACTTTCCTTCTTATATATATATATATATATATATATATATATATATATATATATATATATATATATATATATATATATATACATATATATATATATATATATATATATATATATATATATATATATATATATATATATATATATATATATATATATATATATATATATATATATATATATATATAAGAAGGAAAGTGTATAGGATGTAACATATATAATACAAATCTCAAGTATATCTTACAAAGGGATTCAATTATAAAGTAAGCAAATGCATAGCTAATGAATTATGAATGTTCATTTATCTGAAAGGTTTCTTTTTCTATACTTTCCCAAGGCTCCCTTACGAACCAGCTCACCTGTAATCTGGGGTCGCATCTGTATATATATATATATATATATATATATATATATATATATATATATATATATATATATATATATATATATATATATGTATGTATGTATGTATGTATGTATGTATGTATGTATGTATGTATGTATGTATGTATGTATGTATGTATGTATGTATGTATGTATGTATGTATGTATGTATGTATGTATGTATGTATGTATGTATGTATGTATGTATGTATGTATGTATGTATGTATGTATGTATGTATGTATGTATGTATGTATGTATGTATGTATGTATGTATGTATGTATGTATGTATATATATATATATATATATATATATATATATATATATATATATATATGTATATATATATATATATATATATATAAATATATATATATAGATATAGATATAGATATAGAAAGATAGATAGATAGATTGAACAAGACGTTACTCTCATAGACTGCATATCTTAAGTATCGAAAACAATCATTATGGCATCTTAGACATATTGATAAGTGTCCATTTTTTAGGCTTTCCGGCCCAGTGTGATAGATATCATTAGCAAACAAAGTCTCTTGTAATAACGAATAAGACATTTGACTTAATATATACCCTGATTGCCTTATATCGGTTATTTTTGGCTGGTTTTGCTCGTTTATGTGTTCAACGACCAAGCTACATGTGTTCAGGTGCGCAAGGCCCCATCTGTGCACTTTATAATGGGGATATGGCGGAACTAGGAAATGATGTCGAGGAGGGAGTATATGCTACTGTATGTATTGATATCAAAACCACATCCGTCTGCTTGCACACCGAGATAATTGAAAATGCAGTCAGTACTGATATCATGATAAACAATAGAAGCTATACATGGCAGGACATGCCTTCTCATGGAGTATAATATAATATGTGTTTGCTCGTATTTGTCGAGTATGGATATCAGAGTTGTATTACTGTATGGACGTCAATGTTGTTAATAAGCTTTTGCCTGTAGGTCCGCCATCGACCACAGATCAGACTCAGATTAAATATCAGAGCAGACAGTGTGTTGGTAACAATACAAATGTGCTATTTCTTAGTGTGAAAAAATCCCCCGGGGAAAGCATTGCTGAACGAACACTAAGTGCATGAGTGATACGAGTGATCGCCCAATAAAAGGGAGAGATTACTTTGAAGGGTCTCATATTCATTTCATATCATCGTTCATGCTATCTGTGTCGTCTGCATAACAAAAAGCTCTCCTTCCTATATGTCTGGCCATCCCTTAAAAAAGGGATGGCGAACCCTTAAAAAAAAGTGCATGAGTGATACTATTTCTAATTATTGCACATAACGTATTACTATATAGCCTCTACCCAAGTCCCATGGTTCGAACTTCCTAGTTGAATAGAATTTGACTTCGTTGCCCGAGACTTCACATGGCTGTATCGTGAAAAAATATTTTGAAATTAAGGTGATTAGTACCATTGCAACCGAGTTAAAATACCTATCCCAAAACTTACCTCACAGCAGGATAATCATATAAAAAATATATATCTCTTTAGTGTTATCATAGAATATCATAGACAACCGTCCTTTGTCAACCCATATATTATTTCCTTTCCATCATTTATAACCTTTCACTCAAATGATATAATCTCATAACTTTCACAGGTAATGTTCCCTGCAGGCTCAGAATAACCTTTGGTATATCATTGACTAGGCCAACTAAGAAGTAAATCTCAGATACCTTACCTTAATTCCTTTCCGTTATTTATAACTTTTCACTCAAATGATATCATCTCATAACTTTCACTGGTAAGGTTCAGAATAACCTTTGGGACATCATTGACTAGGCCAACTAAGAAGTAAATCTCAGATTCCTTACCTTAAACATTTGTCGTAAAGTCCAGTATCCAAGAGAACACGGGTTGCGCATTCAGTTCTTTACAGCACGCACCACGGGAAAACCAGGAATACTACACTCAGCACCCCGGCGGCTCAGGAACGAAATAACGTGCGTGGAATTAATAGAGTAATTGAATTGAAATTCGTAGGCGAAGGTCGATCAACTAAAGTGCAACCAGCTTCAAAGATTAGATGGAGTCTCAATCAATCGATGACGAAGAGTTCATTTCATACTACTCATTTATGTGCCGAGCACATTCTTCTCCCTGTACGTACAATATCTCTAGAATTATGTCACAGGTCAGACAATCTTGATTAATTGGCTGATGTTATCTTGTACACTGTGTAAGATATAATAGAACAATCTGGTACCTGCTGTATATGGTACCTATTTATAGTTCCACACAACACGAATGAGTAAGTCAATTAATATAATTCTCGTTATGTTCAAATTATTAACCATATGAGGCTTTGAACCTCCCTTCTTTTCTTTTGTTTTCATTTTTTCGTTTTGTTACAATATTTCTATTCTTCCTGTATATTGTTTACTTGTATTTGTATATGTTGTATCACGTGATGCAGTCAATAAAGTATACTACACTATACTATACTATACTATCTTACATTATCAGGAAGTAAAATTCGAGTCGTAAGATGTTATAAAATGAAGTAAATTGATAAGATACACAACTATGTGTATGCTTTTATCATTGAATGACGTAAAAAATAATTGTTGTATTCAGTCACTATCGCTAGCAGGTAATCAACACATCAGAATGTGTGCAAGAAGACGGATCCCGGTCTACAAAGACACCACTAGTTTACCATTTGGAAACATATAAACATGTTCTGTATTTAGTAGTCTAAGGGATTGCTATATAGAATGCATATCATGCATAGTAGAAGAACATAGACCTTTTGGTAAATCATGCAGAACTTGATATTCATCACTAAATGTTCTTGTGTTGCAAACGGTGGTACTTCGTTCGAGACATCCACCTTTCTCTTGGCGAGAGAATGAGTAACAATTCTTACTGTGAGTACCGAATGGTATGTTTTATATATATATATATATATATATATATATATATATATATATATATATATATATATATATATATATATATATATATATATATATATATATATATATATATATATATATATATATATATATTTACAAGCAGATCAATAGTATTGCAAGTATAAGTAGGAGTAGTAGTAGTAGTAGTAGTAGTAGTAGTAGTAGTAGTAGTAGTAGTAGTAGTAGTAGTAGTGGTGGTGGTGGTGGTGGTGGTGGTGGTGGTGGTGGTGGAGGCGGCAGTAGTAGTAGTAGTAGTAGTAGTAGTAGTAGTAGTAGTAGTAGTAGTAGTAGTAGTATCATCATTATCATCGTCATCATTAACAATACTTGAATTTGCATTTGTTAGTAAATTGACTGTACTATATCAATGCACAGAATCAAAACCTTCCTTAGCATAACAGAGTAAAGAGTAAATACCGACAATATATATTACCAGAGAAAAAGATATACTACAAGGAATATAAATGAAAATAAATAAAGCAAGTCTAAGTATGCACTTGTGTTTGTAGTCTTTATTACGTTAGTATTCAATGATTTCTAGGGGGTCATCATATAAGATAATCGCATAATGAGAAAAACAATTTTTAAACAATTTTCCCCCGGCTTTCCAATTAAAAGGTGCTTAGGCCTCAAAAGCTTGAGGATAAGTCTTTTGGGAAAAAAGGTAGAAGATACATAAGTGTATCATGTACAAAATCATACATTACATATTCCATATGTAAACATTTTATTTTTTTAGATATCTTTTTTCTTATTCAAGTTCAAGCATGGCAAAATAGCAGTGTGACATATGTAAACATACTGTATTTTATTTCATTTCTATTTGCAGGTGCATGAGGGGCTTTAGAGGTCACCGTTGTGAGGAGTCGGAACTACTGAGCCTTTGGAGGATACTGTCACAGAGAGCGACTGGACTTAGATGACTTTCCGAGGTGGACATCAGTCTAACTGTAGACATTGTCACCAAAACAACTAAACAGTGAATAAAAAGCAAGACATACCACAACTGAAAACACCTGGCCTAGTGTTATCATAACTGTAGAGTAGTTGGATGGATTTTTATGGTCGTTGGGAAAATCAATTTTGTTGTATTTGCCTTTACAAATACGAAAAAATAGTGTTCAGTGAATTGTGTTTTTCAGGCCGATACATGCAGTCCAAAGAAACTCCAAATGCGGTTATGCATGAAACGCATAGTTAATTTAACATGTGCATATATATATATATATATATATATATATATATATATATATATATATATATATATATATATATATATATATATATATATATATATATATATATATGTACAGCACCGACATTTAATTCCTGCACTAAATGCGCGGACAGCCCGGGCATAATACACGACTGCACGCCCGATTGCCACCCAGTTTCCTGGGCATGGATACATGGATCACCTCATAACTGAACGCAGCTTTGATTCAAAAGGGTCACTGGTGTGCTTGGCTTATCTTTTGACATGCTATCCATGGGTAATTGTACAGCCAGGCACTGGCAGACGTCCGGTCGACTGGTGGAGGAATCAAATGTCTGTACTGTATATATATATATAGTGGCATTTAGTAACTATTACAATGCATGTATCTTTTTCAAAAAGTGTTACACTCAATACAAATCGTTCGCAACCAGAAATCAATTGAGTACATTTGTTTTCTATAAGTATATATCTAATACCAATACATACAACCTATATGTAATACATAGCCACCGATTTCTTGTTCATACAATCGCTAACTCTTGATATGTTTTTATTGTCAGCACGTTGATGTAAACCTCCGCTACTTAACAAACAACTGAATATGAAAAGTGTTGAAAAATAAAAAGAGTTAATTCATTGCATTCTTATGTATGTAGGTATGTGTTGTGTTCCTCACTCGGAGATCCATTCTATCATGTTACCCCACTAAGATGTCCTTTTTGTATATTGCAGCAATGGTAAAGTACAAAAGCCTATTAGGACCACTCCACATTTAATAATAATCTGTATTAAAAATAAATTTTCCAATGTTATGGCCTTTAAAGAATTTTAGCAGGAAGGAATCTGAAAATGACTTCTTATTGGGCATGGTCAATGTTATCCCTAAGATACCTCTGAAACTGCAGTGACCATCACCCGTGTAAGTAATGATATTATGTCATATGTGCGAAAAGCTGTAAATATTGATCTGGAATATAGTATTGGTTGACAGGAACGGTTGGCTATGATATTCTCTACCTGATAACACTCAAGAATCTGGAGATACACTTTGATATATGATTATGCTGCTTTGAGGTATGTTTTGGGATGGGGCTTTTAACTTGGTTGCAATGGTACTGATTACCTTAAATGGTGACAATGGAACTTCTGCTATTGTATAGGTTACATAGTTAGCGAATAATGATAAACTTATCAATAAGTGGATATGTAATATGGCACCCTTGATGTTATGATATGGCACCCTTAAAGGACAATTGCGGCTGTGTTTTCTTTTTTGCTAAAATGTCAAGACCCACCATTTAATTGAAAATCAGCCTATACAATTGTATCATTTATGTCTTTGGTAAGGTCAAAGGTCCAACTTAAACTTGGGATCTGCACGATGAGTATTTTTTGAACGCTCCAATAAGCACGTGCTTTACATAGTAATGCTGATTTTCAGGTCCCGTCATAATTCAATGTACCGGTGATATAAGCCACATTCAGGGCGTCAGACTAGCTACTAGGCTTCCCTTCACTTGATCACATTATATATAAATCAATTCTATCACCTACAGGTCACGTGGCGGCCTACTGTTGTAGGAATTGATCACGGGTGACAGGTAGTTATGGCTACACTGTACCCAGCCCAGTCAAAAGCCTTACCCGAGACCGCAGGCAAGGTTTTGGCTGCTGACTGGGAGGGTACTGTATGGCCACAGTTACCGACCATACGTGATCCATCCCCATTCTACCACTTGCCCAAGTAATCAACACATTGAACAGATTATACCCTACTTACATATCGAACTGCTGCTGCCAAGTTCGGGGGTGTACTTCAGCAGCCAACTGTGTAGATGAGTTTTGAAAGAGATTTTGATTTGTTAAATAAACAAATAAATAACCCATCTATTTCACCGACATGTCTTTTATTTTATTTCCTTGATTTTATTGGGAAGTCAAAAGAGTGTAAATAACACAAATCTTCTTTATTATGAGTCTGTTTATATTTTAACATCAGAGGGGGAGAATGGAACAGCCACTTCACAGAGCAGGTTGTTATCAGAAACTATATCACTCCCAGAGAGGATGGCCACCTGGCAACTAGAAAAGGAAACAATTACCCATAGTCCCAATTAATTCTTATGTATTTCAATGAGTTGCACATAACTCGGATCTCGGTTACCTCAGACACTTTTTCTTGGTACCTATTTGTCTGAGGTAAGTGAGGTTACCTGTGTTATACATGTGAGGTTTAGGATATCATTAATCATCCTTGTTGTGAAGATTGTGAATGGCAAGATGGCTGCAAGTTTGCATTGACACCCACACAGTTCCTGAACTCATCCAGTAGGCTCACATGTAGGTGGCTTGGCGGTAATCTGATAATGGCCACATAGAACCTGAACTCACCCTAGTTCAGACATAAACGCTACCTATTTTCCCGTTTCTGATTTCACTTTGACTGTAGCGTTTAGTGTGAACTCTTATAAATTACGTTAGCACCGTTCCGCAGAGAAATTCGGCGGAAGCATATTCATAAAATGTTACCATTTAAACACGACTCATACATGTACACGTTTCGTCTCTCTATTTGGTAGAGAGACATTCTATTTCAATCATGTCGCGAAGAAATTGAAGAATCAAATGTTTATTTGATCAATAAATACGACTTTATACTTACATGTACGAGTTCGCGAGATTTAAGAACTCAAAACCGAAAACGAGGCTTAATACATTATGAGTTCATTTTCAAAATGGCGGCTCACGTATTGCAATCTCGGTCGTAGGTAAATAAATACGTCTTTCCACCACTTTTTCACTTGTTGACATACTAACATGTATGTGCTTCGTAAGCGAGTGGTGTATATTACATATTTATCAACTTTAGATGGTCCAAAAGTGTTATAGACACGAGATTTCAGTGAAAGTTAAATGCTATATACAGTGCTATAGCGAATCTATCACTTTTGATTGAACCTTACATGCATGAAAAAGACGTCGGCAGTAAAAACATCTCATGCAAACGTAAGGTTCAATATTATTGAACTAAACTCACCCATGCACACAATCGTACATACAATTATGCTGGGCAGCATAATACTAGACATTGATTATCAATGGGTTGCATTATTTGCGTGGAAATACATACCCACCTCAAGAGCATTCGAGGACATTGATTAGATAACACGTCCCAGACACGTAGTAGAGAGCCAATATATGTATTGAGATATTGTTGCGCTTGGAAACACTCACGGCTCAGCCATAGGACTGCACAGACCTTTCGTTCCTGCTGATCAAACAGTGTCTTTCTGCAAGGAGTTTGGGAGTGGGGTCAGGAAATGTGGGGTGCCGTAAGTTAACGTTCTTAGCAATTACCATTTAGCCTAGTACTTATATCTAGATTGCACACAAGGTTTGACATTTTAAAGCGCAATTCTTCAGATGGAAGAGTATGTTGGAAAATATTTTAAGATAGATTTTTTAAAATCAGAAATGGAATGCTAAGCTTTCAAACAAACGATTTTCAAACTATTGCTTTATTATCAAGATTCTTTGATATGTGTTAGGTAAAAACATGTGAACACACATTGACAAATGGTTATGAAAAAATCGTGTAAAAAGATAAAACGTAGTGTTATTTAGTGTTTTGTATATTTCATTTTCCTATCAAAAACTCTTGTCCTATTACAACAAATGCCACATATCGTCGTATGTGTCCCAAAATTCATACATACCTTTGGAAAAATAGTGGACAATTTGAGATTTCCTGTGGCACCGTGAGGCTTTACATATTTCAAAGCCTACACATTTTCCCGTGCAAATATAAACTGTGGCTGTCTAGGCCATCACCGAGCAGAGTAAGAGACCAAACTTTGCGGATTCTCATCTAGGCCCTTTCAACATAATGGTGTTTTCAAAATATGCATCTTGGGAATCAGATGTTAACGATTTTGCTAGAACTCTGGTATTTCAAAAGCCAATATAGTTAAGGAGGAAAGGATATCGCTAGTTTGACGTATAAGTCATGAAATATAGATGTTGAAAAAATTCACATTTCATCTTTTATCGGCAAAAAGAATTATGGAAATGGGAGCTCCGTTTGAAAAATCCGTGCATGTTTTTCACTTTCAATTTTGTAACCTAAACATTTTTCACCCTGCTGGGAGTAGGTTTTGTGATGTTTAATAAATTCCCCTTTCTGGCAATATGTATTGCATAGGCAGGACTAGCAATAGGAAACAGGATAGAGGAAAAACTAATCTAACAATTAACCTCATATTAGAAAAAAAAGAAAAAAATGCATGAAAAAATTTCATTTTCATGAATGAAAATTTCATGAAAATTTTCATGCATGGAAAGTTTACATTTTCATGCATTAAAAATGAAACCTTAATGCATGATTTTTTCATGCCACGATTTTTTCACGCATGAGACTTTTCATGCATTCTTATGTATACGAATTGTCTTACCTCTTTACTGCTGGGTTTGAGTTCTAGGTGGCATGCACTCTAAGAATGTCATCAGATTCTGTGTCTTGTTATTTGCTCACAAGTATTTTTTGACATGCACTTGAAAGGGCTTTTTTATTGAACGCCATTTTTATTTGTGTTGTACACGTCTTTACTGCTTTTCATAAAACGTTTTATTGCCATTATGGGGCTCATATTGAATATTCAATAGAGGTAATTGCTAGATCTAACGCCTGTTTGCACAATTCCCACCGTAGAAAGTGGATAAATATCAATACTCTTAAACCATTCATGTTAGGAAATTCCTCTAAAAATCTTGAAATGAATGACTATCTTAAAGAAAACTTGATATTTGAAAATAAATGATAACAAAATATTTGAAAATGAGTTGTTTGCATGCTTCTGATTAACATTTCTCCCTCAAATACTTTTCAGCTATGTGTTCTTATGAAAGGTACTAGTTCTCAGTCCGTTTTCTGTTTGAACTTACATAAGTAGTTCTTAGTGTTACCTAGTTCATTACATAGAGTTAAGCTAGCTCTCAGGTATATCTAAATCCTGTGCTTTGCCAGTAGGTTACATAGTAAATAAGACTTAAAGATTGAAGATAAATCAATAGTGTACGTGATGCATCCTATATGGGGCGAGGTTTAGACAAACAACCCCTTAGGAAATATCGTATGTACTTTGAACAAAATCTACAGGGTAAAAAGGTATTCGGTTTATAGTTTTGTATCTACCGAAGCGCTCACACGACCTTCCTCCCCTAGCAGGCCTATACACACGGAAACCATTTCATTTCCCCGGGGGATATTCCAGAGCAACTGGCAGCATATAGCGCACATGCTCTAAGCACTGCCTTATTTACGCTAGGTACCCATTTTACAGCTGGGTAGTCTGAAGCATTATGGAATAAACTGTCTTGCCCAAGGACAGACCAAAGTGCCCCGTCCGGGAATTGAACCAGCGACCCTCTGATTACTAGTCCGACACCTAAACAACTGAGCTACTTTGTCCCCTATAACAGTGGTCTGTGTAACATGCACCACTGGTGGCAGCCTTCAATGAATAACTGGCCAAGAAAAGCTTGGCTGAGAGCTTTTGCTTAAGAGCCTTTGCTAACGCCTTTATGGATTGGGTTGACTGGGAGATGACAGCTTTAAAATGTATTGGGTAAACTATGCAACCCCTGCATCAGTGGAAAGAAGGTAAATTACCTGAAACCTGAAAAGAACCGAATTACAACAGGAGTTCAAGCAGTATAAGTATAATCAATACGTTTTATCTCTGAATTTCACCTCTGCTTACAAAGTACCCTGTGCCTACATCCATTTCAGAAGGATCCAACTTAAATTAGTCATTTATTAGAGTATTTGCAATCAAAGTTTGACAAACAGCTATAGATTAGAATTTTTAAATAAATCAATTGTAAACAAAATGTAAATTATCTGACTATCCAGAAATGGCCGGGCATCCTTAATACTGCTCTACTGGCCAGTTATACTACCATTGATTTACAGGATATTTATTAACGAGAGCAGTGTTGTTTGGACATTTCGCAGAGTGAAAGTTGCTTGCTTTTGTAATGGGTGCTCGTTAAGCGGAAGACTTTACCTTTGTTCTGAGAGCATTGAAAGGTTGTCAATGAAGGCAAATGTTCTTTAACTTGTCGAAAATCAATAAGACTTCAGGGCTAGGAGGCTACACTGCGACATCCTGACATTCGATCTTGGGCAGTTCATTCTCTTTGTAACTTTGTATTGTCTACGTGACAAAACATTTTGATAAAAGTATTTGCTTATTGTTTATCGGTTGAAAACAAATAACCTGAAGTCGAATAGAGTTTGTGCTTTATCTTTTTCTCTTATGGTAAATATTACCGCCTGTCTCTTTGCTGACTTAATTATCGTGGCCGTCCTATTTCATGCACAACATACTTGATCCATTTGCTACTCCCACTTGAGAGATTCTGGTAGCTTCCTCCTGTAGGGCATTTGGTTATTTGATGAAAAACATTCACTTTTTGTTTATCGGTTGAAAACAAAGAATATGTTGTCCAATAGAATTTGTGCTTAATCCTTATTTTCATGGGTAGGTAATTAGTCGTTGAAATAACACGTATCTCATGTAAGGGTGAGAAAGACACCAGTAACACTAAGTTCCACATACAAATATCCTAATCCATTATTTATATTTTCTATGTAAGAATGTTTTGTACAGCCAGGCAGGGTTGGGGTTATTTACTTTAAGAAGTAATCAATTGTATTACTATAACTGCAATTATATTATTATTACTATCATACCTTATTTTAGATCCTGCAATTACAATAACTGTGTTACATTTAAATTATGAAGAGCGCAACATGTTCTAGGTTCAAGGTTCCTGCAGCGGATATCTAAGAAAACGCTTCGTCAGACTCGCGTTATGCAGAGCGAACGGCAACGTAAATTGCTGATGATAAAACATATTTTCCTATGTCTGGCAAATATTTTCTTTTCTAGTATCATCCTAAGGATTTTAGGTGGTAAAAGCTCAATTTCGCTTTCAGTCATGAACAAGTTATGGTAACTAAACCATTAATATATTCTAACTTTATACCTGAAACATATGGGTGTAATCTTTCATTTCGTTAAGGCGGTAGGTTCAGTGTAATCTTTCATTTCGTAAAGGCGGTAGGTTTAGTGAAAGTGGCTGTTTGGTCGCATTTACAACACTGTTCAGGCTAAACCACCTTCTTGCAATCTGTCCTCTATACCTAGGGTAACGATTACCCACTGTACCGCACTGTACACTGCACCGCCTTTACGCACCTCAACAATGAATGGAAATTATTCTGTGTATAAGCTTGAACCACTGGTAAACCACCTTTATAATATCGGGCCCTGGTATGATACATACACAATATCCTACTATCCTCTGTAGCTGCATTCGATTCCCCGTGCATTGTCGGTTTGGACATAGAGGCTAGGTTGAGTAACTGTTACGAGATTCATGACACCTACAGACCAACACCTCCGTGATGGTTCTTGCTACACTGTCACCCCTACCTGTCGATTATCCGTGTAGTAACACAATGTTTTTATGATGCTTGCAGTTGTGTAAACAGCTTAGTATGGATGTTCAACCTGGTAATTGATATAGGTAAATTCAAATCTCTTGTATCTATTATTATATATATATATGTTTATTGATTGCAATATTTATATTACAAAAGCATATTGGTATAAATAAACAGGAGAAATACAAAATATAAAGGTAGAAAATGTTAGTTAATCAGGATATTGTTATTACACAAAACTTTGGTAGAGTATAAAGCACTATTCACGCCATATCCCGAGGAATTATACAATATCTTGTGTAAAGGTCAATACTATACAGGTAGCTCCCTCTAGGAAAATCTCTTGGACGAATAGCTAGAGGAGTATAGTAGGTGCTGCTGTATAATGGTCATGAGGGTTTAGACAAAAGCTAAGCCATAACACGCAGAGTATTGAACATGAGTGAAAGAGATTAACATAGATTCCTGTGCAGTGAAATCTGACCCATCAAACGAAAAGAGAGTCATACTTCTTAAGGTCTTAAAGCTGGCATACGCATGGTAGGGTAAAGAAAGACAAAAAAATGCAAAAAACACAGGGTACACTTCAGAGATAGTTAAAACATTGGGATCTATCTACCCAACACCTTCTCTCCTTCTTACAATCGTCACATACATACTGTATAACTGGTTAATTTGGCGTGGTTTTTAATTTGGCGTTTTTTGGCCAATGCCCATCAACGCCAAATTAAAGATCGCATAAAAGTATGTCTACATAAAGATGGCGTTGTTCTGACTGCTCCAGACGCCAAAATAAATACAGGGAAAATACCTTTTTGAAAAAAAAATGCCAACTTAAGTACATGCCAAATTAACCAGTTATACAGTATATTGTACATTTATCGCTATTATTCTATAGAACTAGAGCATCACCTCCGGCTTTGCATGTTCCGGCTTTTTCCCCAGCATCGTCAGGAGATCAATACCCAGAGGGGTTAGGATAACAGTATCATAACAATTCTCTAAATCATTGATTTCTCTAAACATAGCTTCTCTTCTATCATTAAAATATGGGACGTACATGAGGAGATGCTCAACATTCTCAATAGATAGAGTATTACACAAATCACAGTACGGTCGTACTAATGGGTTATTCTTAAACAAGTAACTGTCACATTTCAACTCGCTAGCTCTACACATTAGTTCAGTTCCACATTGTTTCGCATGGCAGCATTATTTCAGGAAAAACATCACCCATCTGCCACCATATTGATGGATGTAGACTATGGCGTCATCTTTTGATGAAGAGACAAACTAAAAACTGTCTCATCCTTCCTTGGCCCTCAGTCTGCTGCAACACATAGCGCCACCCATTAGGTCACATATACACTAAACTAAGTGAACTAGCAGTAACAACCCTTAACTCCGATGTACAAGAGTTAAGCATAGACACAGTTTCTATGTGGATTGACTATATGAATTTACGATACGTCTTACAACTGACGGCCATGTATTAGTACACGCTCTTCAAGGACTCATTACATAGATAAGTGGACACAGTAACACCCGAGCTCCCGCCGCAGTGTCACAGTGGACGTCAAATGTGACGTCCAACGACTACAAGATACTACTCCATTATTGGCAGTGTACTTTGTTAACTATTCAGCATGATGGTGATTCCGTCTTGTTTACTTATGGATGACTTAGTAGCCTATTTGAGTTATGCATGTATCCCCAACATATTGGTATTTACTACTGTAAATCACTTAAATATGGCGTGAACATTAAATAGCGCAATTACGATACTGCCCTGGATAGCGTGATCTAGGTATAGCGGTGAACGGGAACAGCTGCAGCAATTTCAATTAATTTCTTTATAAAGACACGAATTTAACATTCTCAATAGATGTTAAAGACACGAATTTTACAATAGCGCATATGGGCAGAGCGCTATTATCGCTACCTTATTGTTCCCGCTTTACTCAAGTGATTTACAGTACTTGTCTGTGTGAGCTCTATTTAAGGCCACATGAAGGGTTAGTTAATTTCCTGGTCGGCGCAGTATTGTATAATTTGTACAGTGTACAACCTGGGTGTGTTTATAGGTGAATCTCCCATATCGAGTGTTTACCAGTTCAACAGTTTTCATAAGTGGTGAGGAGGAACATTTACCAAACATCAATGATACCGTATATCTGTTTTTATGGAGGTAATCTAATTTTGCCCTATTTTGGCTCTCCATCTTAAAGAGCCAAAATTAATAAAAGCCAAGAATGCATACCTTGAACACCCCGACTTCAACCCTGAGCTTAGGTTGTGTTGAGCTTAATTTCTAATGTGGACACCAGATGTCAGTCACTGCATGGCATGTAATGTGAGGTAATCACTGGCCTAAGTGGCATGCTTCATGATTACAATAAAAAATCTCAGCAGCATGTTATGTATAGTTTGTTTAGAAAACACATGTACAGTTGTCTTTTGATCATACTCCCTTGCAAAATCCCTTTGTTTGTAATTACAAGGGGTGCCACTACGCACCTCCTGAGTTCTATTCACCATGGTAAACTCAATTACAAGTTAACTACTTGATCAGGTACTCCCAATGCGTACATAATAAGTGCATTTAACACAGTGAGAACTCATCAAGCCTACCCCAATCAAATTGTAATTTAAACAAAACTATTTCTGTACAGAGTTACTTTTAACAGATTGAACTAGAATACATGCTATGCAGCGACAGAAATTTTGTCATTTTAGGTAGTAAGATAATTTCAAAAGTAAGGTAACTTTGGCTCAGACCCTGGGAGAGCCAAAATTAATATGAGCCATAATTTCCTTACCCCTGTTTTGGCCCAAAAGAGCCAAAATTTCACACAGCCAAAATAACCAGATATACGGTATTTCATTATATTATAATCGTTCGTGCTGGTCTCTCTGTGTATTCAACTGAGATGTGTGATTTTAGAAACGTTACTTTATCATGCTGGAACAACGGGGGATATCTGGCATACATTCCATACTTGAGGTGTCTTCTGAGCCAAAATTTAATCGGAGCAACACGTGAGCATTGGTTGCCCCAGAATATATTAAATGCCTTAGACGACATTTTCGATACTCGCGATTTCTTTGCTAGGGCAAGTCGTAATTCCTTGACTGAATCATTTGGGAAAGAAAGAGGTCAAGGTGGCATCTAAACTTTTTGGTGTAAGAATATAGATGGTGTTTCAGTAGTTTCAAATAGTTTGTTCGTGATAGAGTGCGTGAGATTGAGATACAAACCGAAAGTCATATCAGTATGGTAGTTCTATCTGCATATATCCCTTCTGTCGGAAGTTCTGACGACTAGGAGTGCTACTTGGATAAAATGTCTGAGAACATTGACCTGTTGAGCACTGACTTCTATACTTCTGTATGGTGATCTAAGCGGAGATATGGTTTGTGACAGAGTCCCTAGAGGTAACCATGCTGATACTCAACGAGGAAAATAAATGGCTTATGAGCTTTAAACCAAAAGAAATGTCACTTGGTACGAGTAACACACGCTAAGTCCCAGAAAACCCTATTTCACTACAATCTTGGCAACCATGCATTAACCATCCTCCACTCACAAGGCTATCTAGGGGTAGAAATATCGACAGACCTTAAATGGAATACCCATATTAACCTAACTTCCAAAAAAGCCAACAAGACTCTGGCGATAGTAAGTTACGGGTTGTGGTTGCTAGTTCACTTAGTTTAGTGTATATGTGACCTAATGGGTGGCGCTATGGGTTGCAGCAGACTGACGGCCAAGGAAGGATGAGACAGTTTTTAGTTTGTCTCTTCATCAAAAGATGACGCCATAGTGTACACATCCATAGTGCGCCCCAAACTTAAATACGCATCAACAGTTTGGGACCCAGTCTCTCAGACTTCTAAAAATACCCTAGAAGCATTCCAACGAAAATCTGCAAGATTCGTGACAATTGTTCACAGCTATTAGGCTAGCGTCTCGGCAATGTCTGATCTAGAGTGGCCACCACTTGGTCAACGGTGAACTGAACAACTCCTTAAAATGCTTTACAGGATATCAAGAAGCAATGTTGGTATTGTATGTGACAGCCTAGTAGCCTGGCCCACCAAATCAAAACGTATTGGATGAGTGTTATCAGCTCTACAGACACAGATACAGACACGGAACTTAAATCTAACTTAAAATAGGTTGCTGGCTGGACTGTACTACGACTTACAAAACAACACTTCAAAAAAGACCATCTGTTTATAAGGACCGTTTGCAACATTATCAGGGGTGGGAATACACATGTAACATGTTTAAACTTAAACTTTTCTCAGCCATTTAGATATGCAAATCAGGAAGTTAAACTGACACGAGCCTGGTAGACATGTTCTTAACCACACCTTACTTTCATAAGCACTCTGTAGGTGGCACCACTTTAGTCAAAGGATAGCTACGAAACCCCCTTCTAAAGATAATTTTACAAAGGACATAAAAGAATGCAATGTAAAATACAAAGCAAAGTAATACCACAAGTAAATGAGAATGACTCTGTGTAATGCCTTATCTAACTATTTCAGGAAAATGTCTGTGCTCATCTTCTCTGCCTAGTCATCTTGTCAAGAAATGGTAAGTAATCTACAACATCCGACGACCTCTTATGTACACTTATTTACAAACAAAATACTTGTTTTACATTAGAACCTCATGAAGTGGACACAGCTTTAACATTAACACCCCACTATAGTTAACGTTTTTCAATCCCTAAACCTTTCCATCTTATACATCTAATAATTATGGCATGACTTTTGCACATTTATTCCAAGATATGCAAGATAGTACCAAAAGGCGGCAGGGGAGTTCCAAGATGGCTTAAAGGAGAACCAAGAGTGAGAGATTGGAAGACAAGATGCCAGAAAGAGAGGCAAGATTTCCAATATGGATTTCCAAGGAAACCAATATGCTAATAATTATTGGTAGAATAAATATTCATGGGTCCAGATAGGTTACACAGATTATATCACCGCAATGTTGTGTGAGTGTGCGTGACCTGACCTTATATATATTGTTGTATTGAAGATCTGGTTGTGAAGCTTAAAAGAGCATCCATGTGCAAAAGTTGGATTCCAGATTTTGACTGCAATAGTTGCACAATTGAGACTGCATTTAAACTACATTCGGATATTGTTGGCACAAATAAAATGTTATCGATAATGTTTTTCGTACGATATACTTTCCTTTCCTTTCCAAAATTTCTTAGTAATTTAGCTAAATCATTGATACACGGACACATCTGTCAATATTGGTTCTCTTCCTCACCATCGTGAACTCCCTGGTCGTTATGGTAAAAGCGAGCACACTCTTAAAGTATCTGAAAGCTAGTTAGAACTTTTATGTAACTTTTAGGGCTTATCTCCTGTCAGTATTTTTAAATCGGTACAGAGTCACAGTTACTCTCCAGTATGGACAGCCCTCTAGTGTATATATATATATATATATATATATATATATATATATATATATATATATATATATATATATATATATATATATATATATATATAAATATTAATATACATATATATATATATATATATATATATATATTTTTATATATATATATATATATATATATATATATATATATATATATATATATATATATATATATATATATATATATATATATATATATATATATATATATATATGTGGGTGTGTGTGTGTATTCATATCCATATGCACCATACAATCAAGACGGCTACATAACTTTATCATTTATGATCATTTTGCAGGATTTGCTTGCGAAAATGGCTGGGTCACGTCTTCATATGCGCCAGACTACTGTTACAAACATTTCAATTCTGGACTCTCTTTTGATGCCGCAAAAAACAAATGTCGGTCCTTCCCAAGTGGTAACCTTGTTAGTATCCATAGCCAGGAGGAAAGTGACTGGCTCTTTAACACTGTGTGAGTAGTTATCGCATTAGAATTGTAGAGATATATGTAGATTCTCTTTTTGAAGGATTAATTATATTATCAAATGAAATAGGAATGTACTCTGCTGTAATTAGGAAACACACCAGAACTGGCTGCGATACAAGCCAATGCATGATTGTTGACTACATTTAATATTTTTTGGCATTGATAGATCTATTGGAACATCGGGATGTAAATTTTATTTTCGAAAAGCACTTTGCATATTTTTATAGAGATTAGATAATAATCATGGTCACATTTTAATGTTCGCTGTTTGTGTATATAAAATGAAAGTGGGTGATGGCAAACACTTAATGGTCTTAAATCCAAAGTGAAGAGACTGTATATAAACCAATAAATTGCCAAGAATGAGTTAAAGCTTCATCTCTTTGTCTTCGTTACAATCAATACTATCATCCCGCCCGCCCGCAGCGCAACCCATATTTCCCTACCTGATTTCCCTCAGATATATTAGTATCAGGAATTATGCAGGGTTTTTATTCTTGTCGTTACAGTGCTGGGGGTAGCCGGAGTTGGATTGGAATGACAAAAGGAGGACAACCTTGGACATGGATTGATGGCTCAGCTTTCGATTTTACTCCACAAATAGGGTATAACGATAATGGTTGTATGACCCTGCTATCGGCTGGCACTGATTACCCGTGGAATGATCGTCGCTGTTCTGCCACATTTCCATTTATTTGTAAGATGAGAGGTTAGTTAATCATTTTCTGTATGTTCTCATATCTGTCCTGAGGATATTCTATACATTTAATTAATTGAAACCTGTCATTCTTTTTCGATCAGGGTACCTTCTGGCCATTTAAATTTCTATATGAAAAAAAATATCGAAAATCAATATTTTGAATATTTCAGTCTTATTTTCCCATGATAAAAACGGAATTCAACTCGTTTTTCTATTTTTCATTTTAAAATTAAATAATGAAATACCAATGGTGTACTTTACGGCCAATCCGTATTCCGATTCTTATTTCGTAGGTTTGCATTGAATATCCACGAAATTGGATGGTATTCTCTTTTTTCTATTTCAAAATTAAAAACGAAATAACAAACTTGTACTTTCTGGCCAATCGACATTCTATTGTTAATTTTGCCTGTTTGAATGAAAAAACAAGAATTCCATCCTTTTTTTCTATATTTTAGTTCTAAATGAAAAAACGAAAAAAAGAACTTGTACCTCTGATTTTCTATTTTCCATTTTGATTTTCAAAAGAGAAAATAGAAAACACTTGAACCAGGGTAAGCAGGGAGAACCAGGGTACTGCCGTACCATTGGATATTTGGTTTCAAATTGGATATCGAAAAGTGGGATTTTGGGCAATTTCCTACATTTCGTTCGAGGTAGGTAAATGAAAAATCGAAAATCAAAATCCAATTTCCGATTTTCCAAATTAGAAAGAAAACAAGAAATTGAAATCCAATTTTCAATTTTCCGTTTTTGAGAAAAATTGGAAAATTGAGATTTTGAAATCTGATTTTCTATTTTTCATTTTGATTTACTTGTTTTCCTTTCTAACCAATAGAGGGCAGCACTCCTGGTACATTTGTTTCAGGTGTTAGGGCGCCCTGAACAAGAGGTTGACGGTAAACATGCCTTTATTGACAATTGGTGGTTTTGGTTTGACCTTACGGCGGTTTAAAGAATTATCGCTTTTTTAAAGATGTGCAATTTACATAAAGATAAATAAATAATTCAATGAAAGGAAAGACTTGGCAGATGAAAAACATTGATAGTTCAAATCGCTCTTTAAATGACGGTCGGATTTCCCGGGGGTGGGGGGGGGCACTTTGGTATTTAGGGGGGTGCATACGCTCGTGCTCAAAAGTTAAAAATACCCCGAAAGCACTGATTTGAGGCCAATAAAGCACCTCAATTTAAAAAAAGGCTGACAACTTTTTTTTTCAAAACACTGACATTGGATGAACGGGAACACGAATTTTAACTTTATATTTCATAATCCTCTGCCTGTTTAGCGGCAGCAGACTCGGAAGCCCAGTCACTTCGGAAGTCACTCGGTGTCAGAGCCGCCGATATTTCGTGGATTGTAAGGGGACTTTCCCCCCCCCCCCCCCCCATATTCCGTACCTGGGTACAAAAAGGTACCCTTCTTTTACAAATCACGGAAATTCGGAGGTCTTAGAAAGACCCCTTCTTCCGCGAAATACGTAACGCAGGTGCGGCCACCATCTTTGTTATAAGTGACGCCATTCTTTACCATTCTCTGCCAATAGAGGTCGCCTATTCTAATTGATCGCGGAAACATATTTAAACCCCCCTTGATATGAGCTATATATGTGTGCAATAACCACACAGTATGAGTAGCGATTGACCGCAAATTAACAGAATAAACATTACTATGAATTCCTCCTGTAGCAAAATCGCCATTGCACAACTAATTTTAAATATGATCGATAGAAGTAGAATATTAAGTAAAATGAATTATGGCGATATTGACGATCTAAACCGCTTTCAATTTGACCCACGGAAAGGCGAGTATTCTATTATTATCGTAAACATAGAGGCCATTTTTTCCTGCTACTCTAATCATGATGTCGGGTGAGCATTTGTTGCACGGCAGCATTTGTTTCGTACGCGCACGAACGTATTGGGTTATCATTTCGTGCAGTGCGCTCGATTTCAAATCTGCAAATCCCCCTACATTTTATCCTAACCGTACAAGTCATGGTCAGATGAATAATCAAGCATGAGGACTCTATTAAAAGTCGGGGAAACCCGTCATGACGACAGAAAGACAGATGTGGGGAAGTGGCATTCTTCCTGACGAACGGATAAAAATAGTTCTTTTAGCTACAAAATTTCCCTTGCGCATTAAATTTCATTATACTCTAAAGAACAAAGATACACGCACAGACATAAACATATACTAGTATATTATATACATATATATATATAAATATATATATATATATATATATATATATATATATATATATATATATATATATATATATATATATATATATATATATATATATATATATATCCCTCTCTCCTCTCTTTATATATATATATATATATATATATATATATATATATATATATATATATATATATATATATATATATATATATATATATATATATATATATATATATATATACGTTTCATGATACTCTAAAGAACAAACATACACGCACATACTAAATATATATAATATATATATATATATATATATATATAAATATATTATATATATATATATATATATACTATATATATATATATATATATATAATATATATATATATATATATATATCATATATATATATATATATATTATATATCATACATACATATCATACATACTATATATATATATATATATATAATATATATACTATAATATATATATATATATATTTATATATATATATATCATGTATATATATATATATATATATATATATATATATTTATATATATATATATATATATATATATATATATATATATATATATATATATATATATATATATATATATGTGTGTGTGTATATATATATATATATATAAATCCTATCTTAAGCTTGTGCGTGTATGTTTGTTCTTTAGAGTATCATGAACGTAATGCGCAAGGGAAGTTTTGTAGCGAAAAGAAGTATTTCTTATCCGTTCGTCAGGAAGAATGCCACTCTCCCTTGTCGTCGTGACGGGTTTCGCCCCCTTTTGATAGAGGCCTCATGCATGCATGATTATTTATCTTTCATGCCGTGTACGGTTTGGATCAAATATTGGTGGATTTGCAGATTTGTCATCGAGCGCACAGCACGAAATTTTAACCACCCATGATAAGCCAACACATACGTGCACCTACGAAACAAATGCTGTCGTGCAACAAATGCTCACCAGACATTATAGTGGGTCAAATTGAATGCGGTTTATGTCGTCAGAATCGCCATAAATCATTCTACTTAACATCCTACTTCTATCAATCATATTTTAAATTTGTTGTGCAATGGCGATTTTGCTACAGAATGAATTAATAGTAATGTCTATTGTATTAATTTGCGGTCAATTGACAATCGCTACTCATACTGTGTGGTTAGTGCACAAATATATAGCTCATATCAAGGGGGGGGGGGGGGTTAAATATGTTTCCGCGATGAATAATAATAGGCGACCTCTATTGGCAGAGAATAGTAAAGAATGACGTCACGGATAACATACTGAGGGGGCCGCACTTGCGCTACGTATTTTGCGGAAGAAGGGGTCTTTTGAAAAACCTCTGTATTTCCGCGATTTGTAAAAATTAAGGGTACCTTTTGAACCCAGGTACGAAATCCGGGGGGGGGGGGGGGGGGGGGATGAAAGTCCCCTTACATTACCACGAAATATCGGCAGTTCTGACGCCGAGTGACTCCCAAATTGACTGGGCTTCCGAGTCTGCTGCCGCTAAACAGGCAAGAGGATTATGAAATATAAAGTTAAAGTACGTGTTCCCGTTCATCCGATGCCAGTGTTTTGATAAAAGAAGGGATGTTTTTTTACACGATTCAACGTCAATTGCAATATCAATCAAATGTAATGTCACCCCCGTGTTCTAATGGATCGTCTAGCCGTTTCAAGTGGCAAACGTACGGTTAGAATACGTGCTTTAAGTTGTAAATTATAGGTCGGCAAAAGCTAGATAACTGCCATACAGGCAACGGGGTGGCAATTAAGGTATCAATTGAATTTGTTTACATGCTCTACATTTATTAATCTATCAATGCCTCTAACCGCCCCAAAAAATACAGTTTTGGTGACTGTTTGTCAATCAAAGCAATTTTAGAAATGAAATATGTCAATCAGAACCAAATCCACATCTCTCCTGGTACCTTTTTGATTGAAATTTAATACAAAAGTTCAAAAAGTAATTCCAAAAGTATTATAGATCAATATGACACTCTAATGATGGGCAGATTAAGATTATATCGCGAGATCAAATCGTGGCACAACCTAAAATCGGGTGTCTTGCTTCTGTTGTTTTTATTGTTTTGTAGTGTGTTTATTTCCTGTGCTTCAAAAGTTGCATTGCCTGCTTTTTCACTTTCCTGGAAGTACATTTCACACGGAAGGTTTAGGATAGTGTTAAATATCCTTAAAAGCTGACGCATTTAAATGTCTCTCGTATTCATATTCGTATTCGCTCTGCTATTGTTAGATCACACAAAACCTATATTCAAGCACTTTGTGTTTATTACGTAAGTCTTTGTGCAACATTACACGAGTTGTTAACTGTAGAATCATTGTAACGGTTTGCTAGAAATATGTTTTTTTTCGTACAAATAAGTTTGTCTATTGATTGTGTGGTCTGGGGAAGCGCCTAATAAGGCAGGATTAAAGTCAAAAACGTGTATTTGGTTAGATAAAGGAGATACAAACGGTCGCTATATCACGATCCCTACATTTATGAACAATTTGTAGAAACGTCATCACTTGACGATTAAGATCATCAATTAAGATGATAAAACCATCATGAATGTTATTGTGTAATGAATTATGTGTGTGTGTGCGTGTGTGTGTTTGTGTGTATCGTCACGGTCAGACGGTGTTATTTTGTCTCAGGTGCAGCGGTTTCATCCAACACATGCACTATCTAAGCGCGACACGTAGCCACAATATCCTATAAGAAGTGACAAAAAAAAAGAAAACGACTAGCCGTGAATGTCACTTGAAGCATATATGTTGCAAATGACTAACCGGGGCTCTGCAACGATCAGACAGTTTTAGTGAATTCTTTATAAACAATCAATAAAAGAATATTTCTTAATATCAACTCCATCAGAATTAGAGTTGTAGAACAAGAAAAGGGGGTTCCTTGGAAAGATAACTATTTCGAATACAGTATATTGCATTCATAATGATTTGGAAGGTGTGCGTGCCGGAATATGTTCATATAAATCTGCATATATACTTGATTTTTTTTTATAAAAAGTAGAATGGAAATATACAGTATTGAGTCAATGCTATACTATACTAGAAAATACAAAAAGAAAATAAAAATAAGCAGTATAGAGTAACCCAGCCCCGCTCAATGCAACGTGTTGTTCAATTGTACAAGTGTTTAATTTCATGAAAACAAGACAATACAAATATCTGAGTTGCAGAGAATTAAAATAAAATCGCCCAGAATATGGTTAAATAGTAAATACGACTGTCATTTAAAGAGCAATTTGAACTCTAAACACTTTTCAACTGCCAAGATTTTCCTCTAATTAAATTATTCATTTATTTATCTGTACATTGCACCTCTGTGAACAAGCGATGATACCAAAAACCGCCGTAAGGTCGAGCCAAAACCACTGATTGTCAATTAAATCATGCAAAGTATCAACCTCTTGTTCAGGGAGCCCCTAACATCTGAAACAAATGTACCAGGAGTGGCTGCCCTCTATTGGTAAGAAAGGAAGTATTTCTATTTTGTAAATGAAAAAATGGAAAATAGAAAATCAGATTTCAAAATCTCAATTTTCCAATTTTCTCAAAAACGGAAAATTGGATTTCAATTTCTTGTTTTCTTTTAATTTGGAAAATCGGAAAATGGATTTGAAATTCCAATTTTTCATTTACCTACCCTAACGAAATGTAGATTTTGACCAAAATCCCACTTTTGGATATCCTATTTGAAACCAAATATCCAATGGTACGGCAGTACCCTGGTTAGGGTACTGCCGTACCATTGGATATTTGTTTTCAAAATTGGATATAGAAAAGTGGGATTTTGGGCAATTTCCTACATTTCGTTCGGGGTAGGTAAATGAAAAATCGAAAATCAAAATCCAATTTCCGATTTTCCAAATTAAAAAGAAAACAAGAAATTGAAATCCAATTTCAATTTTCCGTTTTTGAGAAAAATTGGAAAATTGAGATTTTGAAATCTGATTTTCTATTTTTCATTTTGATTTACTTGTTTTCCTTTCTAACCAATAGAGGGCAGCACTCCTGGTACATTTGTTTCAGGTATTAGGGCGCCCTGAACAAGAGGTTGACGGTAAACATGCCTTTATTGACAATTGGTGGTTTGGTTTGACCTTACGGCGGTTTTAAGAATTATCGCTTTTTTTAAAGAGGTGCAATTTACATAAAGATAAATAAATAATTCAATGAAAGGAAAGACTTGCAGATGAAAAACATTGATAGTTCAAATCGCTCTTTAAATGACAGTCGGATTTCCCGGGGGGGGGTGACACTTTGGTATTTAGGGGGTGCATACGCTCGTGCTCAAAAGTTAAAAATACCCCTAAAGCACTGATTTGAGGCCAATTAGGCACCTCTATTTAAAAAAAACGCTTGACTTTTTCGTGTAAAAAAAAACAACCGTTTTTTTTCAAAACACTGACATTGATGAACGGGAAACACGAATTTTAACTTTATATTTCATAATCCTCTGCCTGTTTAGCGGCAGCAGACTCGGAAGCCCAGTCACTCGGCGTCAGAGCCACCGATATTTCGTGGATTGTAAGGGGACTTTCACCCCCATATTCCGTACCTGGGTACAAAAAGGTACCCTTCTTTTACAAATCGCGGAAATGCGGAGGTCTTAAAAAGACCCCTTCTTCCGCGAAATACGTAACGCAGGTGCGGCCCCCCTCTTGTTAGAAGTAACGTCATTCTTTACCATTCTCTGCCAATAGAGGTCGCCTATTCTAATTAATCGCGGAAACATTTTACCCCTCTTGATATGAGCTATATATGTGTGCAATAACCACACAGTATGAGTAGCGATTGACCGCAAATTAACAGAATAAACATTACTATGAATTCATCCTGTAGCAAAATCGCCATTGCACAACTAATTTAAAATATGATTGATAGAAGTAGAATGTTAAGTAAAATGAATTATGGCGATATTGACGATCTAAACCGCTTTCAATTTGACCAACGAAAAGGCGAGTATTCTATTATTATCGTAAACATAGAGGCCAATTTTTCCTGCTACTCTAATCATGATGTCGGGTGAGCATTTGTTGCACGGCAGCATTTGTTTCGTACGCGCACGAACGTATTGGGTTATCATTTCGTGCAGTGCGCTCGATTTCAAATCTGCAAATCCCCCTACATTTGATCCTAACCGTACACGTCATGGTCAGATGAATAATCAAGCATGAGGCCTCTATTAAAAGGCGGGGAAACCCGTCATGACGAGAGGAAGAC
>OZ012695.1:31264383-31286883 GCA_963942565.1 Maea johnstoni
CTCATCCACATCGTACGCATGCTCCTAAATGTATGGTAGCAACGATACAAGGGTTTATAAAACGAGTAAAGGAATTGTTGATTTTTTGACAACCAGGTATATTTTCAGATAATACTCTATTAGTGAGATGTCTTCAGAGCAGTCAAACATTTGGATATACTTATGATGCATGTAAATACATTTATATATGTACAGGCAACTCTGCTTAATCCGGATTTTCGTCTAAACCGGACAGATTGGAAGGTCCCAGTCCCTTCCTATACATATAATTCCTATGCGCATAATCCGCATTTTTTTATAATCCGGACAGCAATTTAGGGTCCACATTAGTCCGGATTAAGCAGAGTTGCCTGTATAAATAATACTAATATTTGATGTGATGATATCGGGTTGAATTTCCAAAATGTTTGATACACCAAGTAAGGATAGCAGGACTACCTCACAAGTTGTGCAAATAAGGTCCGGCCCGTGCCACGGTGTATGGGAACTGCTTGGTTTGAAGTGCCTTGCGATTTTGTATATGGATATCTATCATGAGCTGTCATGAGAGTTGATAAGCGTGTTTCTGTAATTGTTCACCAGCCAGGAGATGGGGGAATGCCTATAGGGTAATAGAACCACACCCTTATCGTGTCAGAGCTAGATTAGTAGCGGGATTGAAGGTGATACGACTAGATGACATTTCATTTATTAGCGGAGTCAGAAAGTCGAACATTACGATTTTGAAAATGGGGCAAATTGAAAATTAAACTTGTTTTAAAGAAGAAAATATTTGCAAAACTATACGCTTAAAGTATTTAATGTGCTTAATGGACGAATCTGCTTTAGGAATGGAGAAATCACCCGGTTTATATTAGCAGGAGAAAGTCGGCGACCTTTGCCTTAATATATATATATATATATATATATATATATATATATATATATATATATATATACTATATATATATATATATATATATATATATATATATATATATATATATATATATATATATATATATATATATATATATATATATATATATATATATATATATTTATATATGTGTGTGTGTGTAGATGGGCAGATAGGTATGTTCAACGCGTCATAATACACAACTTCATCCCTAAAGCATTTTAGCACTTATCAGTTCAGAGAGGTAGTAAGCACAATCAGCACTTAGCCTAAATATTTGCGGTGCTTAATTGTGGTTATTGTGATATGCTCACTGTAGGTAATATACAGTGGCATCTATTAATTTGCTTTAATTTCTATTAATTTCTTTTCTTGACCAAGAAGGCCTTCAAATAGTGGGACATTTCTCCAGTCTGATAAGTCTAACACACACGATAAGCCCAATTAACTAAGTCATTTTAAGTCCACATTTTTAGACCAACGACTCCGCCGCCAGACATTCCCTAGACTTGCTACAAGTCTGTGATATCTACCTGTCTCACTGATCTGACCTGAGTTGATTTCACTCCAGGTTTAGTTCTGAAAAAATCCTCAAGGGGGACACACTTGAGCTCTAGTCTGTATCTCAGAAGGACATCCTATTATACCTCAGAGCCATCTATCCACAAGGGAGGACATTTAAATATGGCCTGATAGGCAGGCTAGACATTCCCCTTTGATCGTGATAGAAGTCCAAAATGGCCAGTCCCAGTAACCACTTTTCTCTGTTCTCATCATGAATGTGATCAACTGGATAATTCCTGTATGGAGGTGTGCAACGGTTAGGGCTTAGATTCAAGTACATTATACCCTATAATTACGGCATTAATATGTTTTTTTTGTTTTAATCGTGGTGTGATTGTCCTTTGATAAAGCGATGGATACTGCTAAGCCTATTAGTAATGAGCTCTATTTGCTGACGAGTTTAATTATGATGTCATCAGGGCGAACTGCCTCCATAGCTACGCGTTCTAAAGTATGGTGCAACGACGTATAGTGTTTTCCTCTTCGCTCACTTCATCATTAACATGTGGCTTGTCACGATGCTATGGCATGAAAATATGATTATGACTATGAGCAAACTCGCATCATTGCCTCTTTTCAACATGCCCTAAAAAGAACTATGGACATTAGTGCTGTCATTTATTGATGCCAGTTTAAGCTCATTTATATCGTTTAAAATAGTGTTAATTGTCACTCGATTGTGACCCCATTTCAATATAGGACTATACTCTTGGTTCTTATAACCCTATGTCGGTTGCAAGACATTGACATATGTTCGAAGCAGAGTCATATCCCATGAACATCCCGAGGGTATGCTCAAGCCTTATTATGTAAGGTCAACATTCGCCATTATTATACCTCACGAGAAGATTCTTGATTCTGGTTGGTCTAGGGCCATGGATTAATCGTCATGTTTTCCTAACTACTTAGCGACAGGCTGTTGTCCTCACTCCTTAGCAACAGCTATGGACTAATTGATTAGTTCCGTAACAGCTATGTACTAATTGATAAGTTACCGCTAGCCCGAAGAATACCACGGAGTGTGCCGAATGACCTACCGGTGAAACAAGTTCAACAAGGCAGACGACCAGTATTTATCCAAAATCTCTGGTGTTTGTAATTTTTCCTCCTTTTGTGTTTTGTATTTTGTTCGGTATAATAAAACAAATATGACATCCCTGTGGGGTTTCCACCAGATAGAAGTTCCCCTCGAGAGGATTGTCGCCCTCGAGATTAACTCCTCGAACCACAATCCTCTCTCGAAGAATTTATTCCTGGTGGAAACCCCATATAGATGGCATATTTCTATACTGGATTACACACAAAGTGAACTGTTCTTGAACGAACATGGCTCGTCGATGTTAGCAACGATTGAGAAGATCTTGAAGAAGTATCCTTATTTGCTCCAATAGGAACATAATGCAGTAGTCCTATTCCTCCACATTTTTCTTTGTTGTCAAATAAATTGCATTGGTGTCAATAATAAGTAAGATGTTAATGGGTTAAATGACCACGTTACTATGAAAGTTACTGTTATGGTGGTGAGAGGAAACCTCTGGAGGTGTCAAATTCCTCAAGTTAATAATTGTCTATGAACTATATATTCATTTATTCTGATGACCTAGATACATTTCATATCAGTAGTTCAAGTAATCATTTGCCTATATACCTTATCATAAGTATGTAAGGGCCGTTCCATTTAAAAGTGTGGTGGGGGGGAGGAACGGAAGGTAATTAAAAAATCGACACCCCCCCCCCTCCTGCCAGAAATTATATGGAACCCAATGGGAAAAATTAATTCAGAATTCGGCCCCTCCCCCCCTTCAAAAAACCTTCCGTTCCTCCTCCCCCCCACACTTTTAAATGGAACAGCCCTAACGGTAAACATATGATATGTGTATACTCAGACAAGGAGGATACGGTCACAATGGTTTAGAAAAGCAGTGACACCATGAAAATTCTTCACGAAAAAATATTAATAAAACCACAGCTAGAATTCATATGATTGTCTTTTTTATATTAAATTATGTAACAGGTTATACGTTTTTATTCATATCGGGAACTTTGGAATGGCGTTTAGCCTTACTTTTATCTGCCATAGCAAGGCTGTCTGAATAGTTTTTTTTAAAGAAGTTTTTTGTTTATTTTCCTAGGAGTCAACTATGACCATCGTCTAAAACATAATACCGTGTGTTGTATTTAATGCTGAATAGTTACTAGTTAACGCCGAGGGTAGCCGAGTACCCAAATACAGACACTGTTAACTTCCTCACGTGCCTCAAGCCGCAATTGTATGTATGTATTTATTGACTGTAATTTCTCAATTACAAAAGCATACTATTCAAAATGTTACACATACTAATAGGTAGCACAAATCAAGTTATTATGAATAAAGAGGTAATATGATATGATGGCATCCTAGCCACATAATATGTACATATAGATTCATTTCCTTTAACACTGTAATGCGAAAACTCTTAGTAAGGGTTATAAAGAAATACCTTTCTTTTCTTTTCCAGAAAGGGGGGTGAACGAACTTCTAATATGAAAGAAGAAAAGAGGAAATATTTAATTTAGAAAGTAGAAAAAAGGTACAGTAAAGAAATGAAACTAGGCGTTCTGACATAGAAGAATGTGGCGAGGAATTCCATTTCTTCATAAAGCATAACCTTTTTCTATCGACACATCTAACAGAGACGAAATTGGACCAGGGAGATCACTATAAAAGGAGTGAAATATACAATTCAAGTATATGGAAAAGAGTGTTTCTTTTAAATGTATTGAATCAAGGATCCTTTTGGCTGCGGTACGAGATAACAAATAATCATTGCGCAATACCATTGACAGCTCGGTTATGGAGTTATAAGATACTAGTATACAATAAAACTTTGTTTGCATGCAATGTCCATCTGAATTTCCATCTGTACATTTACTGTAATGGTGTTAGGGGAAACCTCTGCAAGTGCCAAATGCCTCAAGTTAATAATTTTCTATGAAATACATATTCATTTATAACTCCGCTAGGCTATGGAGTTATGTAAAACTATGTTTGCATTTAATGTCCGTCCAAAAATTTCCAGAGGAAAATGGTTTATTGATATCATTAAAGAAGTCCCAACAATCGCATGTGTCGGAACGGCTTTGGCTTTTTAGTTGCACTTCAATTTTATTCTCTACAGATAGACAACACGATTAAGTGCCTTTCATCATGTAAATATTCTTAAATTGAACAAAAATGAATAGGTAAATAAAAAGATAGTGAAAAGATCATTTATAAAAGATATTCCAGCCCACCAACAGTTTTAGTTTTGGAGTCATTATAAAGAAGACGGATATACATTATGATAGGCACTTTATCCTTATTTCTATTTGTGCAGCTGGGTAATCAAAGTGCACCAGAAAGAAGGCCAAAAACAAGAGCCATGTGTGCATGCGCCCACTGCGTCGTTGTGAGGTAGAAAATTAATCATCCAGGACCAAGTTAGTTTCCTGTCGCCACAAAAGAGGGCAGCACAAATTAAAATGTCAATTTGATCGGTGGCGTCCCCTACATCTTCACTCAGCGGCTAGACGACTGCCTTAACTGCCTCAAATGCCAATCAGCAGACAATGGTGTTGCATGTAACTCATTTTTTTTATTTCTCCAAGAATGGATGTTTTTATTGCAGTCAATATACATGTATTAAATATTGATGTATAACAGTATTCGTCGTTCGCAGACGACTATCATTGTGGATTTGAAATACTTTTCCATGTATCTTTCCATCTGTTGTCAAATTCTGACAGTTTTTCTCTATTTTGGGTGGTTTTCAAATTGTATCTAAGGCAGTTTAAATATTGCTGTACATCACTTTTAGTCATGTTACAGCATGGAATTTTCCCTTTTAATCGACATTTGTAAATTGTTTTTTTTTGGCTGCTAGAATGATAAAATCTACCTCAAAATTTTAATTTCTGTCGCCAAAGATTTTTTGTTGCATGTAACACATGACGGTGCCACTGAAGAGTGGTTTTAGATAATTGGATAATCTGAACAAACAATTAGAGGGGCGTTTACCTTCAATCGATTGCAAGATATGCATTAAACATCAATCTTAACCCATTAATGTTGATAAGTTCCTCCAGAAATCGTCGTCAGGATCCTTGAATATCATGAAAATAAATATTGAAGTAAGAATATTATCAAACATAACCGGGGAAGAATCGGTGGAAGAGTTCTTGACAACATTAGTCCTTTAAGAAGTATCCCAGATTTGCTTTTACTTTTAAAAAGTTTACCCTTATCGCAAGGCTGCATTCAGAAACTGTGAGCATTAATGGATAAATTCTAGTTCGATACACATGACATGTGGACATTATTAATTGTACCCATTAAGTTTGTTCTATTCTTACTAGATAATCATCTAGTTGAATATTATTGTACTCGATATCCCACTCTCTAAAATAAGTGAAATTATACAATGTTTGCGTTCATGGATTGGCGATATTTCGTGACATGACACATCAGCGAAATATGAATTTATTTTGTTTACTTGACGCACCCCCTCCCCTAGATGCATACATTATGAATTTATGATATTCCCTGTTTTTTGGTCATGCGGTATGATAGGCTGGTCAGTGGTGTGCATTCATTTTAAAAAGTGTGTTAATCAGAGGATCTTTTTTCGAAAAGGGAGGGGTAATATAGAACAAAGCTTTTTCTCTCACATGTAGAATTTCCTTTCGACCATATTTAGTTGAAAAGAATGACGCATGAGAAATCTTAACAGATTAGCAGCTTAGCATTGCAGCACAGCGCAGTGCCATCGTTACATAAATAGAAATTCATGTTTTAAGGGAAGCCAATTCCGAATCTGGCTTGGGGTAGCCTAAATTTC
The DNA here is from genome assembly GCA_963942565.1 of Maea johnstoni. NCBI lineage: Eukaryota > Metazoa > Annelida > Polychaeta > Spionida > Magelonidae > Maea > Maea johnstoni. The sequence goes on from OZ012695.1 coordinate 31,270,702, forward strand.
TAGGCTGTCATATGTATTATTTTGTCATGTTTTTTCTGTTGCCTGGCACCAAATAGAATAGGTGGGCATGGTGGTCAATTTAGTTTACACTTATCTCACCAGGGTTATATAGGATTTAGTTTGAGTATGACAAAATCTCTATAGATAGGAGGAGCAGGTGGTGCCATCTATCTACCATACCTGGTACTACAGCCTTTGATGTAGAAAAGAATGGATATATAGCGAGAGACCAATTTCTATATGCCCTATAGTTAAGTGCTGGACTCATGCCAGGAGTACCAGAAAAGCCATCAGCGCGAGGTCACGTCGGAACAAGGACCAATCAGAGCTCTCGCATCGATTTCATTACTTAGAAACCTTATCTTCACCACCACCAGAGCACCAATTTTTGGCCTATTAGCGGCTATTAGTTGACACTGGTTGAGGCTAGCATGTTGAGGTTGATCGGCTGGTTTCGAATCCACTTGTGTTAGTTCATCTAAGCTACAGCCACTGCTTGGTCAACACAGAAGGGAATGTCAATCTTTTAGGGACTAGGAAGCTAGCCTATGCCTACTTCAGTCCAGCAGACCGCAGAGAAGTCTATAGGGATCTTCTTTCTGCCTCTGGACAGGAAGGCAGGTTACATCCAAGTCATCTTCACTGTTCTGATATGTTGGCTTAAGCGGCGCTGAAGTGTAAACATGTGTGGTTACGCCACTGTGGGGAGATAAACTCTCTCAGTGGAGGGCGGGGGGATGGCAAGGCGAGACGCCATTTCTCTCGCTCTGGCGGCGCCTTAATGAGCTGCTAGTTAGCCTCGCGATAAAAGCATGGTTACAACGACCTATTACGAAACTCTTACTCGCATTCTGTACAATAGTTCTATACCAAGCCCTCTCCACTTAGTATTTGTTTGGAATGTAGTTTCGATTCCCTGCTTTTTTAGTGGTGGAGGAAATTTACATAAGTATGTATGTATGTATGTATGTATGTATGTATGTATGTATGTATGTATGTATGTATGTATGTACGTAATTGAATTTGTGCGTTTGTGTGTCGTTCCCCTTGAATGGTAATTGAGTATTTTTATTCATTTACCCTTCAGGCCAATCTAAAAGCGCTGTTTGGTCCATCATCAGAATTTTTATGACTTTAATACACAATTATACATAAGTTTACCTTTAAAGTGTACTAGAAACTGTTAGTCTACTGCTATTCTCTCTTATATATGTAATTTCAATGCTGTCATTGAAATACACGAAACACACGCGAATTTGCATAATCCAATTATCTGTGCTTTTGTTATTGCATATTTAAAACGATATTCAGAACTTAAAGATACTCTCAATCAAACATATATTACAAATTATCCAAAGCAAGCTAACTGAATATAAGATCTTTATACATTCGGTAAAACGGGCGTCGATGTGAAATATGTGTATGTCTTTTGTACGCAGACTCTATATGGGCAGAGGTTGATAAACTACATTCATCAGCCTTTGATGTGCAATATCATGATGTTATTTCCAAATCTCCCTACGGTACATGCTTTTGCAAGAAGAACACAACACCTAGAAATTGGGTAATAACATTTCTTAATAGCACACAGTTATAAGGATGACAATACCATGTGACTGCATTATATTGACAAACAACTCTTTTACTTGACCTGTGTGCAAATCAATACATGTGTGCAAATGAATAAGCACCCATTTCTTATACCTAGCGAAGTGATACAGTTCCTACAACACTACACTATTTGATATACACTTTTTGAAATGTATGTGGTGCTGCCCTCGAAGGAGCGCCATAAGGTTATTTCCGCTTAGCAATAAACGGCAGCTATTTCAAAAGGTAAATCTAATCTATGTTCAAATACCAAAAATACGATTTCCTTTATTTTCCAAGGATGCTTTATTGAACTTATCCATATTGACCATATCGTATAATATGAAAGGTACATCCATTTTCAAAAATGAATAATACAAATAAAGGCTCAAAAAGGTAGAGAGCAAAACCTGGGACCACTATGGAAATAAGTTTCTAACTTTTAGTGTATATATCCTGTGTCTAGTTAGAATTCTATTGAATTATTGAGCAGTTAAATGACTCTCCATCTAGCCACCGTTATACATGATTTTTGTGTGCCAAATGCTATGTAATACACATCTTACTAGACCAAATCAAATCAAATCAAATCAAAAAGCTGAAACAGGATATAGAAACGAACAACTCTACAAATCATGTATGAGACTTAGTTATATCGGTGTGCATCATTAGCCTAGAACCATTTGCTGTCTGAAAAACTGCGACGAAACGAGATTTACGTCAACATGCTAGATCAGATAGATACGTCTTGATTAAACCAAGATACGTGATTAACATATTTGTATTAGATACATCCGTGAACACATTTATGGCATTTTATGCTAAGGAGTTTCACATGATGTTGTCGTCTTGTTTTATCACATATTTGACAAAAGCTTTGGCATTCAGAATTTTTTTACAAATTCTTTGAAGGACAATTGTCTTAGCGTTCTGATTATCATTATTCCTTCAAATATTTTGCAAACCGTGCGTTTGCGTTAAAGATTCACCGAAGTTGTCAGGGTGCTTTATAATGGTGACCATGCATGAGCATTACTGGGTTAATACACAGTATATATGTCAATTCCTGTGACAAACAAACAGACAAGCACATTTACAAACAAGCACAGGTCCCTCAGGTCGTTTAGTTATTTACTGTAAACACACACACACACACACACGTGTTTATATAAATATATATATATATATATATATATATATATATATATATATATATATATATATATATATATATATATATATATATATATATATATATATATATATATATATATATATATATATATTACGCTGTACGAGTAGAAGTTTGATTCGATACGTCATATTCAAGTTCACTCGTCGTTCTACCATTAATTGACATAGGCATCACCATCAATCAAATTGATTTAGCATCTTGATTATTTGATAAGATGGGCCGGTGTTAGTTTGATTATCTGGTACTTCCGGATTGCGCAACAACTGCACACGAACCGTCGATCGTCAAATTGATAAAACACTATCTAAGAATACAAACATCACGTATGGTAGGTATTGCGTGTTATTCCGTGATAGGAGAACACGCAATTCAATCGTTATTATTATCATGAAAGACAGTCTATGTGTGGGCAGATTAATCATTTGAAATATTTAGAAGATAGCTTTGGCGAGGGGGGGGGGGGGGGGTGGGGGCGGTAATTTATTTGTCACAGTTTTGTTTTCTGCCGCACTGCCCTTATTTGACTAATAATCAGCATATAAAAAGTATAAATTCGTTCGATGGATATTTTGCTAGAAATTACACACACACACACACATTTATATATATATATATATATATATATATATATATATATATATATATATATATATATATATATATATATATATATATATATATATATATATATCAAATTGGTAAAAAGCAAGGGGGTAAAGTAAATTCTAATTATAAGTTATTATTTGTCCACTGTAAATATAATCAGCTTGCCATTGTATATGGTGTGTCATCATATCTGCTTTCAATGAGGGAAACATGCAAAGATAAAACAAACCACTCTAGCTGTAAATAGCTCTTCTTAGGTTCAAACACCTGATAATGAGTTTGACTACCATATGTCCACATATCACATTTTCTTTGGGGAGAACATAAAAGGGTCAGCTTTTTGATGGATTGACGATTCTGACATGTTTCCTCAAGGAAGTGGTGTTGACGTCTGCGGAACGTGGCGCCGGGCCTGGTGTCAGTGTATATTTCTACAGACTATTACCCCTATCCCCGCACCACAGCCATCACCCAGACGGAGTGGGCCCGCTGTCGCTGTTAAAGGGCTTATCTCAACTCCCCTAATCAAAACCATCTTCCCACCAGCCGCCTAGAGACAGCGGGCTAAAAAACAGCCCACAATAAATTACAACTGTCAGACTTAGTTGGGGGTGATTAAAGGGGTGAGAATGATGGGAGGGCCCAGGCCCACGTGGTCCAAATGCCATACTGCGAGGTTTAGGGCTCGCAGCGTGGCTTACAAGGGAAAAAGAGGAGGAAATATGTGTTGCTAATTTTATGTTAGCAGGTGTTGCGCTGGTGTAGTGTAGACAGACAGTATATAGCGAGAACAGTGAAGAGCAGCTTGGAACCTACAGGAAACATAATACAGCATACCTTACATTTCACCAAATACCTTGCAAAATGGCTTCTTCTCAATGATTGTATTTAGCGACTGTTTTAGTGTATGGTAACTGCTTTTGAAAGCTTTTTTTGAGGGGGACAAAAATATTATTTAAAGTGTTCAATAAATCATCAGCATAAGCTACAATAACAGCAATATACAACAACAACGATAACAACAACAACAACAACAACAATAATACCAACAGCGACGACATCAGAAACCACAGTAACTACAAAACGTAGTATTGAATATTGGCATGGCTTGTACCGTTTTAATCACAGACATAAGTAGCTGCAGGTACCCTAGTCTTTTCGTAGAAGAACCCAACTGACACTAAAAGCACATGCTTAACGTGGTATCTCAATCTCCAAAAGTTGACCACAGGAGAGAGGCAAACCATATTTTAGAAGGTACATTATAGGTGGCTTCTTTAGTCAATGTAAATAAACCCGTTTGTGTATGTTGAGTATGTTATATTTCATTTTCTTTATTATGTTGAGTTTATATACCACTCCCACCGTTTATAATTTTTGTTTTGTAATTTCATATCTGAGTATATGGTCAATAAACATTACATTACATTACAATGGAGTCTATCCTTTCCACCCTGACAATCCCATGGTACCTATGTATATGTCCTCTGTCCTAATAACTTAAGTATGGAGAGATTCTAACTTGTTAGCTATCTGTTAATTTCTACTAGGGATGAGTGCTGGGTTGCATATGGTTTGACGTTTGTCCGAAGTATCCCTTTGAGCATTCTATCCTCAGTTCATCTTCCTAAAAGCATTATCCTTTCTTCTCTTCCCTTTTTGTTACTCTGTATGTTTTGTTTATATGTATGTACGATTTTGGAAAAACACATTCTAGAATCGCTTAAGTGTGTAACCTATTTTGCTACACCACCACCAGGTTATGTTTACTTTTACATTTCTCTTTGTTATGTTAATAAGTCTATTTTGTTTCGTTTTGTTTACCCTAAAATTTCGTTCTCTGTAGATAGCTGGTTTAGAAGAACCTGCACGTTTCTTTCTTTTTCTTCTGTTTTCTTTTATTTTGTTTAGGTTATTTGTTTTGAAAAATACTTTGCAATGTTGTATTGACATGATATTGTAAAACACTTTACAGTCAATAAACATGCAATACAATTTACAGCAAGTAAACGTACTACCACTACTACTACTACTACTACTACTACTACTACTACTACTACTACTACTACTACTTAGCTTCTCCTACAACCCCAAGGCATGCCCAAGGCGACTACTGCGTTTCATTTATTTCCTGCCCCCTTCCTTTCCATTTATTTCAGATTTCATTTCCATCTTTTAGAGTAACCTTTGCCCAGTGCCGTGTAAGCAGGAAACATTATTGGCATTTCAGTTAGCATTTGGCTTTATACGTTAGAAAAGTCATTACAGGTACCATACATCATTATGACAGTTAAGTCATATTTAGCTGCTAGTTTATTTAGAAGGTGTCTTTTTTGATTAGTTTTCCAAATCTTGTAAAGTAAAAGCATATGCTAAAGCAATGGTAGACCAAATGTAACACGTTTCAATTAAAGTTTAATTATTTTCCCAAGTAATATATCAGACAAATACTTCCTAGCTGGCGGACTATGATGAACAAAAAGTTAAAGAACTTTTTAAAGAATAAATCAGGATATAATGACAACATATGCTATCCGGAACATGCCTCTTGTATATATATATATATATATATATATATATATATATATATATATATATATATATATATATATATATATATATATATATATATATATATATATATATATATATATTCCATTTCTGCATGAGTTTGTCTTTATTTCCACATCCACAATCAAATATCAATAACACTTACTACAATAAACATTGAGAAGAAATGTTAGATACTTTCATTACCTAAAGTAGTAGTTGTAATGCTATAAACAGCCCTTACTATTGACCAGGTAACAAAACAACCTGGTTACCTTAGGCACTAAACAAATTGTTCAAATCAAAATAAATTCTATTCCTTTTTGTATGGAATCTTGATTCTGTATCAGTATTCTACAGGTTGCATTTGATCAAAATAGTATTCCACATACAGGCAACTCTGCTTAATCCGGACATGTGTTATCCGGATTTTCGTCTAAACCGGACAGATTGGAAGGCCCCAGTACCTTCCTATACATATAATTCCTATACGCATAATCCGGATTTTGCCTAATCCGGACAGAAATGTAGGGTCCACACCTGTCCGGATTAAGCAGAGTTGCCTGTATTACTCTCTATCAGAAATATCTCCAAATGTATCAGGGGAAGTCAATAACCCACATGTGATAGGGTAAATCATGCGTTATTCAATATGCAATTATTCTTACCAAAGTCCATTTACATGTGCATGTACGTGAAATATATGATTTCCTCTGTCCGTGACAAAAAGTCCAATTAATGGGCGAAGCAAGCAAGTGTATTTAGGTTTTTCTGGAATTCGCCTGCAATAACTCATTTAAATATAACAACATAGTTTAAGTTTCAGCTTTAATTCTAGTTCTGGGTATAATGATTCACTGCGGCACTGTAAGATGTGCTTGCTTGGAAGGAACGCATAATTCGTCTGCCTCTTTTCGTGACGTGTGCCCTTCATTATCCAATTAGGGGCTAACACCCAACACGTGTGCAGTAATGGCGGCCATTTTTACCAGAGCACATAAAAAGTCGTCTGATTCCAACCAGAAATAGCAACTTTTCGACTTAGTACTCGATAAATTTTGACACATTCATTAACATAAGATGAAAAGTCTTTGTGTTTATAATGTAGGCAAATAGAGAAACCTGCATAAGGCGTCTGGATATTCGTAATTGTAATTGAGAGTCTTCGGTACGTAACTTTGCGTCAGTCAGATTGAATCAAAATAAAATTGGCAAAAAATAGACACGACGCGTGTAAACTTTCCTTGTCCAAAGCACGAATGTAAGGAAGTCGTCAACAATTTGCATTCATTACGATGGAAAGACGTATGACGCTAAAAGCAGGGAGTGATTTTTCTTTGGCATCTGATGCAAATCGCAATTGTTGTGACACATTAAGATAACATGGGTGTAAAAGCAGTTATTGGTAATGGCGGAACAAGATGCTGACTCGTATTAACCATGTTGCTTTTAACTACAGTTAACACAAAATGCGAACTGATCTACAACTGTCGATCTGACGTTTATTTAAAAAGGCGCCACACACCTATGGTTACATCATTATCACATCTCAGAGATGTATCCAAATACATAGAAAAGAGACGTTCATGCAAATGACGAAACGTAATCGTTCAAAACATATGGAGTATTACAATTGATCTATGCTGACGTGCTTCCCTTACAGTAGGACTTGTTTTTTGTTTAGAAATGGAGCTTTTAAAATCACGGACAATCTATTTATAATGAAAGCTCCCTGTTCAAAATTTATTAGCATATGTTCTTCTATTTCAAAGTTTACACGGTTAAAGAAACAACATTCATAAAGCAATCACGTTTCCCAGGGCGGTTGCTGTTTTGTCAATGGACAACACTAAAACAAATTTTGTAATCTGTGACATTGCATTGTATTGTATTATATTGTTTATTGGCCACACCAAAACGTACGATAACTGAATACTGTATGACAAAATTAGCCAACAGAAAAACAAATTGACATACAAAACATAGCTTAACTAGTAATAAACAGTTTTACGAGCTACATGGTACAGGATACAGGTACGCGCAACTATTATAAGTAACAAACTGTAAAACAGACATGTGATTAAAGTGTATGCGAAATAGAAGAATTAAAGTATGATTAAAGCAGCATTGTTTGTGTCCTGTGGGGTTTCTCAGGTTAACAATAGATGTATCATCCATCGTAAATATGTGTATATGTGTTTTTGTTTCATATTAGCATCCCAATACATCACAAAGGGATGCTATTATTTCCCCTTCTTTGCTATAAGGCACACACAAAACCTGTGTACAGTGCAGGGCAACGGGGGTGAGTATTCAGAACTCAGTATTCAGTATGTTTTTTGACTGTACGTTGGCGGTACAAAATAATATCAAATGTATTTTTGATTTGATTTTGTCAAATCAAAAATACAAAATCAAAACAGAACAAACGAAATAGGCAGATACAACTACCAAAGTTACTTTTAAAAAAGAACACAAAAGAAGGAAGTACTAAAGTAAACAGTCTTTGAGTGTCATGATATCATCCTCAGTGACACGCCATGACTTCTCCTTAAGGTGGTAATTTGAAGACCAAATGGTGACGGTAGCATAATAGTAATCGAAACACATTGGAGTATTCATTGGGGACAAATTTACAACACGGTCCTCCATAAAAGATTTCCAATCTATGAAAACTGACTTGCGCAGTGCAGCCTTTGCTATTGCTTTCGGTAAAAGTCTCCATTTCCTTACAGATATGTCGTGGAATAAATTCTAGCTTAAATGAGGTAAACACGATTGTTCATAGTAAGATATCCACCGCCAATATTATTATACATCCATATCCCCACTGCCCAAGGAAAATATTAATTGAATAAATGCTAACAGTGATAACAACTATGCGAATATTAAACCAAATACTAAATGTGACGTAATGTTTGTTTTTCTCATATCCCACAAAAGGAAGAGATTCATGGTGCTAAATGCCCGCGGATGAACGCCAAATTCACTACCAAGGCAATCAATTTTCAATCTCTGGAAACATTTTTGCAAAAATTATATGTACAATGGAAGCTTAGCTCAGTCTCACCCAGTGTCTAATTGTTATCCATGTAATGTTCGTGATGTGAATTCAGCAACAATATATGGCTTCCATATTCAATCATATAGTATATCATTTCTATTCATGTACCCTACTCTAGGAATTGTTAAAAACTGCATCATTTGTCTCAGTAGGATGTACAACAGGAGGTCACAAATGTTAACCAGCAACTGATTGTTATTAAACCATAACAGTCATATTTACCTATTCGACATAAACTCGGCTGGCTCGATTTTAGATGGGTATCAGAAAAGTGTGTATGAAAGAAGTGACTCCTTATATACAAGACCCACTATAAGATTTTTATGATTGACTAGATAATATATCGTAGAATGTATATGATGAATGTCGTTTTTAAAATATTTATAAGTATATCTATGGTTGTAGGTGGTCCATTATAAGCCTTTTTCGTGGCTGGCCGGATTTTTAACACTTTGTATATTTCATGTAATGAATGTCATTATCCGGATTGGACAATAAACTATTTATCAACAACAACAACTCTACTGGCGGTATTTCCAAGTGTGAGGCGCGGGACAAGCTCCAGTTACCGCGATAGATCAGTCCCGTCCCTTTGCTTCCAATTAAGCGATTGTACGTAAATGGATGCACATTTCCAGGGTCGCGCGCATGCCCCATTGACCAGTTAATAGTCGCCGGCAGTCTATGAAATACTTGCTGCATTGGCCACGTGACCAGCACAGGCTCCCTTGGGTAGGGCATCATATGACGTGCATATTGTTCAGTTTTCTTATACCGTAGTATGTGTATGTGTATTCATTGACTATGACAATGCATAAAAGGTACGATACATCATGTAATAATAGTATTAATTGTGTTAATAATATGTAGCAATAAATCGCAAGAATTTGATTATTTCTAGTGATATTACTTGTACCCATGTAAAGAAAAAGGGTACCACCAAAACGAGAGAAAAGTTTTATTTACAGTTGTTCTGTAGTAGTACTGTATGACTATGACTGAGAGCACGATTCTGTATGATCATACGTAGTCAATAATCATAGAATATAATCGAGATGATAAATTCATGGTGTCGTCTGACGTACATTTAAATGCATTTATTTTACTGTGTGTATTGACGACTGGTTGACGTTGTGAGGCAGGGACAGGAAGGTGAAACGATTCAGGGTATATATGGTATAAATGTAGATAGGGGTTGAGCTGGCAAGCTGCATTTCCAGTCGGCTTTTCAGATATGGTTCAGCAGAATGTCAATATGATGACGTGAAAATAACAATTTTATTTCCAATTGTATGGCTGTTGGATTTCATTAAACATGTTATAATTGCAAAGGGAATATGAGAAGGTTATACAACAAATATGCATAGATCGTATTTTCCAGTACATCACAGTTGTATTTTGTAATTTCCCTTTCACACTATATATCTTAAAGTATTACGTATTATCTTTGTGACTTTGTTACGGTCAGTAAACATACATACATACATGTACATGATACTGATGACAAAAGCACCTAAGGAATCTCTCATTCCTGGAATTGCTGTCTGGTTCTCGATTTTGATTGTGGATAAAATTTGATAGATAAGTATGACCACATATGCCTTTCAAGATAACTTTTCGGATCATGCTTATTCATAGCTAGAGTCACGGTATAGTATGTATAAGGGAATAAGTGGTATCTATGTATGCATAGTATGACCATATAAATGGCGGGCGGAAAAGATGTGAATTGCCAAATAGCTCTTTTATGTTCTTGTAGATGATAAAAGCCAGATTTTAACAATCATTATCGTCACAATCATATATATATATATATATATATATATATATATATATATATATATATATATATATATATATATATATATATATGTGTGTGTGTGTGTATATATATATATAAATATCATCATCATCTTCATTATATCATTATTATAATCATTATTTGAAAGTATTTGTACTTTCGCATCACATGATCTAGTCAATAAAGTAAACAATACAATACTACTCTTATCAGTATTAAAGTTATTAATAATTATTATTATCATTATTGTTATTATTTTTATTATTATTATTATTATTATCATTATTATTATTATTGTTATTATTAATATTGTTATTATTATTATTATCATTATTATTATTATTATTATTATTATTATTATTATTATTATTGAAAGTCTCAAAAGCGTATCATTTACTTTTACGTGGGTGGGTGGGCTTGTATATCATGGCAGCGAACGATATCCAAAAAAACGCCCCGATCCCTTTCAAAAAGCCAAGTTTGTGTTTTCCCATGAAGAATCCCGCTGCGCGCGCTGTGACGTCACGTCTCGAGCGGCACGAGACGCGACAGCAACACCGCGAGATCTTAACATCTAACCTGTTGTCTGTACTCGAGTATTTATTCAAAGGGTATCGCATATCGCTTTAATTTCTAGCTTTAATTATTTAAACCCTGTAGCTCCCGGGGGAGTGTTTAGGCCGCGCTGTAGGGTCTTAAGTGGACGCCAATTATTCTGCTCGGCTCTCCCTAAGTACACATTATCATACACTAAGAGTAGTATGATACCGTTCATATACACCACCGCCACCCCACGACGGTCTTCACATCACACGGCCAGACCGAACCATAACAGATAAAATCACGTACTAAAATATCACTCCTTAAAGTGATACTATCTCAGAAAGAACAAACTCTACTAAATGAAATAAGATACTAAAATATGACACCTTAAAGTGATACTATCTTAGAAAGACTCAACTCTACTAGATTAAAGCAGATGCTAAAATATGACTCCTTAATGTGATACTATATTAAAAAGACCCAGCACAACTAGATCAAAGCAGATGCTAAAATATGACTCCTTAAAGTGATACTATCTTAGAAAGACCCAGCTCTACTAGATTAAAGCATATACTAAAATATGACACCTCAAAGTGATACTATCTAAGAAAGACCAAACTCTACTAGATTAAAGCATATACTAAAATATGACACCTTAAGGTGATACTATCTCAGAAAGAACAAAGTCTACTAAATAAAATCAGATACTAAAATATGATTCCTTAAAGTGATGCTATCTTAGAAAGAACAAAATCTACTAGAGAACACCCGATATAGCTAAAATATGACTCCTTACTATCTCTGAAACTAGCAACTCTTTGATGAATCGGTTTTCATTGATGTCATAATTCTATCATTGATTAATAGATTACGAATTACGTCTTCACATTCTGTTCTGTAGTTTATAAGTAATATCATCGACCTGATAATATTTTCAAATAATTCGAACACTTAACGTTCATACGAAATCATTCTCGACCTCTCAAAGAGAAAGTAAGTCATTGAATAACCACGACTTATGTTTTGATGCAATTCTTACCTGGCAACTTAAGTTGAGTTGCGCCCTAGATTTAAATTTACAAAGAAGACGTGCGTTATACATACAGTAAATTGTATACATTAACAATCACATTTTATTGAATCATGAGAAAATGCGTCATGTATGCTGTATGTTGTTGACCGTGCATAATATATGCTTAGATTCAGATAAATATATGATGTACAAACAAAATCATTTTCGAATGAAATGAACATCTATGATTTTAGGTATGTTTATGAACAGTTTCCAGGCAAACTGGACTGTGAGAGTGAACGGTACAGTGGGGTGTGTATATTAAATAAAAATCAATCAACATGACTGGACCGTTCCTTATCCCATCTACCGCTGTAGCAGGACAGAACCCTTTTTTATTCTCTGCAGTGAAGAGGGTTTTATTGTCGTCTCTCAATGTCACAGTAATTCATCAAAAACAATGGAAATTTCAAGTTATACAACAATTCGTCATGAACATGTGTCAAAGCAATGCTTTATACAGTTAAGTAAGAATAGTTATTGATTAATTCTTAACTAACAATATATCAAGTAACAAGAGTCTAGGTAACATTGGTAATAATAATAATAATAATAATAATAATAATAATAATAATGATTGATATTTGATATAGCGCCCTTTCCACCTATAATGTTCAAAAGCGCTTTAGTGAAAGTCAGTGGACAGTTGTTTATGGTCCATATAGTCAAATAAACTCCTTTCAAAATAGCAATGTTTTCAGCTGTTTCTTGAAGTTCTGCACACTATCAGTAGCCTCGATGTTGTCAGGGAGCTCATTCCAAGGGCGTAGTGCATAGGCACATAATGCTCTGTCACCAAACCTTTTCATATTAGTGTGTGGTATCTGTAATAAGTTCTTAGTGTTTGATCTAAGAGTCCTTATATTGGCTTGTTTGACTGACAGTTCTCACACGTATAGAGGGGCACATCCTTGCATGCATTTGAAAGTCAAAAGCAGAATATTGAACTCAATTCTTTTCCTGATGGGCAGCCAGTGAAGATCCTTTAGAACTGGTGTAATGTGATCCTACATTTTGGAGCCACTAACCACTCTAGCAGCATTGTTTTGGACTTTCTGGAGCCTGCATAACAGCTCATCAGTGATTCCACAGAGAAGTTCATTGCAATAGTCAAGGCGTGATGTCACCAGTGAGACGATGGCACTCTTGGTTGTATCAGCATTGAGACATTTTCATATTTTTCCAATGTTCCTAAGGTGGTAAGTTGCAGACTTGATAACTTTTGATACATGTGCAGACATATTGATGTTCGGATCAAAAACAGCACCCAGATTACCAACCGGTTCATTAAGAACTGGTACTATTACACTATTTACGGTAATACTAGGAATAGAGATTTTTGCCCGCATCTGTGGGGTACCTTTGACCAGAGCCTCTGGTAGGGTAAAACGGGATCCGGATATTTGAGAAAGAAAAGATTGTTACGGGATGTTTAAGAGTTAAAAGGATGACGTATTTACAAAGTGTTTTGATATACTAGTATTTCTGTATGGAGGCAAATGTATCTGCACCTGATAGACTCCGACGATATAGTACGGATATGGATAAAAAAGCACCCAATTGACATTAAAAAATGGTAATAAACTTGAAAGAATTGATAGCAATTGGAGATAAAATAAAATGTATTATTACAACTTTTAAAAGCTCTGGAGTTTAAGAGTCCAGTATATCACTATACTATTGTACGGAGTATTACATCTATACTTAAACTCTACTGTATGTTTGATCATTGACATTTTATTTATCTATTTCGATTATTTCGATTCAATTGTGAAGAACTGTACTAATAGAATATTTTTACATGTTCCACACTATTTTCGTGGCTAGGATCCTAAGATTCTCACAATGCAGAGACAATGAAGGTTTTCTCAACACTTTTCGATTGAATACATGAGTTTCCCTTCAAAATACTTATTAGTTTTGGCTAAAAATGGTATAAAAGGCCGGATAAAATGTGCTTCGATTAATTGACATAACTATTGACATAACATTCTTTGTTTCTTGCCTTTTGAGATGGGACTTGTCCTGGTTAATAATTCTCCTTCTATTTTTTCCCATCTATGTTTTTTTCCTGAAATATTTCACCAAATTGCCAGGCTGTTTTGACCACTATGCGCAGTATGGTTAAAGGTGACCTTTCGGATGTGTTCAATATTGCTGTCGGGCAATTACTTAATTACTAGTATCCCTTCCCTAATCCGTGGTATCCTTCTGTACAGTGCTTTCATAGTTAATGGAGGGATTCACAACCCAATAAACATCCTGATCCGATTGAAAGTGGTAAAGTGGTTGGACAGTTATACTTATGTAACTTTTTTTTACTTCTGAAAGTATCTTGGGAATTAAGCAAAATTGACGAAATAATTGCAGAAAAGATTGTTTTTTATTTCAGTGCAAGCCCAAATTTTGCGAACAATTTTTCGCTTTGAAACAATTTCGAGAAACTTCTTGCCATAAACTTGACACAGAGGTTAATCCGAATGTTTGGGTGCTTACATGTATTGGGCATGTGACGGCTAGGAAAAATAAAATATATATATATATATATACAAATGAATACTCAACTCAGCCCTTGAAGTATATCTTCCATTAAAATGCAATAAAGACGAGTGTTTTGATCATTGTTTGGGGACGGCCCCCTAAGGTGATCCGTCTAGTGCATTGTGCAAATACTGCTCACTGTGCCTCACCACTGCACAGGGTCTGTAGTTCGAGTCACGCATCATATGAGTGAGAAACTAGCCAATTACTCAGGGTAAATCGGCACCTTGTCAACAGGTGTTACTACGTCGTCTCCTTGACAGAGGGTTTCATGGTGACTGCTGTCAGGGAACCTACAGACAGAGACACAGGTAGCCAACCATTTTGACACATGGCTCTCATCCAATAGGATAAGAGTATCCGCACGTGAGGTATGATAAATATATATATATATATATATATATATATATATATATATATATATATATATATATATATATATATATATATATACTTCATCAAGACTTATGGCGCTCTGTTGAGGACACCCTCACAAGGCGTTGGTAATTAGTGGTATTATTTGTGAATACTTAGATGTTTTATTATGCTAACTGTTTAGAATATCAAGGTATAACTATGTATCTATTACATCTGTCATAACGGAGGATATGTCTCTTAACATATTGTCTATTGTTATTATGTTATTTATTGTTTAACTGACACTATCAAAATGTGAACTCTATAAGTATTATTTGTCATATTTTACAGTGGGTAATAATTACCTCTGATGATTTATTGAGAACAGATATGGATCTTATATTCCTGGCTGTTTATTGATACATTGTAATTGTCTATTTATTACATATTTTGTTACATAGGTAACAAAATAAATATTTTCATTTTTATCCAACTTATGTGTTTGTTTTGTCTACATTGCAAAATCACACATTTGGTGAACCAACAAATGTTTTTTGCAATAGACAAAACACCCCAAATCCTGTCACAGCCAGGGTGTTTCGCGTATCTACTTCAGTGTCAATTTTACGAGGTAGTTTTTTTTCCAGCGTTAATGACTTTACCATATGCATGTGTGATCTGTCCCAGCACAGAGGGTTTCTAGTGTTTTCCTTTTCGGGGTACCCCTCTAGTGTTGATTACTTTACCATACATGTCTTTGTCTCCTTACCAGTGTTGCTTTGACCAGCCTTTCTTTCCTGGGAACATTGTAGACTGTTAGGTTGTACATTTACTAGTGTCCTCTGTTTTTGAATTTTTCCCTG
>OZ012695.1:31289383-31299383 GCA_963942565.1 Maea johnstoni
CGGTATGGATAAACACATTACAGACAGGTAAAACATATGCAAGTTCAATATACTTACCACTTTTAAAGGAGTTATGAGAGACATTAGCCATAGAGCAATTTATAATGACATATCCCACTGAGATGTCGATTTATCAATACATTTTAAAAAGCTTTTAGAAGTTCATAAAACAAATCCCATGTCCCTGTGGTAGATAAGTGCATAGCTGCATCTACCCATTCGACCCGCTAGATGTAAACGTTGAATACATATGTACGTGCAAGAAACAAACACGAAAAGGGACAATGTTACTTTGATTCTAATTGCGCTTATCTTTTTATTAATTGTAATATTGTATTATATATTTATTGACTCTATTATCTGATAAAAATATACATATATACATCCAATGATAAACAATAGGCAATCATGAAACATTTGACAAATAAGATGGAAACAAAATCAACATAAATCTATCTGTGTATGTGTACAACTGGACCAAACAGCAGAGACAAACACAAGACGGTAAATTCAATGCATTGAACAAGTAGTAAACAGACTGCACATAACATAAAACTGGTATACAAGGGTTGGTACTTTATTATGGTATAATACTATTGAGGCTAGTATCTCTATTGAATCTTATGGACGGCGGTTAATATTCTACTGCAGTCAAGAAATACTAGTATCATCGCTTTCTTGTCAAGCATCATCATCATACCCATTTAATCAACACATTGAGTGTCTCACCACCATGTACTGTGCTACACTTGTTAACCACCCATATATGCCAGTAGAGGATAAATACCTCATGCGCAGTCAATATTTAAGCAATCGTATGTTCTGTTAGTTATCTTCGTATGTTTTTGTTCCTTTTGTCTTGATTATAATTTATGAAGTTTTGTATCGAATGTGTCTGTGTAACATTTTGTGCTTACAGTCAATTGTATTGTATTGTATTGTATTTTATTGACCTGCTTATCAAAGCAAAAAAACATACATATACATAAATCATAATGCGCATAAGCGACAAAAAATATGAACTCAACATAAATAGAACTCAAAAAAGAAACATTAAGCACCATAGAATTATTATTAATATGCAAAACTGTTAAGTGTGGTGAACAAAAACCTGTCTACCAGGAAATAATAGAGTTACTCTTTAAAGAGCAAAAATAAACATATATTAATGTCCTGTGGACTAGAACTAAACAGAAAGTTATGTAAATATAATCAAAAAATTTGCAGCAAAAATTTGTTATCCGATAAAGTCTGTCCGGTAACAATTTTACCAAAAATTAGCCTATGCCTTCCCTTAGGCTAAGCCTGCGCCTGTACATGGCCGTAACGTAAAAGCCAGCAGTGATCCAAATGCCTACCATTTTATCAGCATCGATTTCCTGATTGCGTTTACCCATGAGCCAGAAAAAGGCCTCTCCTGGAGATTGCCTGCTTCT
Source organism: Maea johnstoni (assembly GCA_963942565.1). NCBI lineage: Eukaryota > Metazoa > Annelida > Polychaeta > Spionida > Magelonidae > Maea > Maea johnstoni. Next base: position 31,290,820 of record OZ012695.1, read on the forward strand.
TTCGTCAAAATTGTTATCTATTAACCTTATTTCGTTAAACATCTCGCATCTGTTTTTCTCGTTTACCGGACATTGCATAATTAGGTGATAGACCGATTCCACGGCTCCTAACGTACACTCCTGACACATTTTTTGGCTAAAGCTCTGATTTTTAAACCTGGGATCGTCCCTTTCAATTGGCTGGCATGGCAAACCAGTCGGGCCATAGTTTTGCAAATGCCCTGTAGGTGGGGGGCGTGGTCGGCTATATCCCACCAGGTGAGATATTGTGCCTTACCTATGGTTTTCAACAGAATATCGTTCTTTTCATGCAAAAAAACAGAGCTTTTCCAATAAGTGTCGTCCAATTCCCATGCATGATCCCAGACTAACTTGGACCAGGCCTTTTTTGCCACTGTGGCTGTATACCCAAAAGTCATTTCTAGGATTGTGTTTAAAAGCCCAAATCGTACACTTGTATCCAACATTTCAAAAATAGGACTATTATGGGGGTTTGATTCGTTATTGCCCCGAACGTAATCTCTTACCCTGACATTAAAGACCTTTCTTAGGGTATTGTTTTCCTCCAGGAATAGGAATGTAAGAATAAAGAGTAGCTTCTTGACTTGTATGTAAGTCTCCATTCTTAGCCATCCTAACCCGTAGTAGCTAGAGCAGCTAGGTGACCTTTTAGGGAACCTTTGAACCCTCCTGCCCGCGTAACGTTGGAAACACTGTAATTTTTCTAAATCTGAGTCACTGACGTACCAAATTTCGCTACCGAAAGTAATCGTGGGAACAACAATAGTCCAAAAAATGAGATTACAGGTCTTTAATGTCAGGCCATTCTTTCTAATGCCTAACCCTGATGCAGCATTTAGGGTTCTGCGCCCTTTACTCAGCTTATCTTCAACTCTTTGATTGTCTTCTTTAAATATACATGCTTTGATGCCCACGTGATCATACTCTTGTTGCTCTTTAACCCTTTCACGGCCTAAACGGAATATTCTGAAATTAGCACCTTTTTCGTGCTCCTTCCTAGTTTCACCGTAAACGAGTACTGCAGATTTTTTTGCGTTAAAGGTGAATCTCCATTTTAAGCCAAAATCATGTACCAGCTTAAGTGTTTTATCGGTTTTTAGCTTTGAGGTGTTAGCCGTGGCTACATCGTCGTCATATCCCACAGGAGTTGTGGGGATTATGCCGATGGCACAACAAAGCTTTGATTGTTCCAAAACCTGAAGTAGATCATTTACAAAGGCTACATATTTTGTAAGAGAGAGGAAACCTCCTTGATGGATTCCGCATCCCATGTTGAACCAATCAGAGGTTTTATCTTCTATTCTAACCATACTCATAAAACCTTGGTATGCCCTGTACATTAATCTCCATAACTTTCCGTCGATGCCCATTTTATTGAGTTTGTAAAACAGCCCATCTATCCAGACAGTATCGTACGCCTTGGACACATCCAGGAAGGTAACAAAAACCTTCCTGTTTGTCTCCAAGGCGCACGCCACTGATTCCTGGAGCATCAAAGCTGAGTGCACACAAGATTGCTTTTTCTTGCCTGCTCCTTGTAAATCTGAGATTACCTTTTGGCTGTTCCACCAAACCTTTATCCTACTCCATATTAGCACCTCATACACCTTGTTTAGGTTTGTAAGTAAGGAGATTCCCCGATAGTTGTCAGGGTCGAGACAGCACGCCCCCTTGCCCTTAAATAGGGGAATTTGGATACCCCTTTTGAGGTTAGTGGGAATGTACTCCAACCTGGCTACGTGGTTATATATGAGTGTCAAAATTTCAACCACACAATGCCCCCCGTAGACCAAGTGTTCTGTCGTGATGCCATCATAACCGCAAGCTTTGCGCTTATGTAGGCATCCTATGGCATCTTTAATCTCACTTTCTTCAAAAACATTATGCAAAAAGCGCCCTTCGTTTGAGCCCTTATTTAATTCTTGTACCTTTTTTGTGACAGATTCAAAATGAGGCTGGTCAAAATCATCACTACATTTAGGCGTATACAGTTTTTCGAAGTGGCACTTCCATACTTCCAAAATGCTCTCTATGTCTCTGACAATTTTTCCACTACTATTCTTAATAGATGCGATTTTGCCACCCTTTCCACCTCTTGACTTTTTTACCAACTGCCAAAATTGACCTCTGTCTACTTCCGCGGCTTTGATTGCATGGGCAATTTGGTCATTTTCGTAGCTTTTACTTAGCCTCTTTAGCTCTCTGCGGAAGGCTCTTTTAGTACTCTTGTATGAGTCCCATAATTCGTTTCCATTTACCCTGGGCCTGCCTCCTTCCACCCATATACGATAGCTAGCTATTTTAGCCTTTTTTAGCCCATCAAGCATATTGTTCCAGTAGGGCTTACTGTGCTTGCGGAACTTTGTGGAGGGAATACGCTTACTAGCCTCTATCATCTTATCTATAAAAATGTCAATGCAATGTTCCAACTCATTGCTGTCAAGGTTATTATTCTTAAGCTTATCTACCAAAATCCTTGTATTATTATCTAACGGCTCGGCATAGCATTCCTGTAGCTGCTCATCGCTCAACCTGTCCCACCTTTTGATGCGTGTGACTGGTTTAGCTTGTGGGTTGCTCACAAGATTCTCAATGTTTAGGACTACCTGGATTGGATAATGGTCCGACGTATTGAGTCCATCATAGCCGAGTACCTGACATGACTGCACTTTACATTCAATTTCTTGGGGTACCAATATGTAATCTATAGTAGTCTGACCTGTCGGTCCTACGTGTGTGACGACCGGTCCTGTGGCTTTAGGACCCAGATTACACGCTGTGAGCCCAAATTCGTTAACCAAGTTGAAAAGAGAGTTACCCTGAGTAGTAGCCTTTTTGCTGCTTCTGCATCCCCCTTTACTTCCCATATCGGCATTAAAGTCGCCGCAGATAATGTTCACTGAATCCTGGTCCCTGGACTCTATCACCTCGGCTAAATCATCAAGACAGGGTTGCAGTTCCTCCCCACTTCCTTGTGCTGGCATGTACACTGAAAATATGTTGAGGACTCCCCCGTTTTTTGTGACAATCCGAATGCCACAAATTCTATCGTGGATAATATTAGAGATTTCAGTAACCCCACTCATGTTGCTTTTCCATAAGAGAGCTACCCCACCCTGTCCACGTTTAGTTCCATAATTTTCAGCTTTTGCGTAATTACTAGACCGACCGTGATAGCATATCTCGGTAGAGATATCTTCTAGCATAGCTAACCTGTTTTAATGTAGCCAATGTTCGGCCACGGCTACAACATCATTTTGGGCCACTTATTTCCTTAAATAAGGTATTGCCGTAGAGAACCCTCGCGAGTTCCAACAACAGATTTTAAGTTGTTTGCTGATGCTCATGCTCGGTTTCTATGGATTTGCACATTTTGTGCGCACATTTAAACACCTCATAAGATTTGGAACCATTTGTGCTATAAGCCCTCGCTTCTGGGGGGCGATTTATACAGGATTGCGCCGTAAAACGGACTGCAGAGAAGCTTCCATATATGTATGCTCTGTAAACTTCATATCTTTCAAAAAAGAGTTGTTTTTGACCAAAAATACCATGGATAATCCATAGTTTGATAGAGTGACACTCAAAATAAGTGCTTATCATTAAAATCTGGTTCAGGTCCAAAAAGAGTTTATTCATACCATATGATAGGGCTATGAGACGTATAGCAGTGGTGAATAGTCTCGCAATAGTGTACTTGAGCGGCACACCCGGATGTGTAAAATAACACTTCGATTCACCAATAAGCATTCAATTCAATTCAACCCCTTGGCTGATTTCGTGATGTCTTTGTGATCAGATCATTTCATGGAAATATTTGTAGGAGAAGGACAGGTTCCCCGACGCGTGAGCCACTATAAGGAACAAGCATTCTGGAAATGAAGAGAACTATTTTTGGCCTTGCGAGTGACTCCCAAGAAGAACTCATAGCAATAATGAGTTAAAGCACGAGCGGGAACGAATGCAATATAAATTATACTTATATCATTCTACTTCTGCAATGTGGAATATCTAATCCACGGGCATGTTCTGAGTCGCTGTTTAAACTGAAACATGAATACAAAAATTACACATACATATTACAGTTTCTGTTAATATAAAAGAAATTATTAATGCTATTGCTTTGTTGCTATAATGATTAGAATCCTCATCGTATCTACAGCAGTTAGGATTCATTGGCTGTGGTGTGAAGACCGTTTAAGTTTGATAAGTTACGTGGTGGTTAATTAGCTTATCTTATCCTCCGCACACAGCAGCTGTCCGCCGTCTCCCGGGCCCGTCCGACGGTGGCGCCCCCACACAGCAAAATTATGCGCAACACGTCCAGTCTAATTATAAAATTACCCGGACAAATTTGGTTGCTGGAGTCTCCTGTCCTGCGCCCCCTGGTGAGGTCAATCCGCACTATGTGAGTGGCGCCCCCTGGTGAGGTCAATCCAAACTATGTGAGTGGCGCCCCCTGCCTGGTGAGGTTATTCCACACTATGTGCCAGTGGCGCCCCCTAGCGACGTCAATCTGCACTAGGTGATGGACATTACCTAACAGGCCAGTGGTCAACTGTACCCACTATGGTGGCATGGCCACCAGGATCTGGCAACCACTAGGACACCCCCGGCAGGGTGGGAGGGGGTCGAGGTGGGGAAGTTACCTTATGTCAGAGTTGTTTTGATTCACATCATGACCAAACAAACACGTGAAAAGGCAAGGTATTTTTAGTTTTTCAATGAATTGAAGAATTACTGTTAAATCAAATACAACTTAAATCACAGCAAATAAAGAATGTGCGTTACATTATAACAGCGTTAACTTATTACTTTACAACTAGTTAATATGAAGAAGACTTGGCCTTTCATCTCAAACAAATCCTAAACGACCTCACAAACGGATACCGCATGAAATAAATGATGTTGATAATATGTTGATAGGTATATTACAATTACACCTTTTGGCTTTGTGTTTTTGACCAGCGTCTTCTGACAACTATAGAGGATAACTTGATAGAAGTGTCTTTGTTGAGGATGTGTCAAATGCTGAATATTCCGTACGCCATCTGCCATATGGAGAATTGCACGTGGATCCCTTGAGGTCCTCAATGGTGTACAGTAGTTACACGTTCATTGAATGAATCTCCAGTGACTGAACACGCTGCACAAGCTAGGTCCATACATCATATGACAAAAGAGAACGGAATACAAAATATATACAGAAAACCAAATGGTACAATTAGAGGCTATTAAACAAAATTACGCCAGAAATAACAAGACACTTTTACAACATACATGATGCTTTTCGATTAGGCTCACCTGGTTTTTGTAAAAGTAATAATAAAACTAATAATGCTAATACTAATGATAACAATAATGATAACAATAACATTAATGATAGTAATGATAATAATGATAATAATGATGATGCTGATGATTATGATACTACTACTTCTACTACTACTACTACTACTACTACTACTACTACTACTACTACTACTACTACTACTACTAATAATAATAATAATAATAATAATAATAATAATAATAATAATTGTAAATGATAATAATAATAATAATAATAATAATAATAATAATAGTAATAATAATAATAATAATAATAATAATAATAATAATAATAATAATAATAATAATAATAATAATAATAATGATAATGATAATGATAATGATAATGATAATAATAATAATGATAATAATAATAGTAATAACAATAATAATATATAGATTGGATATATATGATTGAAAACATAGGATTATAGGTGACGCCGGAGACCAGTTGTCACTATGGTGGCCCGGTCACTCGTGTTTGGCGACCGCTGGGGCACCATTGGGGCAACATTGGGGCACCGCTGGAAAGGTGGGCGGGGGTGGGAAGGTCAGATTTCCTTACGTCAGGTTTGTTTTGAATCTCACCATAACAAAACAAATGTGTGATAAGACAAGGGGAAGTCGAAGTCTCTGTGATTTCTACAAAATGGAATACGGATTTGAATGATCACAAAATTCAATATTTACGATATATCATTAGTGTTATGTTACTTCATACTCATAGAACGACTTGACCTTCCATACCTCGGAATTCAAGCTCCAAAATAAGTTTACATAACAATCCTACAAATACGTGATATTTGTAATATTTTGCAATGTAGAGCCAGACTGGTCCATGCTTTATGTGTTATAACTTTATAGACCATCGTCGTCTAATAATTATGGTGTTTAGTACATGTATTTGAGCAAGAAGTCATTCGGCAAAACAACATCCCATAGCCCTTTATGTAAGTATCTTTATTGACTACATCTATGGCCGTAAATCATACAAATATAGTATTTGCCAAATAATACTCAAAATATGTTTGAATAATTACGTCAAAGAAACGTTTACAATATGTCAATACTCATACGCATATCCTCTTGTTCAAAGATGTGGACAAGCTAGTCAGAACCAATACCGCTGGCATAAATGATTGCCTATTATTGCGTTCATCCAATTTTCTTATCCTATGCAAAATAATGGTCATTTAGCTTTTTCCCAAATACCATTCGATGCCCACTTGTTCTAGGTAATTCGTGTAGCGTGGTCATTAAAACAACCAACGAATGCAACGATTGTGAATACATGCCAGTACAAAGGATAGGAAACTATTTTGTTGGGTTTGAGTAGGAGAGGCCAGATTTTAGAGTTGGGATGGCGTTAGGTTATAAACTGCCATTATTGGAATCACATTAGGAAATGTGCCGTGCTCGGACCACTTACGTCTAAGCAGACGACCCAGCTCAGAAGTGACTGGGGTCGAAGATAAGTTAGCCCATTCGAGAGTGTTATATAGATAGATGGATCATCTTTATTTCAAGTCGGTAATAATTTTACATAGTATTAAAACACGAACTGCCAGGGTTCTTGGCTCTTGCGAACAACGAATATAATACGAGTGCACAATGTATTTAATATACTTTATCTTAATTAATAACCACTTTGTTTGGTGGGAAGTAGATACCTCACTTGCCAAGTCAATACATGACACTTTAAAAAAACGATTTTTTAATCATTCTCCAGCATGTCAGCAAATACAGTGGTACATGATGTTCCCTTTTTCCTTATATTATTTGTATTGTGCTGATTTTGTACCTATACTCTCAGACATTGAAATCTAGATGTATTAATGTCATGAGAGGTAGTACGAATTTTGTAATTATCTGATTACAGCAAATAAACGTACTACTACTACTACTACTACATAATGTGTCATGATAATGAATTAAGTATAAAGTATAATAGCATGGTATTGCTCAAATATGGTCGAGATAACTTGACGTGTATCATAATAGAATATGGTTTTACTAAAATATGCATTACTCCTTTTTCATGAATATTTGCAAGAAGAACATACTCTTTAACAAAGACCTTTTCCCGTCCTTTAATGTAATACTAGACACTTGCAAGATTAGCGCCTAACTTAGGAAATCATAACCGCTGATCTAAATCGAACAGGGAGATGGGACATGGGGCGATAACTAAAGTGAAGACTGGAGAGACAAAACGTCGACGACGAAACGGACGACAAAATGAAAATTGGTCTTTCTATTAAAATGGTCTCTGTATGCAGAGTCAAAAATATTGGGGATTTTCCTTCAAGCTGGGGGTAGGGGAGGTCCAGGCCCCTCTTTGTTAAAAGGCCGTCTCTCTACGCTGTGTCTCTACGCAAGAGGTCTCACAGGTGAATCTAAGGTTTCTGCGTAACAGGTTATTCTATTACGAGGGAATTCGTTCTTGCAGATGTACCGGGTAGACGAACCTCATCAATTTGAGCATGAGATGAATAAAATGACAATTTTTTATCAAGAAGAAAATCTAAGCAAATGCTTAAAAAATGACAATTTTTAGCAGAAAAAAATGAACATATTGAATTGGGGGTTGGTCGAATCCCTCGAACCCGCTCTGTGTCCGCAACTGACTGTATACATAAACGAGTAGTGACCATAGTTTAGCCGTGTCTGGGACATGACTTCGTGCCCAGCTGTAAGGTTATCTCAAATGTCCATCCAAGGGATGTTGATGTCAGTGAACAGACGCGCCATCTATCGACAAGGAATGTCATTTTGCAAGTAATTCTCCTTTAGCTTTACAGGGGTTCAAATAATGAGGTTCCTTTAAGACATTTATGAGAGAAAAATAACTTTTGGATTGATCTTGAAAAAGTATTACTTTGATAAAAATGTAAGTGTTGATGGTGATGATACAAGTAATAATAATAATAATAATAATAATAATAATAATAATAATGATAATAATAATAATAATGATAATACTTATAATGATAATAATATCAAAGATTAAGAAAAATATGCTTCTACTACTACTACTACTACTACTACTACTACTACTACTACTACTACTACTACGACGACGACGACGACGACGACGACGACGACGAAAGTTTCATGCAATCTACTTTCCCTTGAACATTCAGCTTTTTGGTTCGAGAATCCTTTATTTCAATGTCGGTTATCAATAAAACTTGTCATTTAGTGATGAAAAG
>OZ012695.1:31303993-31308993 GCA_963942565.1 Maea johnstoni
TATATATATATATATATATATATATATATATATATATATATATATATATATATTATATATATATATATATATATATATATATATATATTATATATATATATATAATATATATATATATATATATATATTATAATATATATATTTATATATATATATATATATATATATATATAGCATCAGGAACAGTGCACGTACATTGGAGGGTAGGGGTTCGAAAATAAAAGTTTGATCAAATCTTTGTGCCTGTAGGTACTTATTATATGTTGTATTCATGTTTGCTACATATCCAGAATTCAGTTGCCACAGCTGGAATACAACCCACTAATCTCCACCTCTAGCACACTGCCTGATGACTTACTCAATCTCCTCTCTCTCTAACCAATCGATGACTTTAATTGACTGGTTTATTGGTACTAATTAGGCGAATGTTGCCATTGATTAAGGCTGGTGCTTTGTTATGTGAATGGGAAGTTGATCAGCATGTTAAAACATTGGATCGCCTGCCACTGTCTCGTTATGCAACGATACGGTGTGCTTCCGAACACAAACACATCCGACCCTCTGTCTGCCAATCACCCTATTAGAACATAGCCACATATCCAATGAAAATAAAGCATATACATATGGATATATCTCGAACTCTCAGACCACGTGGCGGCCTATTCAAATACACTAGTCTACTGATGCATAGCATGGCAGCTCACTGTATATACACCATATACAACAATTATATATATATATATATATAATATATATATATATATATATATATATATATATATATATATATATATATATATATATATATATATGTATATATATATATATATACAAATATATATATATATAAATATATATATATATATATATATATATATATAGTATATATATATATATATATATATATATATATATATATATATATATATTTATGATGTGTGTGTGTTTATATATATGTGGCAGAACACAATCAGCGATTTATGAACATTCGTGTTTATTGACTATGACTGTGCATGACAATTCATATACATTAAATAAATGAATGTTTGATCTATGAAGAAAAATACACGAATGTGCATTTATATATAGATATAAACGACAATGGTCTGGCTGAAAAAAGGGAAAACATAATGATGTGTTTATGGTCTCTCGGCCACATCCAAATCAACTGATATTCGAGCGTACGATGGACCGCTAGCCTTTAGGGAACTTACTTTTAAGGGGATCACACTTATCTTTTAATACACGGTTAGATTGTAGATAATGAAATTCTGAACCAAAACATCGAACCCGTCAGATACACTGCTCGTATATTTATGAAAGTGGAGTAGTTTCCGTTTTTCGTTTCCCTTAAGTGCTATTTCAAAATTCCTTATTTGATTTGGAATCAACTCTACGCCCAGATATCTAAGTGGTTCAATTTAAATCCTCCCGAGGAGTGCTGCATGTTTAAATTGAGTGTTTTATTCGATTGCGCTGATTCCATCTCGACCTATCAACAATCTCCAACTAGCCGGTGACATTTGAAACTGTTTTACATAATACGCTTATCTCTAAGGCTGTTAGTCTTTCCGGGGCCCGGGAGCGAGGATAGCGGGAGTGCCTCCCTAGCGGTAAGGGATCGGCGGGCAAGTGCCTAATTATCCCGAGAACGATCCCTAAGGGCGTAAGTAATAGCCCCGAGATTGTCGGCCCCCTTCATGTGCTTATCTACCCCCTAACTCCATCCTCTCGCGGGGAGGGGGTGAAGTCTCGCGATAGGGTGACAGCACCGCGCGAGATCTCGTAGCTGACGTGACGGGAGCGGCGAGGGAGGGTTTATAGGGGCTGTGGAGAGATGCAAGGCTAAGATTAGTTCAGACAGCAGACCAGGACTCTCTCAGTTTACTACTGACTCTCGAACAGTTCACATCCATCCGCCGGAAGATGAGCAGTTACAGTGTGAGTGTGGTTGCACAGGTCGCCGTATACTCCCACGGGATTCGACAAACTACAAGCCTATCAGCTCAACGCCAAACCGAACAACAACAACAATAATAACAATAATAACTTCTCTGTTAGTCATTTGCTGGACTTAGAGGAGCTTCCGAGGGAGAACTGCGCCATGTATGCCAACACTGACCAAAACAACTCCCTCCAAGAGCCTTGCAATGATAACGGGTCGGAGGATAACGACAGAAGCGGAGGTGGGTGCAAACTTTGCCATTTTCAGATGTCCGAAATTGATGCGTATTATCACGTCCAGCTATTTTCATTTAATGTGGACAATTTATAAATAACAGATTCAGTGGGTATGAGATATCTGCACCAGTGTTTATTTTCACACAAAGGGTTTTCTCCTATACACACATCCTGCTGTCTATGGTTGATGAGTACAAATATTGGATTTAAATACGTATGGAAAAGGGTATACGCTTTGTATTTTAAAATATAAGATAGTAATGGTGTGTAATTTAGGAATTGTGAACATTCACATATAGTTTTGTTTCGGATACATCACATTCAGTCTTGATTAAAATCATTCGAATGAATTTCGCTATGAATGAGAAGGAGTCACGGGTTAATGTTTTAGTTTTTGGTTGGATTTGATAGTTACTTGTATATGTCTCTAGAATTGTCATTTGAAATCGATAAGTAATTTCAGGTTTATGAATTGTCAACATTCACATCTTGTCATCCTTTAATCTTCATTATTAAATATAACTACAAGTATTTATTGACTATATCAAAGTTTGATTTTATAAATAATTATCACATTTTTATCGAGGAAACCACATACAACCATAATCGGTTTGATAATTTCAGAATAGCTTGCACCGCCAAATTTGAAGTCAGTTTTCTAGTGAAACGTAATAAAGACAGAAGGAGGTGCGGTTTCTGTAGAGAATTGGAACTTTTCCGCTGTCATAAATATTTCTTTGTGTATCTGAACTTGTTTCTAATCAAGTTGTATACCTATTAAATACACGATATTAATAACATACTTGATGGATATTCTGTATAAATCTGCATATCAAAAATGTATATGCAGTATGTACGTGCATTAAAAGTCGACTCAAAACATTTGTCTACTATTTTCGTATCGTGCAATTATGAATATCTTATTATTTGATGTATGCGTGTATGCGGTAGACATTATACGTGCAGAAAAAATACATTTGTATAGATAAACACAATGTTTTCCATTACGCATTCATTAGAATGTGCAGGTCCATGTTTAACATGGCTGAGGACACTTAGACCTGCTCTGAGGCTAATGAGTTAACGAAGCATGCAAATTGGTGTCTAAACAGCGTTTGCTCATACATGCCATGTGTGTGCATCGTAGCTTATGATAACCCTAATTGTGACATTAGATAATAATTAGTCATGAGCAATTTGGCAAAGAGTCATATAGGGCTTACTTTGTTCATATGACATACACAAACTTGTATATTTTCAAATTTTGAGAATCATTTCAACATACTTTCAAATGCACATACTGGTACATCGCGATTATAAATCGGCGTAAAGTGTGTACTAAAGATTAGAAGAAAGTTTTATTGTAAGCATTGCTACTCCTTTACTTATGCTTTAAGGATATCATCGCGAACGATGTTCTTTGTAACTTTTCTACATAATCACCAATATGAATGAATCCCTTTCGTGTCGGTTTCCTAGCGATTTTTAGTGTAGAGGAAATAGCGCGCGTCAACATTTTGAGCTCTGTTCTTTTCAACACAATAAGTGTATGTATTATTAAGAGCGTTTTCAGACGACATTACACTGTTTCCTAGGGTCGAGTCATATATGCATGGGACAGAAAATATAGGAATAATTTCCCAAAGGAAGCGTATATACCGTATTGTTATCTACAGTACGGAGTTTGTTTAAAATTCGTAAATATATCCTAGGTTCCAAAGAATTCCTTGGCATGTATACTTACAAAGTCAACATTGACGTTGATGTTCAGTCTATACATTGAGCTTGTATTTCATTGTGACGGAACTCTCGCTGCAAAACATGATACTAGTATTTATACGATAGGAAGATATTGGAAAGATACACTAAGAATAAACATCCGTGATATGGAATTCGACGACGGCGTGAATAAAGAAGGAAAACATTTTGTAATACAATACTTGATAAGTCGATCCGTCGTTATGTGCTGCTGGGGATCCTGTTTGACAGGAAAGACCCCTGCGACATGACCCATCCCAAGATGGTTCTGTTACACAACTGTATAAGTTACTATAGAGATATAGAACATCTGACAGCTTTACTGGTGGATCGATATTATAAGGGTATTAAGACCTTGCGTAAGTTTAACTTAATGCAGCATCATCATACACACCACTTTAAGTGTAGATATGAATAATGAATTTCCTGAAAGTATATGCACTAATATTCACGTGTTATATCTTTAAGTATTTATTGCGATTTATCACGCATATCATATAAGTTGGTATCATCCAATGATTCTATATGACGGTAGGACCAAATCGAGTGGATAATGTGGATTAAAATGTGTGTGAACATCGTTAGATAGGTTCTAAATTGTTAGTTTAACATGAAGAAAGGCCCAATGTATGTATATTTATTGACTGTAATATATATTACAAAATTCATACAATGTAAGATACAAAACATGATGATATTGACTCAAATACCAAAAAGGTATTTCTAATTTTTTTTTAATTATTAAAGGTTTTCTTTAACCTGTAACATCGGACGCATGGAATGCTATATCTAAGAAGTTTTAGGATTTGACTGAGTACTGACATACAAAGATTATAGCTTATTCTAAAAATGTCATTGTCAAGACCTAAGAGTCTTATCCTCTATGCGCTTTATCTTATGACACAAAAACATACTATAGAGTTAAGCATGACTTGTTAGATGTAAATGTATGTATACTATGGTTGGTTTTGAAATGTAATTCAACCAGTCTTGTAGTGGTTTGCTTTAATACCATGCTTATAACAAATTTGCCAGTTGAAATGCCTTAATCGCCTGAGCGT
>OZ012695.1:31311493-31318993 GCA_963942565.1 Maea johnstoni
ATGTTTACGTGTACGTGTAGGTCTGGACGGCAGACGTTTTATCCCATAGCGCGTCAGAGAGAAAGAAAGATAGCCTTTACTCCCTAATCAACTCACGCGAGAGAGAGCAGATACTACACGTCACACACACACAGATCAGCATCCATGACTGAATGTTATTTTTTGTTTGCCTCATTGAAATTCCTATGATATATTTCTTAAAATCGACAATGAATTTCAAGATTAAGGATCCTTGCTACATATAGTAGTTTTTTTTTATTTATTGTTACTCTTACACATTATCATCATCGTCATTGTTATTATTTTTATCATTATTATTATTATAATTATTATTATTATTATTGTTGTTATTGATAATAATAATAATAATGCTAATAATAATAATGCTAATAATAATAATGCTAATAATAATAATAATGATAATAATAATAATAATGAAAAATATCGTGTAATCTTACAAGTGATACACCTCTAAAGCATACTAAGAAGCTAGGGATATGTGGAATTAGGAGAATTTTACCATTACATGCTCCTTGGAGTGTACACATCATAGAAGTTCCAATGCACTTAGTGTGCTATGGAGTGAGGGGCAGCAGAGTGAAGTATTGAGCATCTCCTACTTCTCCGAATCGTGGCAGGAGACAGACGCTTGGTTGTGGGGTTTGATGGCGGGTGATGGTTGGGGGGGGGGGGGGGCTAGACAGGGGAATGTTTGCATATTTTCTGGTTTGCTCCTCTGTGGTGTAGCAGGCCTGTAGAGCGTAGATAGCTGGGCGGGTCACGGACGGCCGCGTTACGGCTACCACTCTCAGGTTTCTGGCTCTGGTGCCGCTAGTCCTGCTGTTTCAGATCTCTCATCTGTGCAATGTCACTTGTGAAGCGGCGGCGAGCGGCGGATCTCGGCGGCCCTGTCAGTCTAAACCCTCCCATAAGGGTGGTGGACCTCGGCAAGGTTTCCTAGTCCCTGAGAGGCCAACCTTACCCTGAGTTGACCAGCCAGTGTAGAAATGGAATTGGCCAAAGGCATATGAGACATGTCTCATAAGCCTTTGTATTGACCAATAGATGGCACTATTATTATACGGTTATGGTATCTTTGGCGGTTTCAATGTTGGATTCTACATATGCTATGTTGGCGCCACCAAGTGTGAATAATATGAACAAAACTGGCTATCTGATGAGCAGGTAATAAGGCTGCATATCCTATGTGAACAATCGTCATGAAGAGGCCCCATATTCAGAGCTGGGATGGGTTTTGATGCGCTCACTCTGGGGGAGTTCAGAGGTGCCTAGATCCTTGAGGAGGGATGATAAAGGTGCCTTAGAGTAGACAGTAACAATAACAACACGGACCCCTGGTAGAACGGACATGGACAGTCATAGCTTGGCTGTCAGTTTCCACTTGTTATGTGTCTATTACCATCCATGCAACTCCGTATGCCTCAAGAAGGTTAAGGATGGTCCCTTGCTCAATAAATAGTGTACACACATACATGCACACAAACACACACGCATGTATACATATATATATATATATATATATATATATATATATATATATATATATATATATATATATATATATATATATATATATATATATTTATATGTATATATATATATATATATATATATATATATATATATATATATATATATATGTGTGTGTGTGTGTGTGTGTATTGTGACAAGAAAAATTGAAATGAGAATCATTAGATAATAATATTTCACTACAATTCTGTTTTACTGCTAAAGACCTTTAGGTGATATGGCTACATGCATTTTGCGCAGGCACAAAGAGGATGTATTATTGGAAATCAAAACTGGATTAGAGGATTATTAAAACATTCAACCTGCATTGTATTTCAACAGTAGGATACAACTCATCATACATTCAGATATCATTCTGCATGTGTTTGCTATTCAAAGGCTCGAAGTAGATTCGAGATCGGAGGCCAGAAAACGAGTGCGAATTATTCTGCCCAATTCAATAACCCCCCTGGCTATTTACACCCGATTACTGCACGCTCTCCGGGAGCCTATGGGGACTCGCTCCCGCGTTGACGTAGGATGTGAAAACAGCAGTTTTCGCACATAATCGGCTTAGCTAAGTGGGTGCCCTCAGTCAGCAGACTAGATAAGAAGAGAAGTTTAAGAGGATCAAGTTAGAAGCTCAGAGACAAGAGCAGAAGAGATGGATGCTGCTCTTAAAGTGATATGTATTTTATACAGTGAAACCTCGGATGTGTGAACACTTTGGGACCAGGGCAAAATTGTTCACATCTCAGAGGCTTTTTCGTAATGTAAAAGATACAAATGAGACCGGGATATTGTGTTGCATCTTCGGGGTTTTCACAATGAAAGGTTTCACCGTAGAAGATACAAATGGGACTGGGATTGGTCATTACAATGAGAGGTTTCAATGTATTGCACTCGTGCTTGCTAAAATAAGATAAACTCGTCATAATCATATTTCAATTTTAAATAATCAGATTAAAGAACTTTACTATTTTATCGTAAGATTTATTTCTGGTCCTGGGAAGGCGTTCCGTGAATGTTTGAAATCACTATTCGTGTAAAATGATATTGGAGCCTTTTCTCTGGTGAAGGACGTCATTTATGTATGTAAGCTTATTGACTGTAATGATAATATAACAAAAGTATACACATAATACATAGAGTATTAATTGCATACATTAACAATTTATCTAATTATATAAATAATACAGAAATTATAAAGAAAAAGTGTTAGTAGTGGAACATAAATCCAAATTGGTGGCGTTAGGTGCCTTATTCACTCTTGTCTACTTTGACGTTGCAAGCAGTTGGCAGTATAAGCGCAAGACCGCTGGAGCAAGGAGGCGGCCCATCCCCAGGGTTGTATAGTGTGAGCATTTCGAAAAGTTAAGTATCAGGGATACCTGTGAAGGGTAATACTTTCACACATTATTTACTTTGCCGAATCTTACGATGCTTTCTCGTATTCCTGTCCTCGATCTGTAATAAACTTCAAGCCTTTGAATAGCAAGGACCATTATTTTGCACAGATCTTATGGCACTAAATGGCCTTTGTGTGCCGATGTGCCTTTAAGCAATCATTCATTCATTCATTTGAATAGTAAACACATGCCGAATACCAAGCTTATAGATAGAAACGTGTCTGAGTTTTTGGTGGGTCTAAACTACTGGGTGAATATACCAGTAGTAAGTTAGCGATACGGGTTCTTATCACCCTGTGTGTGTAGATTGGCTAGTGTCACTGGTTTAGGGATGTCCATTATTAAGTGGGTTCCCACAGATTGGTGACGTGGCAAGAAGTAGGCCACATGTTAGCACGAGCTGAACAAAGTGGTGGCTACAACCACTGTCCGCCACCGCAGCCTCTCTCTGGACTCAGACACAATCCTCACTCAGCATATCATTGGCTTGCTACAAGACAGTGCTAAATGTGTCAAGTACTATTATGTTTATTATCATTATTATTATTATCATTATTATTATTATTTTTATTTTTATTATTATAATTGGTAGTAGTAGTAGTAGTAGTAGTAGTAGTAGTAGTAGTAGTAGTAGTAGTAGTAGCATTTATTAACTATAAAACGATACTACTTCGAGCAGAGTATTAGCAGTAGCATTCCTATTCTAATCCTTCCTCTCTTCTTCTTTGTATCATTATTATCATAAATATCAGTATTATTATTATAATAATTATTATTATTATTATTTTTGTTGCCATCATAAGTATGTAACATTTAACGACATACTCGGAATAAAGAAAAGTGTAACTAACATCGCAATCCTTTAGGTAATAAAGAATCTAATCACAAAAAAACAGCAAAAATGAGAAAGTGCAAATTGCAAAAATAAAAGAAAAGTGAACACACTATAATAATAATAATAATAATAATAATAATAATAATAATAATAATACGTTTATTTGCTGTAATAGGTATTACACGCCTTCATAAGTACAAAGGCATTAACTCTTCGGAAATGTAAGATACAAACGAAATGAGTAGCAACTATGTATGTATGTTTATTGACTGTAATTGGTACATTACAAAATCATACTATACTAATACAAGAGAAAAATAGAAATGAGAGTCCACACTTGTGTCTTTTTCACATTCTAAGATGGAAATTCCACACTTTTTATCTATGGAATATCCAATCCTCTCCCCATGTGGACTTCCCTTCCAGCCCCGTCCCCAGACTGTGGCGCCCTCTATCTCAATGCCAATCTCTATGGGCTCTTTGTGGCTCGTTATGGGTCCCATAGGCTATTTCCCACAGTGAAACCAAGTGCTTTAGAATTCATCCAGATTCGTCGTCTGCATCCATGATACTTTTGGCAATAGCCTAAGAATTAAGAATGATTTTATAAATTATTTGAAAGTGGATTATTGGTAGTGTTCTGCTCAACATTCTTCCACCAAATATTTTCTGAAATGAATTTTTAAACTGAGGGTCAGGCTGTTTTGCCGCTGGGGGGGGGGGGGGCATTATTGGATTGAAGTCAAGTGCCAGTCTGCTACCCTCTTAGAGTGATATTGTATGATCGAAACAATTTAAAAACCGTCGAACAACGTATAGAAAATGCGCAATATGATAGAGTGTGAAGCAAAAAAAATCCCCTTGACACTTTACTGTAACAACTAATTACTCGAACATGTAAGCGTATTAGATTTGAGTTTTGCATGTGTATACTTGTGCATATCTTACTTTGTATTGTATTGTATGTTTATTGACAGCACGTATAAGATGTACAAAATCATACAGGGTACAAAATCAAAATTTTACGGATACAGAACTTTTGAGAAACAGGACAGAAGTAAGACATATAAGACAACATAAGATAACTATTAACTAAACAGACACACATAAGGTAACTGAAATAACTGTAACCAAAAGGAACATAAACTGAGAAGTGTCCTGAATTGTTTAACTTTCATTTCCACTCAAATAGGAAATTTGAGGACCACTATGGAAATCAGTTTCTAACTTTTAGTGTATATATCCTGTGTCTGGTTAGAATTATATTGTATAGCAGTTAATGACTCTCCATCTAGTTACCGTTATATATGATTTTATGTGTGCCAAATGCTATGTAATACACATCTTAATAGACCGAATAAAATCAAATCAAATCAAATCATAAAAGCACTTTAGATTAATCGCTGCCCTCCCCCATTCACAATAGGCGCTCTCTTGAGTAGCGTGTTTCATGTGAGATGGTGACCAGGAAGGCCCTATTTGTGATGTTTGGACATCAGCCTCAAGATAAGACGACGCTGCTAGTAATTCATCACCGTTTGCGAGTCATTGGTGGCAGCAGATATGCCATTAAGTAGCCGCCGGGTGCTGTATGGCAGTAGCCATTGTGATTCCCGCCAAACCAGGGACACGTGTTGAGCGGATAACCCTGATAAGCTGGGCAGGATTAATGATTTGCTGGTGGGGAAAAGGACACTTAATGAACATATCAGATAATGCTGTGGTGACTCAGGCGACAAGGGCTCTTTAAGAGACACTTGCAAACACCCAACAGGTGGAGGCAACTACCCAGGCACTAGACGAGGCTACTACACCCTGCGAAGCATGGTCTTAGCCAATATTTGGAAACAGGGTGTCCACAAATAGAGATTTCATAGACTTTTGCGTGTCCAAAGTGTGGTACAACGTACATACTACTAATACAATAAACTCTATATATTTACAGATGTTGCTTTTTTAGGCCAGTAACTGCTTTGTTTGTCTTACAAAAGTGACACCACAGCTTCTACATCTTCTATCTTCTAAGAAAAGTCATCATCAGAAAATTCTGACATAAACATTTGGGTGTCTAAACTGTCAAAAACAGTGTTCTGTGTGTCCAAATGACACGTTGGACGCATAGGCGGCTAAGCCCCTGAAGTCTACGTACCCCTCTGAAAATACAAATACATCGGATAAAGTAGATAAATACAAATGAAAAAGTGGAAAGTGAACAGATAGGAAAATACAATAATAATCATACAGCATCAATTCCCCTAGTAAACTCTGGCTGGCTGAGTATTTCCTTGTGTGGTGTAGTACCAGCAATGGCAGATAGATGGCACTATAAGGTCCTATCTATCTATAGATATATGTATATTTTTACAATTATGACAACAATGTTGATGTATATATATATATGTTGATTTTTCTAATGAAATTATTGTATTGCAAAAAGCGGTTAGAGAGTAATAAAGTTCGTAGTCGTATCTCTAGGTAAACTGAGTCCTCTTTTCACCTGGTAGGTAAATTGTAAACTAATCTTGCCACTCAGATGAGAGACTAGCTGGGTACGTCCCATTGCTGAACCATCTCTGCTCCATTTGATAATTAGCTCGCTGGATACTGGATGGTTCGAAACTAACCCAGGAATGAATCTATTAACTTGCCAAACTCATTCCCATCTTGAGCGGCCACATGTTCTGACCCTATAGAGATAGCTTTAAAATAAAGCAGTATCTTGGGAATAGTTGAACATAAAAAAGTTTTTCTGTTGGATATTCTGTTGGATTTTTCTTCAAACATTTTCCATGTACTGTATTACATATTAGTCTACTATTACTAAAACTACTGCTGCTGCTACTACTACTACTACTACTACTACTACTACTACTATTGTTGCTACTACTACTGCTACTTCCATTGCTCGTATTCGCTATGCTCCATCATATCTCAATGTTTTTTCTGTTGGATTTTACGATCTTTTTTCAAACATTTTCCATATACTGTTTTCCATATTAGTCTACTATTGCTAAAACTACTACTACTACTACTACTACTACTACTACTACTACTACTATTGCTGCTCCTGCCACTACTGCTACCTCCATTGCTCTTATTCGCTATGCTCCATCATATCTCATATGTGATGGCATAAGCCACTGCGGCATCGTGCGCAATGTCATTATCGCATCCCGTGTGTATTCTATCACGATAGTCAGAAACCAACACGAAATATCTCTGTCAATGTTTGCGCAGCTAATAGTCACTAATAGGCAACCTCAGTGGACGACTATTAAGCACGATATTAGTGTAAACACTGGCAAATTAGCTTGTTTGATAAACAATTACATCCCGTCTAAGTGTTTCATAATGAGTGAGTGAACAACTGAGGTAAACGTCTACTTTGCCACAACTAATGGCCGCGCTTAGAGGGACTCCAACGCCCATTAAGAATGCCTCTATGTATTATCAGTCTTGAAGGCGGTTTGGGTTTCTTGATTTTATGAAGGCGTTTGATAAAATGGGGCTTAATTAGTCTGCTTGAGCTAATTACTGCTGGACGTGGGGCTTAATGACATTAATTAGTGATAGAGATCAGAGCATGCGGTTCAGCATCCGGTCACTCTTGTGGTCACTTCTGGTCACTCAACTGTAGTTTGATCTCTTGACCACCACTAAAGTTGGTCTGGACACAGTGGGAACGGACAGGACATGCCCTCAGGGGTCCGGCCACACTCAGATATC
>OZ012695.1:31323993-31338993 GCA_963942565.1 Maea johnstoni
ACCCCTTCTCTTTTAGCTACCGAACCTTCCACATGCACCAAATAGTTCATCTAAACTCCCCAACTATTGTGACAGACGTAAGTTTATCTTCTGTATCAGACCTTAAGTTGAAAGCAGTCTCGAGGTCAAGCAGAGCAGTACCGCACTTGAGACGAGAAAAGCCGCTGAAAGGTTAGAATTCGAAAGCGTGTCAAACAGCGCCTAAGTGGAGAGGTTAAGAAAATTATCAGTTGCCCACAGACAGTGAAAACAATCGTAGCGGCGATAAAGCTTATTGGGTTTCCAATTAAAAACGCTTTAATGTACACCACTGCCTTTCCGCCAGACTTTCCCATAGTAGCAAGTGGGGTTTTATCTTGTGACTCAAGGGCTTCAGCTGAGTTGTATATTGTTTTAAGAAAGGAATACAATGGAACAAAGTATATTTCGTGACGATGGAATGTTAGGCCAATTGCTGCGACTAGTGTACAGTTGATAAAAAAGCAACTATTAGCTCGCGTAGTGAGTCGGCCGACAGGCCGGCTCAGCGTAGCGAGCATTTACGGTATAGGATGTCAACAATGCCATTGTCAATGGAAGTACATACTGAGGCCCGAAAAACCGTGTCCGCACTTCCGTCAACACTTCTGTCTGTTCGTCTCTTTGTCTCGCTCGCTCGATAACCTCGCGGGAAATGAGCACAACTTTTTGCTTTAAGAGCACATTTTGCCGCCAGATCGTTTCATGTTTTAAATATTTCTTAATCAAATAATAAATTTGGATTGTTTCCTTTAAATTGTGTCAAAATAGCGTTTTGGTCGCCAACTATCGTGCAACACACGCCGAACTATGCAACAACTGAAACATACATGCTCACGTGCGACAAATGCTGACGTCTTGAAATGACGTCATGTTACGATGGAATTCCGCGCATTCCAAAGTCGTAACTTCGATGTTCACGGTAAAACTGACTTTACTCGTCTTTCCGTGAATCGATTTCAATGCAGTTTAAATCGCTACAACCGCCACAAATAATTCTACATGTCTCTTAATTCTAGAGGAAATCTGTCGTGAAATGACGATTTTGCTACAGGTTGAAGTCGTAGTAATTTTTATGCCATATTTTCGGTCAATCGCTACGCACACTGTGTGTGGTTATTGCACAAATATGAAGCTCATATGAAGGGACTTCCAATATGTTTCAGCGAAGTTTAAGTAAAGAATGACGTCACGGATAACAATAACAAACACTTTGTGACTGCATTTGAAGGGGAATGCAGAAATATCATCGAGCTGCGCGAGCATTTAAAGCTTTGCTTTCTCATCATATTACACCAATTGACTTCACTTTATCTGCAATCGCCATTGCTTTAAGAAATATATCAAAGTATATGCCAAATATATAGAATAACAAATAATATGTTTGAATAAAATACCATTTTATATATATACATATATATATATATATATATATATATATATATATATATATATATATATATACATATATATATATATATATATATATATATATATATATATATATATATATATATATATATATATATATATATATATAAAAGGAGTCATCAATTGTGCATGGAAAGCATACCTACTGGCTATCATGTGATGTTTCTTTGTAACGGAAGTTGGGAATAAACGCAAATGACAAGAAGAGTATGGCATGTTTTTACAGAGAGTCAAACTCCATTGCATGACGTGTCCAACAAATAATGAACCACTGTGAATCAGTTTCCCCCGAAAAGCAGCAATCATTTTGTGCTCTCTCGAGCAAATACTGGCAACATTTATACTATGTGTTAAATGCAGGTAAACGTGACAAAAACGTCCAGCGGTCTTAACCTATTTATAGCTCGCGTAGTGAGTCGGCCGAAGGCCGGCTCAGCGTAGCGAGCATTTACGGTATAGGATGTCAACAATGCCATTGTCAATGGAAGTACATACTGAGGCCTAGAAAACGGTGTCCGCACTTCCGTCAACACTTCTGTCTGTTCGTCTCTTATCTCGCTCGCTCGATAACCTCGCGAGAAATGAGCATAACTTTTTGCTTTAAGAGCACATTTTGCCGCCAGATCGTTTCATGTTTTAAATATTTCTTAATCAAATAATAAATTTGGATTGTTTCCTTTAAATTGTGTCAAAATAGCGTTATGGTCGCCGTCTATCGTGCAACACACGCCGAACTATGCAACAACTGAAACATACATGCTCACGTGCGACAAATGCTGACGTCTTGAAATGACGTCATGTTACGATGGAATTCCGCGCATTCCAAAGTCTTAACTTCGATGTTCACGGTAAAAATGACTTTACTCATCTTTCCGTCAATCGATTTCAATGCGGTTTAAATCGCTACAACCGCCACAAATAATTCCACATGTCTCTTAATTCTAGTTGAAATATGTCGTGAAATGACGATTTTGCAACAGGTTGAAGTCGTAGTAATTTGTATGCCATATTTTCGGTCAATCGCTACGCATACAGTGTGTGGTTATTGCTCAAATATGAAGCTCATATGAAGGGGCTTCCAATATGTTTCAGCGAAGTTCAAGTAAAGAATGACGTCACGGATAACAATAACAAACACTTTGTGACTGCATTTGAAGGGGAATGCAGAAATATCATCGAGCTGCGCGAGCATTTAAAGCTTTGCTTTCTCATCATATTAACGCTTATGCTCACAGCAAGAGTGCACTGACCTCTCGTCAACACACGGATTGAATTTCCTTTGATATTGTTTAAGGCATTCAACAAATTTAGCATTATCATGATCCCTATCAAGTAGAATCACTCTTCAAAGATTATGAAAATGAGACTTGACATTTGTTCCCATAAACAATTTGGTCGCCTAGCAATCGTAGCGTCGTCACCTCGATCCTGTCTCGTTTTGGGTATAATGGCGGATCTATCACTTCCGGTGTGACCCGGCCTGCGATGCGAGCGCCCTCATCAGGGCTAATTGAGAGTGATGGACAGCGTGGCTAGGCTCTTCTTGCTGGATCAAGTGGCCGAGGTGATGAGAATTCCGATTAGGTAAACAATTCTCCACGGTCCAGTCAATTAGTGAGAGTTAAATATGTAACAGATCACAGCAAGGGATAGCAGCACTTCGTTTGACTGAGATCACAGTTATACGAATGTGAATACGTATCGTTCTTGAGTTCAAATGCTACGATTTACCATTTATCATACCAAAAGGGGAAAGGTTTTATTTGTTTTGTGAAAAATGCTTATTGTTTTTGCATGGTGAAATGTATGCCACAGTGAGCAACGAAACTATTTACAAAGTATCTGAAATAAGTTATTCGATCGTCACAATGTGTATTTTTCGTGAAGTTATATCATTTTAAACTCCCAGAACAGTTTGTCTAGGACTATGGAAATAACAAGTGTTATAAAGTGCGGAAAGGCGCAGGGGAAAAGAGCATGGTACCTAGTACCTACCCATTTTCAATCAGCATAAGAAGAGGACGAATAATTTTGAAAATATTTAATATTTTTATAAGAACTTTTTATAATCATTTATATTAAAGACACGACAGATTCTTTTGTTTTAATTTTGATTTTGAATTATATTTCATACTCTTTTGACCAGCAGATATCAATGTGTGTTTGCGTCTTAAAGAAAGGGATGAAGTACCCGGTTTAGCTAATAAGCAATGTATTGACTTCTTTAAAGACGCTGGATGCGAATAGATTCACTGAAACATCCCAAGCCAAACACGTAACCTCAAAGTACCTCTATCTGCAGAGTAATACATTATCCCGCTAGTTTCACAAAACAATCCCGAGGAAGGAATGTAGCAATTTTCGAAAGTCAAACATAATTATTTGGAATTGCACATGTAGTGAAATATAGCGGTAGCTTTGATGGCTGGTCTGCAGACGAGAGTCACTTTCTACATGATCTAAAGCTTATCGTGTTACACAACAACTCTTCTTGGCTCACGTGACGTCATCAGGTCACGAGGAGATGGTGGGGGAGGGCTGTACATGTACAGTTATTTGCTATTCTTGAGTGGTTCTACCAATATATATATATATATATATATATATATATATATATATATATATATATATATATATATATATATATATATATATATATATATATATATATATATATATATATATATACTTATATATATATATATATATATATATATATATATATATATATATATATATATATATATATGACACAGGATTTTCTCTAGTTTTAAATGCACAGCTTTGAATATATATATGTATACTTATATATATATATATGACACAGGATTTTCTCTAGTTTTAAATGCACAGCTTTGAATATATTTGTGTTCGAAATGTGCATCGGGAAGGAGCGCATACCTCTGTTTGAAATAATTTGTCATTTCATGCTTTATTTTAAAAATAAGATTCGGTGCATTTTGAGTGCACACATGGTCTGTCTATTCCACTCCTCAAGTGGCAATTGTATGGACTTAAAACGGGATAGTAACCCAAAAGCCATTATAAAGTTGTGGGGAAATTTATTTTACGTAGAAGGGTAAAACACGGGAAGAGCTATTAGGCGATGCTATGCGAATTTTAATGGAAGAAGTACATGTACACTAATTTGGTATTTCAAGATGGATGCTCTCCCCTCATCAGCCAGGATCTGCCACGCCAATGAGTGCGCACGCATCCAGGAGCATCTGTAATTACAATGTATGACAGTAGGGCACCGCCCCCCTCATGATAGATAAGTAGCCATAGCTTCACATCCCACTGAGAAAGAGAGACTACACCTAAAATCTCAGCTTAAATATGGCTTCCCCAGGACAGTCCAAATTCCCTAATGACACCTTGTAGAGTTTCCCATGACAAGCAAGATATCAATTTTGTCTTCATGTTGCTAGGTGTTGCTGGGTTAAACGCCCTCTAACGGTATCACGCGGAGTTTCTCTCGAGATCTCCTAAGGTTCATTACAAATTATCCGCTCATTCATGATCTCCGTCATGCTAGGAATGTGCGAGCATCGTAAAAGAAATATGGCCATCGTACCATCACCACTGTTAAAACATTTTCCAAGACTGCGCCACACACTAGCCTAAAATGACCCCTTTAAAAGTCGCAATAGCATGTTCTTAGAATACCATCCATGACCATCCATGCTTGGAGTTTCTTAAGATAGGTTTCGCCTGGTAATATAATAGTAGTTCTTTTGGAAATACCTATTGCATAGAACGTTAGGTAAAAAGCTATAGAGTTGTTGGGTTGGTTCTACTGAACTTTTTTGTTTAATGATACCAGTATCTGGAATGGAAAGCACGATATTGGTCCAAAAGTGAGGGTCAGGGTTGATGTGGAGATACTAGTAAAGGTAAAGGTAAAGGTATTCGGTTTAGAGTCTTGTATCCACCGAAGTGCTCACACGACCTTCCTCCCCTAGCAGGCACTGTACACACGGAAACCATTTCAATCCCCCAGGGGATATTCCAGAGCAACTGGCAGCATATAGCGCACACACTCTAAGCACTGCCTTATTTATGCTAGGTACCCATTATACAGCTGGGTAGACTGAAGCAATATGGGATAAACTATGTTGCTCAAGAACAGACCAAAGTGCCCAAGGCGGTCGGGATTCGAACCAGCGACCCTCTGATTACCAATCCGACACCTAACCAACTGAGCTACTTTGTACCGGGTATTCAAAAAATATCTAGTTTATGCAGATCACTTTTCCTTTACTGCCTTATTGTATATATCCGTAATGGCTTATTTAATTATTTACATTATAACTTTTGTTATTAGTTCCTGTTATTTGTGATATTGCATAATACCTATGTGTTTTATTTTGTTTTAAATATTACAGTCAATAAGGCATACTTACATGCAAAGGAAGATACATGTACTAGCAACTCCTAGTTACTGTATCTGCCTTGGATACATACTGAAAATAAGTGTTGTTTTATGAGATAAGTCAAAATTGTACGTTGCAGAGACATAAGTTTACAAATTATCCATATATGAAGTTAAATGTTGGCAGTGCGAAGATCACTA
Organism: Maea johnstoni; assembly: GCA_963942565.1. Taxonomy (NCBI): domain Eukaryota; kingdom Metazoa; phylum Annelida; class Polychaeta; order Spionida; family Magelonidae; genus Maea; species Maea johnstoni. The sequence continues at coordinate 31,330,019 of OZ012695.1, forward strand.
TCGCAACAACACATACGTATTACGTAAACACAGCATGTGGTTCAAAGTGACGTATTTCCTTATGTATATGTTTAATGTTTTCAATATCAACTTATGTATATGTTCAATGTTTTCAATATTAACTTATGTATATTTTCAATGTCATTTCAGGGGAAGATGGAAATACGGAAAATAAGGAGGGGAAGCCAAAAAGGAAACAGCGTCGTAACCGTACTACGTTTAACAGTACCCAGCTGGCGGCCCTGGAGAGGGTGTTTGAGCGGACGCACTACCCTGACGCCTTCGTCCGTGAGGAGCTGGCCAGACGCGTCAACCTCAGCGAAGCCAGAGTTCAGGTGCGTCACTCTATCATAGTCTTGCTACACGTTAGACTAGGTTCCTAGTCCCTAAACAGTTGACATTCCCTTCTCTGCTGACCAAGCAGTGTGGTGTAGAACCAGGCTTGTAGATAGATGGCACCACCTGCTCCTCCTGTCTAGAGGTTTTAGGTCATACTCAAACTGAATCCTGGTGAGATAAGTGTGAACTAAATGGACCACTATGGCCACCTAGAATATTTGGTGCTAGGTAGCAGAAAAAGATAACAGAAAATACATTTGACAGCCTGGAAATCTAGGCTAGCTACACGTCTGTGTTAACTGGCTCTTTCCTGAGTCTCGTTGGACGACCCTGGAGAAAAAATCATCCTTAGTTTAGTTCTGTATTAATCCTCAAGGGGGACAGCGTCACCAGAGCTTCTCATACTGGGCGCTAGAGGGAGTAAGGGATCGACTACCATAGATCTGGCACTGTCGCCAGTGCCTCCCATATTCGCTGCTAGGGGGAGTGTGGGGTAAGCACGACCGACTGTCATAGATATGTCAGTGTCGCCGGCGCTTCTCATACTCGCCGCTAGGGGGTATGGTGTTAGCGGGACTGACTATCTTGGAGCCGGCAGCGTCGCCAGAGCTTCTCATAATCGTCGCTAGGGGGAGTATAGTGCTAGCGGGACTGACTATCTTACAGCCGGCAGTGTCGCCGGCGCTTCTCAAACTCGCCGCTAGGGGGAGTATGTGGTTAGCTCGGCTGACTGCAAAAGACTGGTAGCGTATGTCAAAGAGAAGGGAGGAACATCCCTCATTTACGATACATTTCGCCTATTGGCGATTAGTAGGTGCATTCGTACATTTACGAACTTGTTAAAACATGTTTAAAAGTAAACTAGGTATGTTTGTCACAGTATGTGGTATCGAATAGTTTTGATATTTATACACGACAGATGTTCATGCAAATTTGATATGTTGATAAGATTAGTTTCAACAATGAAAGATTGCAGTGAGTCAAAATATGTAAAATTCAAAACCCATTGAGCTACATGTATTCCTTTTTGTTTTCCAGGTTTGGTTTCAAAACAGACGTGCCAAATTCCGCCGAAATGAACGTAACATTCTTGCACAGAGGAACACTATTTCTTACACCAGGAACCCCGACCCCCCACCGGCGGTCGAGCAGCCCATCGCTCCGCGCCCCACCGCAGTCAACACGGACTACTTATCATGGCATTCGTCTTCTCCTTATTCGGGCATGCCAAACCCACCAACAACCTCGTCGTCCTGCGCGCTAGCAAATAACTCCTACTCCTCACCCCACGTGGCGGTGGGCAGCATTGCAAGTTTAAGACTTAAGGCGCAGGAATACAACATGCACCGCCAACCTCAGTTTCCCAGCAGTATGACCTCACACATGTCATCACACATGTCATCACATATGCCTATGACGTCACATATTCCTGTGACGTCACACATGCCTGTGCACGCCATGCCGCAGTGATGCGTAGTGACACGTATGGGGAGCATAACATACTCAGGATAACAATAATGCTCCCTAGCTTGGACACTTTGACCGTCTAACAGGGCAGAATTCTCCCCTTGTCTAATCCATTCTCATGCTGGACGTATATATGCGCCAACACAAAGAAATATATGTAACAAAGCAATATTTGGAGGAATATTTGACTTAAAGAAACATAAAGTTCTTGTTGGTTTTAATGATCCCTCTTCAACAAACCTTTTTTTCCAATATTATCTTATTCGTTAATTCAAGTTCAGAATTTTCAGACCATGTGTACACTTCGGATGCAAATGGGTTACTGGGAAATATAGCAATGACGAACACTTGGAACAATACTTAACGGGGAATTAATTGTTGACGTCGGAACCACGTCTGACAAAGCGGATAGCAACCTATGCAAGTGTATATAAGTGTCAACATAGACTAAGATGTTTTTACGAAATATAATATTTCACGTTTGACAAATTTGTGGAAATATGTGAATCTAGGAATGCATTTGGAGTTTAAGGCCTTCTCCTCTTACTTCCATTGGTTATGCAAAATAGTTTTATCCCAAAGCATATCATCTGGAATCCTAATTGATAAACTGATAAGGTTAATTCTATAACAAAATTCGGGTTTTAGTCACAGAAAAGTTATTATTATCGCTGAATCGATCAACCAAAGTGTAAATACAGTAGTTCCAACGACATATAGATAGCGCCTATGGCCTTGTCACAGGTTTTGGATATATTTTTCCACGAGCAAAAGTTACTTAGAATTTTTCTGATAAAAATGAGTTTGTATATAGATAGCACTAATCGTGATAAGGTGAAGTTTTGAGGAAATAGAACACGTGCCTGCTCACTATTGGTGCGAACTGTCCTTGCCTTAATGAATAGAGTGAAGCTGTATTGGGGAAGTATTCTACATATAGCTCAGTCACACAGAGCCTTCGAGTACCCAAGAGGCGTGGGTAATTGTAGGTAGAAATGGAAAAATCAAAAGGTGCAGTCACACAGGTGACTGTTGAAAATGAAACGACTATGCAACCCCAAAAAGTCTTTGCACAAGCTTCGCACACCTTCGTGCGACTTATGTGCAGTTGATTAAGACTCTGTTGCAATTCTCTAAAACGCTTGTGCAATTGTCGAAGACTCGAGTCCAGTTGTCTATTACTCTTGCGCAATTGTTTTTAAGACTCTTTTTCCAATTGCCTATTACTCCTGTGCAATTGTCTAAGTCTCTGGTGTTATTGTCTAAGACTGTTTTGCAATTGTCTAGGACCATTGTGCAATTGTCTAGGACCATTGTGCAATTGTCTAAGGCCATTGTGCAATTGTCTAAGGCCATTGTGCAATTGTCTAGGACCATTGTGCAATTGTCTAAGGCCATTGTGCAATTGTCTAGGACCATTGTGCAATTGTCTAAGGCCATTGTGCAATTGTCTAGGACCATTGTGGAATTGTCTAAGACCATTGTGCAATTGTCTAAGGCCATTGTGCAATAGTTTGAGGATGTTGCAGAATAATCTTCGACTGATCCGCGACCCAATTTATTTCGCAACGGACGCAGATCGTAGCACAACAGTCTTGGGGTCTCTCCACCACAATTCGTCTAGTCGCAGGTGATCGTAGTGCGGCGCTGAACCTGTTCAAATCCACTTGCCACCAACTGCGATCAACGCCAAAGACAAACTTTGATCAATGCCACCTAAGCCCAATTGTAACAGACTACTGGGCAACGACCTGCGACCATAGTGCAATAATCTGCGATTTACAACCAGAAGGATATATATATATATATATATATATATATATATATATATATATATATATATATATATATATATATATATATATATATATATATATATATATATATATATATATATATATATATATATATGTGTGTGTATATATATATATATATATATATATATATATATATATATATATATATATATATATATATATATATATATATATATATATATATATATATATATGTGTGTATATATATATATATATATATATATATATATATATATATATATATATATATATATATATATATATATACCATAGGTATTCGTATTCTGTGTGTGACTGGGGCTTGCATTTTCTGCCAAAGAAGAAATCCATATACTAGTATGCAGGAGTAGCCAAGTTGCTCATAGTAAAGTTTTTCTATGCAAGACTACTTTGAAGAAATTCCTAGACTTTTTTACGACTGGAAGGTGCTCACTTGATGTTCTAGTTTTTAACGATTGTAAATAGTGTTTTATATTTCAAATGATGTCCTATAGAAGTAAATCAGTTATGCAATTGAGAGATATAAGGTCGATAGAAGGTGGGAAAATAGCACGCAACTGTCTTTTGAGATTACTCAGTGTCATGTGCCTTACAATAAAAATGATGCAATGTGCTTGTACAAAATGAATTACGATGAAAATTATATATGCAGGTTTTTATACCCAATAAAAAAGACATGTTTAACTACTTGTTGAATGCTTGTTTATTCATTAGAAAAATACGTTCCTGTTTTTTCTCATTTGCCGCTAAACGCCGCAGAGACGATCTACATTTAACCCATTAATTCTCACAGCGGCCAAAAGCAGCCTGACATTTTGATGAAATCTTGCAGGCAAAATCAACACTGGGAAGATTTCTGAATGAGAAATGTTATTCAGAACATTGCCAACAACTCTCCTTCAAATATTTTGTAAAATCAAACTTAATTCTGAAGTTATTGTCAAAAGTATCATAGATCCAGACGAACTCTTAAGCATTAATGGTTTAAAGGATGGGGGATCACCATGTTGATTTCAGAATGGGTTTTGCCATATGCAAGATGATTGGATTAATAGTGATTTAAAAGTAACCCATTTCAGTGCGTCTGGGCTGCAACCGTGTCTGACAATTCGGAAAATAACTCCTCAAGTAGAGATAGTTAATAAAATTTGATAGAGATGGTTAAACATATTTCAGAGAAATCTTTTTCTTAACGTGTCAGAACATGTGTTAACTTCAGGTGTGAAAGGATAGCAATACTTACCGTTTAACATGACGTCAGCATAACGTCATGCAAATGTCATTGCATGCCGGGAAGGCATTCTGTTGTTGCAGAAAGAGGCATCCTTCGGATTTCCTTCAAAGCAAATTTTAAAATATAGATAAATGTCTGGTTGGTGAGTTTGTTGCTGTTCTTTTTCTCAAATTCAGTTGAAACACTTCTGAAAGGCAAGTCAGATTTGGATGAAACAAGAGAAATGATAGATTCATCAGTGTAAAATCACACACACACACACACACACACACACACACACTGCATTTAACAAGAAAATGACAAAAGAGTTACCCAATCGATACCGTATTTGCTCATTCTTAAATAGGATATTGTTAAGCAAGGTAAGTCCGTTTAAGTATGATGATGGATGAATGATCAAACATGTTTTCTAAAAATATGACAAATCCTCAATTTCAAAAAGTGTGAAAATCATTTAGCTAAAACATTCAGTGTTAAAACTCACTCATGCTAGAGATCAGAATACGGAGCTGTACTCATAATGGTACTAATTTTTCTGACCGAGTTTCATTTCAAAATCGACAGTAATGTCAAGTACATTGCAATAAATCTTATTTTGTCAAATACCAAATATCACCGGTTGAGAGTTTTCTAAGAACTTAATGCGTTAGGGATGTCCATATAAAGGTTTACTCACGTTTGGACACTAGTAATCAATCTATACTTCTAAAAGGCAACAGTAACTAAAGATTGCTCTAATTCTAAGGATGTCTAAGCATTCAGGGCTATCGGTGAAATGGCGGTTATAAGGTGTGCAACAGTGAAATCTAGTATCATCACTAACTACACATGATTAGAGTAAACATCAAGCCTGAGTCTGGGCATGGAGGCTGACATTAACAGGGCAGGGCACATTTTAAGCACCACTTGGGATTGGTCAGCCTCCATGCCCAGACTCAGGCTTGTTTTTTACTCACTTGCATAAGCCATATCTGAGGAGTGCTGAGGAGGACAGACTTGCGGGTGGTCTTATTTGAAAGGTGACACGTATAGGCACATTTTAAACCTAGATTATCATGATGGTGCATTTGTCCTTAAGCTGCTTGGAATACCTCATGAATATTTGAATGTAGAGAAAATTACTCAGTGCACATGTTTTGTATAAAAGTTATTTCCTCGGTTGATTTATTCATAATGAAAGAGAATGTACAAATATTTCTGTACCTCGCCAATGAGCATATCAAATTTCAATTAGCCCATTTCTTCACAAAAAAGATTAATAGCGTTTGGGTTTAACTGCAGTTATGCATATTAGTTATGATAAACAGGGGGATAATATTGGATTCATAAACATCTTCATGTATTGCATGCGAACCATCTCAAGATAAGTCCCAAAGTGTTAACTACACCTTCCTCGAATAGGAATGGTAAATCATATGAAATAAAACACCTTTTCATTACAGCACTGAGCAAATAGGGAGGATCCAACCCAGAATTTGACAGAAATCCATGTTTTATTTGAAATGTATTGCTTATCAACTCTGCCCCATCTTCCTGTAGTCCATCTGGAGCTATTGCAAGTTCTGCCTCCTTTCCTGCCTGCCAAAGGTCTAGTACTTCTGGCCTTCTTAGGCTAGTAAATTGGACATCCCCCACTTAAAGAATATTCTGTTAATCTGAAAGAGAACATGAAGGTAGTGCTTAAGCCTTCCATGTTGGCAGTTTAATTCAATGACAATAAAATGAACATGTTGACTCTTGAATATATTTGTCAGACGATATAAGACGAAGAAACTAAGCCCTGAACAGAAAGGAAATCTCGCTTGCCTATATGACCACTTTCCTTTCCTTTATGCTTTATCAAATCAGGTTATCCATGACCAACAAGGTTCTTTCATGAAGTGATTTCCCCATCAGGGTACAGTATAAGCAAAACCTAACAAATAGAACATTCGGATTGCTCAAATTCCTTAATTTTTCTCAACTAGATAATGTACTTTCTTTGGAATTTGCCTTTTGATTCGTAAAAATTTAATCGGAGATATGAAGGTTTTGATGGAAAAAATTGGGCTAGTGAAATACATGCTTAGTAATGGGTTGGCCGCTCCAGCCTTGCTTTTATTTGAACTAACCCTAAACATACAATACAACAATACCTACTGGAGAATGGTCTATATTGACCTTACCGTTTAGTCTGTAAGTTTCTATAAAGATGGCGCCACTATACGAAACAACTACTGATCTGTCATCCTCAACAAATGACCTGCGACACTCTTCAATAGAGACTTGATGGAATATTCTGACAACAAATCAATGTTTTGAGACACAATTTTGACTGCAATATGTTCGAATTGGTTTTAACAAGTTCTTTACAAGTATGTTGTTACTATCACCACACTGGATGAGTTAGGTTCTTGGTTCAAATCATTTAACATATTTAAATCGAAATAGTCATTCTATTACAAGTATTTCTTAATAATATAACGCTTTTTAACAAAGCCGTGATATCGTCTGAGGCAGGCTAAGACATAAAGTTAATGGCTGAGTCCTGCCATCTACTGCATGCAAGAAGAAATATCATGATGGTCGCACTCCTAGTTTGTATGTTTGCATAAAGATGGCGCCACTGCACGAACCAACCAGCGACCATCGCCGGTGCCTTAACAGAAATATCACTATATATACTCTTTACACGAGCCGATGCTCTGATATCTTAAGGGGGCTCGGGACCTTCGCACCTTTAAATAGGGTGTTTTTTTCTTTTTTTGATATGTGATAGCTGAAAAGGTTGGCTACTTATTCTTTCGAACTAGAACTCTCAACTAGAACTACAAATGACAAAAGAAGGAGTTTTTTAAAAAGCTTTCTACTAGAGGCCAGATATCCTGGGTAACCAGCTGTGATGCTTATCTAAATCCATAATGACCTTTCCTTATCTGATCTCTCCTGAGAGGTGTGCTATACTGGCTGATTTATGCGAACTGGAGGTTATTTCCTGGCTAGGTCCAGAATGTGTATTCAAATGGAAGTATCCTGTTTACCCAGGAAACAGGCACCAAGCAGTTATGAGTGACCAATTCATTGCAATTAGGGTATTGAATAAAGGGTGTGATTTTAGTGCATCAGCTGTCTGGCTTGACAGTTGCAGGTCAGACAGGTGAGGTAAAACCAATCAAATGCTCCAGAAATATTCTGGTGTGTGTCAGCCTGTCAGGTAGGGGCTGGATGTTTAGGATGCATGTTACCTAGGTGAAAAGGGTTTCCTGTAGAGATTTAGGGTTAGGAGAGAACATTCAGATGCTGAGCTCAGGACAGTGCAGAGTCTGAATGTTTCCCTACAATGGGAAGTAGCTGCAGAAGGAAGAGAAAGAGGTGATGAGTACCATTGCAAGCTAGTTAAAAGCCCCATCCCAAAACACACCGCATCGCAGCATAATCATATAACAAGGTGTATCTCTACAAGACTATAAACCGAATACCTTTATCTCTAGATTCCAGAATATTATTACGGAGAGAATATCATAGTCAGCCGTCCTTAGTCAACCAATATTCTATACCATTTCAATATTTACAACTTTTCATTCAAATGACGTAATCTCACTACTAACACAGGTAGTGGTCACTGTAGGTTCAGAACTACTTTAGGGATATCATTGTCTAGCTATGCCAAATAAGAAGTCAATTTGAGATTGCTGAGCCCTAAAGATTTTTACAGGCCATAACATTGAACATTTTAGTTAGAAATCTTCACACCAACTACACTTGGTAACCTCACAGGCTCATAGCTAGCAACTATTTATAGCATCCTGACCCCAAGCCATTCTCTTGAGATCGACAAGGCGTATATTTTTACAACTGTCTTTTGTTTCCAGTGCTCAGAAGTGATCAGCGAGGTATGTCCACTACTATCAATGGGTTTCACATGCCTCCACCCACGAGATATCTCACTAAGATTTTCAATGTTATGGCCTGTAAAAATCTTTACCGGTCGGCAATCTCAAATTCACTTCTTATTTGGCATAGTCAATGGTATCCCCAAGGTAATTCTGAACCTGCAGTAATGAGATTATGTCATTTGAGTGAAAAGTTGTAAATATTGAAATGATATAGAATATGGGTTGACAAAGGACGGTTGGCAA
>OZ012695.1:31341493-31346768 GCA_963942565.1 Maea johnstoni
TATATATATATATATATATATATATATATATTCGTATGTATGTGTGTGTGACTCTCACATAGCGACCCTCAGAAGAAAACACACTCAGTCCCTGATTGTTTATGTGCCTCACCGCTTCCATAGTATGTACGAATTAAAGATACTGCTAGGCAACGTGCATGGTAGGTGTCCATCATTTTACTACGGTGCTTAACCTTATGGGTATCATTTTGAAATCAGCTTATGTAGTCGTGCTCCTTTATGTTCTCGTGCTAAAAATAAATTCGCTAGACAAAAACGATAACATGTTGATCCTTCATTTGAGAAGAGAACAGCAGTACGAATGCATCGTCCGCGTGATAATATTTCACATGTCTCTTCTCAAACAGTTGATCAACATGTTATCGTTATGTATAGCAAATATATTTCTATTACGAATACGTACCTCAGGACTTAAATAAATAAATTTCAAAAATACATAAACAGGCTGTTGTTATATTTCACCTTATAATGATTTCTCTCTGAAAAACACTCACACGGCGCCTCGATAAAAACCCTCATTTCTCAGTTCACTTATTTATTTTTATATTTCACTGTGAACGCAGGTTTACTGATTTCTGGACTTAGGTTTAGGTAACTCATGTTACCAACAACGAAACTGCTGCATTGCTATTGGCTGAGCGCCTGCACTAGTCCTGTTAAGTGAATCATATATTAGATAATTTATGGGTTTCGGGATATTTGCATTTTTCGCCATATCACGTACACGCTGTGAATCGTGATAAACATAATTTGTCGCAGAATCTGTAGCAGAATCTGTACAAAATGCGCCTCCCTATCCTCTCGTTGCCTCTTCCCTCTGTGTGTAGTCAGGGATTGGCAGTTGGGTCATTTCTGGAGGTATCCTGAATATATGTCCAGCTCAGCTTAGAGGCCTCAGATCAGGTAAAAGTGTAGCTCCGCACAAACTGGCTGCCGTCACACCAATAGGCTGTTACAATATCAGACTCCATTTTATTACCAATAATCAATCACTAAACTCTTGGAACCTAAAATAGTATCGTAAATAAGAGTAGCTTGTTTCCTAAACATACCTATCACTTCTGCATGGTAATCTTAACGTTAGAAATTTAATTAGAAGAATACGATGGAGCATTGTTATTGGTCCAACCCCATGTTTCGCTGCTGAATTAGCTTAGCCGTTTGTAGCATCACACACGAGGCATGGGAAGCGGTGTCCAATCCCTTTATGTACGTCCCTGGTGTAGTTCAGTTATAAACGAGCGTCATTCCTGTCGCCGAGTCGTCCATGTAGCGAGGAGCATCCGGGCCTCGCCACAGTCCGCCGCTCGCCATCCGGGCGACCGGACCATCAAAAACCGGCGGGTAGCACATTTCACGTTGAGTAGGCGATTCCGGACTGGTCGGGGCGAGTGATATGTGAAGACCAACTTTGACCTAGAAAAGAAAAAGAAAAAGGTCCATTAAACACCACGTTCAGTTAAATATAAGAAAGTATTCAATCAAAACTATTAAACAGTGGTCAGACATGTAAATCGTTTTTTCCGGCACATGCATGTAGCTTGTGGATAGGCGGAAGTTTTCCCTGGCGACCAATGTTGTCTACCGTTACCAGATAAATTAGCTATCGAAATGAAATTCAAATTTCCACGACGTCCCTACTCACCAACACCAACACCAGAGACGGGGGGGAGGGGGGGGGGGGTTAGGCGGTGTTTTTCACCGGGTATTCCGGTTTCGTCCACCACTTACAACTGGCTGGTCACGAACAGAAGGGATCTAAGTAGGTATGTCCCTGTCACGACTTAACCGCATTATGGCAGAACAAGTGACGATAATTGAAATTCTGCAATTCACAAATGCTACAATGTGCCGCGACTATGACTGGTTCCTTCTAAGACGACCAATACCATTGGCATTTCAGCTTCTTAGTCTGGTGTACACACACACACAGGGAGGGAGGGAGGGAGATGGGTGAAATATTCCCCGCCCCTCCCGGCCGAGCCCGGCGTGTAATAACGTAGCTGTCGCGGGACAATCTTCGCTAATTACCTGGCACTGTTAATTACCGTTTTGAGTGGCTGATTAGCCGGGCCGAGATTGACAATAATTTCAGCGATTTCCTCAGTCGGAAAATCGAAGTTTCCTTGTAACAAAACTGCACGCGGTGATTATACGTCATAATCGTCCTATTATCCCGACGGGAGCACGAGTCGGCCGCTATTACCCAACTTCCTACACTCGAAAGCTTTTATTCTTTCTCCCAAAACGATATATTTGATTTGGCAAGGACCTTTGTTAGAGGAGACACCCATCTCGTTTCTTTTGGTCTCGCTCACTCGCTGGCATCTCGTACATGTCAACGAGACTTAATCTCGCGGCGGCGGCCGGCGCGCGGCGTGGAGAGTGGTCGTCGAGATTTTGTATGGATAAAAGCCTCCGCGCTTCTCAAGTCTGTGTTTATACCCCGACTCAATACAGACCGCATCGACGGAACGATTTTCATGTTTTATTCAAAGGGGAGTGTCTGTAATTGGACCAAATTAGTTAGAATCTAATTCAACATGGATTTCCTATTGAGCGATGCCTGTCACAGCCCGCGGGCGAGAAGGCTCGGCTGATGTTGAGTGTCGAGCAGACGACTTTTGATTGAAAGAGAACACAATAATATGGGGAAATATTTGTTTGCGTGGAATCAACGAGTCAAGCCCGAAGCGTGTCGCATCAGTGCGCATGTGCGGCTAGCCTACCGTGAAGGCTCCGCTGGCCACGGGCAGTTTTCTTAGACAAGCACAGCATCACTGATTGTATGAATATCTTATAATCAATTTCTTGTAATCTCATAGAGTGAACCCTTAATCCACTCAGAATCAAAATTCATAACTTGTTCAAACAGCCAAACGTTTGCCCATTTGACCATTGGTCAAGAGCATATACGCCACAAACAACTATATTTAATTTCTACTCATTCGAGATATGAAATTCGAACTTTCTGTGCTATTCCTTTATCGACATATCAGCTTAACATTTAGAGCACAAACTTGCATACAACCAATAAATAGGATTATAGCAATTGGAACATATTTCAAGAGGGGTTCCAAAACCAACAGGCTAGGAACATCTTTCAGCAATATGTCTCAAAACTTGCTGTGTTACCGTATATAATGTTTTAGACCATATGTAGGCATCATATGTAGGTATTTCATTTTTTATCACCAGTTCCATGTCATGCGATATGGCTGGCTTCTCGCAGACACCAAGCTGTATCCCTTTCTAGAAAGAGCACAACTATTAGTATTGTATTGTATATAATAATAATAATAATAATAATAATTGATATTTGATATAGCGCCCTTTCCACCTATAATGTTCAAAAGCGCTTTAAAGAAAGTCAGTGGACAGTTGTCATGATCCATATAGTCAAATAAACTCCTTTCGAAATAGCAATGTTTTCAGCTGTTTCTTGAAGTTTGCACACTATCAGCAGCCTTGATGTTGTCAGGGAGCTCATTCAATTGTATATGCCATATATATCTTGAAGATATGACGATGTACAAACCAGATAATTAAGAGTAAAACTCGATGACACCGGCGCCTTTTAGTTCACGATTCACACATGCAGGAAGTGATAATTAATACACTATTTGACCTTAATGTTACATGTTTGACAAGGCATCATGGATACCATGGTATCCATGAACTGGAGTAAGGCGTGTTATTGTGCTTCCCGTAGGTGCGTTCAGGTACACACTTATCTGTGAACGTACTAGGGAAAGATGAACCCAGTAATATGGGACCACAACTTCCACCTATCTGGTGATAACCATGCATATGTAACTATATGTATATATATATATATATATATATATATATATATATATATATATATATATATATATATATATATATATATATATTATATATATATATATATATATATATATATATATATATATATATATATATATATATATATATATATATATAGTTTTGACATTCATTCTAACATTTAATTTTGAATAATTAACGAGTATTAATTTGTCATCGTCACCATCATCATAGCCAAGATTTTTCACTTTTGTTCTTTGTCACAATTGCTTTTGTGGATGGAGGGTTCAACGACTTTTAACTCGACTCGGTTGTAATCAAATCCGTAGGGCAGCCATATCAACGAACCGGACAGCACCTAAAAATTAATTTTACGGGAGAGAGCCTCTTCTAGCATCTCTACCCGAAACAGTGACTATTATTATCAATCAACTATGAGTGTAAAATAAAGCGTCTCCAGTGACACGTCTTTTATAGGGTACAAGGCGAGTCACAGCTAACATATTATAGCGCCAATCAGGGTTATGACCGGAGAGTTGGTCACGCGTTTTATCGTTTGAAATCTCGACCTCCGCGAGAACTGCACCCATGGGACATAGCGGCACATAAAGTGGCTCCTCAAACATAATCATTCCTACTGCTGTGAATGTCCAATGTTTGAATAAAGTTTATGTGCTGATATTGCGGGTCGTCTGTCGCGTGCTCAATTAATATGAATAATCAGATTATCGTCAGGTTCAGGGTATTGGTCAGCCTCACGCCGTAGTGTCGTAGTTAATAGTGGCAAGTTTACAAAGACAGACATAAGTTCTTGTGCAGCAAGAGCCTTTAATTTCCTTTTAAAATTCAATCTCCTGTATATCTGCTACTACTTCTGCTACTTTTTACCTACTAATATGTATTACTACTACTTCTACTACTACTACTACTACTACTACTACTATTCTGCTGATGATGCTTCTGCTGTTGCTGCTGCTGCTAATACTACTACTACTACAACTAATCTGCTAATAATGCTACTGCTACTACTACTACTACTACTACTATTACTACTACTACTACTACTACTACTACTACTACTACTACTACTACTACTACTACTACTTATTTGCTAATAATCAATGCCTCTCATACCCCATGTCCGTCTCTATCTCTAGCACAAAGAGCATTACTTAGTTGACAGTTGCTGTATATGTTCTAGTCTCAGTATAGTGTAGCTAGATCACCATTCCCGCATCTCGCTGGTGGCTGAGCATGCATCTCTAGTGGTGGCTGAGGTTTGGTTTACAGTGGATTACAGATGAGATTAAGCAGCCAAGAGAAGACAATTTGGTTGTAGTCGCTGTTAAATTGAGCGTGGATTCCAACGGTTTTACGCCTTGCCAGTTAGCAGCAGTTCAGATTAGCGCCAATTCAATTTCTAGTGGCAACATGACTCATCAAATTT
>OZ012695.1:31346968-31398323 GCA_963942565.1 Maea johnstoni
ATGTGAATAAAACGAGGGATATTAGTCGGTGGAGTCAGGATTGTTAATAGCATTTCCCGCCCGGCCGGGTGGCGCATAGTTCGTCTGCCTCTAAGTGAGAATCCAATAAATGCCAGCGTAATCCGCCATCTGTGTACCACATACGGTAGGACGTACCCAAGGGGGTGCGGGGTGCTACCCTCCCTCTTATGACTTAAACTAAGAGTCTTTAGGGTCAAGCAGTAAAAATCTGTTTACATTTCCACTGAGAGAACTACTAGTTGAAAGATTCCTGCTACAACTCCAATATTTCTATTATGAACCTACTTAATATACAGAGCACTATGGATAACCACTTCACTATATACATTTATTTCTCGTTATGGAGCTCTTTCATGTTTCGGAATCAAATTTCGAATTTCAGATTTTTCCCTTGATAGATTTATTCATGGCGACACGAGATTCAAATAAAACTGAATATAAGAATAAATAGTGATTTCAAATAAAATAAAATTCAACAAAAGAAGATATATTAAGATAAGAATTTTGAAATGAAATAAATTAAGATTGATATATCGTAGATAGAATAATGGGACACAACAATTGAGCTACAGGATTGCGAGTTATGAAGATATGATAGCGCCTTATGCATTGTAAACAATACAAACAACAGCCAAATATGAACAAATCTCGATGTTTCTTCTTAAAAGCCTTGCGAATAAACCCTCTCCTAATAGGTGATAATGCGAATAATTTATGAATGTGTCCTAAATACAAATGCAGCCAACTGTTAACAGCCCGGATCCTTCGAATCTGATGCAAATGAGTGCAGGAGTAAAATCAAAGGCACCCTAATGAGGGGTTCTCTATTCCCCGTCCGTACCCAGGGAGAGGGTCAGGCCGGCGTGCGAGAATCTCCATATTTAAACATCAACAGATTGGAGCTAGGCCTAAGAGACTACCGCTCCTCTTCATCAATATGTTATTCAATTATCGCTCAGCATCGCCGCCCTGAATCCTGATAGGGACCCAGACGAACTTTTAGGTTTAACCATACATGCTCGCAGCAGCGAAGGGTAGTTTGACAATGTTGGCAACATCTTTCAAGTGATCGCGTAATTGGAAAATATTTGAAGGAGAAATGTTAATAAATACATTATCACCAAATCTCCTTCAAGTATTTTATAAAATCATTCTTAAATCTCGGGTTTTATTCAAAAATAACATATCCGGACGACAATTTCGAGAAGAAATCTAAGGCATGGACAGGTTAACCCCTTCATATCTGAAGCTAGCACGAGATCGGACAAATATGGATATGCACCGATAACATATTTGAGAAATATCGTATTTGAGGTATTTATTTCCTAAATGTGATAAAATAGCCCTCCTTCACGTAGTCTTCAATTCAACTGGAATCGATGTTTTTTCAAAGTTACCACACCATGTGTGAACTACTCACGCAAACGGATTTCTACATGCTTCTCCTTTGGAGCACCCACTCACAGAAACTCGCAAGACATTCAGATATATCAGGGATACGGGTACGTGAAAAATACGCTTGGTCTCCTTTGAGCCTTATCATCTTCACAGCAAATTTCATGAAAACACTTGCTCAATTACATATCAAATATGAGAGAGAAGAGAATGAAGGGTCTCAGAAATGAGTTCATATCCGCAACCGTCATAGACGATGTTATAATTTTGGTACTCTATTCCTGTTGGTAAGATATTTTTGAAAAAAATTATGTTTATTCAAACATCGACCCACTTTCATTGATATTCTAGTCTTTTTGGCGCTGGTCTAATGTCGAGAAAAGTTTCTGGCGTTCTCCAGATCTCCTAAAATAGACCACAGGTCTGGCGAAAATACGCCCGGGCCACAGATTGTCCTCAAACTCATATCATGCAAAACATGAAACTTCCGCTATTATCTCTACATAAACTTATCTCCCAAGCATAAACCTTGATATCATAAAACTGCCAAATGGTGCAGGGTTGTCTAGTAGGGAGTGTGTTGCATTCCCGAGGGGTGGGTCTGGGGGGAAAGAGGGGCAGATGGGGGTTTGTGAGGGGGTGTCATGTCTTCTGTCAGGCTGCTGAGATCTTGAATGATGGGGAGATGACAGACGGAAGCAATGTAGACATGTGCGCATGTCACGGTCGATGAAAATTAACACCCTGACAAGTAGCCTAACTCCTTATGCTTTTAGGTCCTTAGCTATAGGTGTTTTGCCATATAAGTAAAATAGCATACAACCTAGGTGGCTGTTTAGTTAATTTAGCCCATAGTCTCGCCATTAGAGGACCTGTTTAACACTGACCTCCCTTGTTTAGAAATCTCCAAATCTGAGACACCACAATCTGAGACCAATATAAAATGGAAGTCTCAGCAACAATGTATTCAGTTTTTTTCATTTACCACTTTGTCTTGGTTACTATTCATTTATATTTGTATGTTCTGTTCCAACTTTATTATCAGTTATCATTGAATAATTGCTTAATATTGTACACTTCGTAGGTGATCTACAGTCAATAAAGTATGAATATATACTAGTATTGGAACCCTAAACATGTGCTAAGTTCAACCCTTGCGAATATACATATCATTCAGGTAATATATCCCGATCTAACCTAAAGATTGCCAAAAACGTATCTTATATTCATGGTTATGTTATATGCCAGATACTCTCTTTCTCATTACTTGTCATATCACGTGCTGAAAGGTAAGGTGAGGATAGACATTGCTGATATAGATATCTTGAGGGTCTGTTGTACACACTGACGCGAGGACCCCACCCTTAGAACCCCGATCACCAAGGCACTGCTCGATAGCAAATCCATTAGCAACCCCTACCCGCGAACAGATGATGTACAGCCAACCCCGTGACAGGCCACGCCCGGGTTGTGCAGGGTGCTGCCAGAACGGATTGGGATTTTCTGACACCCTGTCAAACTCTGGATGTATGCACCCCGCCTACCCTCCCTAATACAAATGGGTGTATGTGTTTTGTGTGTGTGTGTGTGTGTGTGTGTGTAAAATTATATATATATATATATATATATATATATATATATATATATATATATATATATATATATATATATATATAGAGAGAGAGAGAGAGAGAGAGAGAGAGAGAGAGAGAGAGAGAGAGAGTCCTCCTATTAAACTGATTCTGAACTCACCATGGAAAAATGTACGCAAGAATAACTTACACATACATTTTACATCTGAACCCCCACCCCTGTATTCGAACCGAGCTTAAAGGTTTAACCATATGCAGCCACTTTACAGATTAATAAAACAATATATTAGTGTTGGCATTCCGAAATAGTGATTGTTTCGTAAATGGTGATTTTCATGAGAAATAAGAATACGTATCTCTTTCCACCTTATTCGAGCCATGGACTGGCGGGCGTCTTTCACCTCACTGAGCAGCGCATACATTTATTATTTTCATTCTCTCTTTATTCATCGACGAATAGTTTAAGGTACGGTTTGTTAAACAATCTCGGGGTGACATAAAGCAGTCATGGCGACCCGTCATTCCAGCCTCCGGCTCATTTCCATACCCCCAGCAAATAATTAGCCATACTTAAACTCGCCGCCGTGTAATACGATTTCACGGATCGAAATCTGACAGCAACGTCATAAGCGTAGGAAATCGGTCATCCCGTGCACAAAAACGCCCCCTGCTGGTATACATACAAACAAGTTTCTTTCAAATATTTTATTCTTTGTAATAAGTTGTGAATATTTGATATTTGTATCCTCTGGCTACAGTCAATAAAATACATTACATTACACTGATTCCGACGTAAAATGTGTTCCATGACCATTCGTGGGTCCCTTCCTAATGCGACCATTTATGGCGGAAAAAACCCCCGGAGTACCCGGACGGAAAAACCGCCTTACCCCAATTCAATGGCAACTTTCTCAGATGACGAGAGAGAGAGAGAGAGAGAGAGAGAGAGAGAGAGAGAGAGAGAGAGAGAGAGAGAGAGAGAGCTCTATCTATTAAGTTTGTGGAATTTCCAATCTACTAAATATGTAGATCTCTCACCAGACTACAAGGACTGTCTAATGCTATATTGGTATGATATGAAATATCGTGTTAAGTGTCACTCGCGAACTCATAGAATGACCTCGAGTGTCCTTTGAAGGACTGTGGTGTTTGAGAAGAGATGCCCAACCTTGGAGGCGCTCGGTGGCGGCACTCGTTTTAGTGACCGGGGCCCGGGCGGACGGACGGAAGCGTGCGCAGAGGGTAATTAAGTGACACTTCATTCCGGAGAGATAACGTTTTGCATGCCTCATTGACTCGATCCGCCGCTACACTGACCGTGAAATCTGGGATTAACAATATAAACACTAAATCCCACAACCTTCTCCTAATACAACCGGGCGTCGTTGTGTACCACAGCATAGCATAATATATGTTTATATATATATATATATATATATATATATATATATATATATATATATATATATATATATATATATATATATATATATATATATATATATATATATATATACATACACATATACGTACATACATACACATTTTTCACCATGAAGAATGCATATTTCTTATCTAATTCCTGCGCAGGATTTGTGTTTCTCTCTGACACTTCATTGAGGTTGCGATCAGGGGAGCTATGAATGTAAGAACACGCGGCGGCCGTGGCCAGCACAGTTAGACCTAATTCAGTTTGACGTGTCGGAGTGAAAAACGTCCCGGGCATGCAAATCTCGTCCATAACGTTGTGCAGATCTCGCTAAGGCGCAGTTTGATCTCGTGGCGTTATGAAACCCGCCATACTGCGAGATCAGAGGTGAGCGCACATTTATCCAATATTATGCCACAATACAGGACCCCCCGCGGGGAAAGATGCACTCTATCTGCGAGGGGGCAAGATTATTCCCCTTTGTTGTGAATATTTTGGCGCCACCTGGTGTTAGCGGCCATCACCAGCAGGTGGAGGTAGAATGAGAAATGACAAGACTGTATAAATCTCTACGTAATGAGAGGTGTAAGGTTCTGACTCAGCCGCGTGCCTGCACATACCATCCATGCATGAAATGTCTGGAAATATTCCCAATGTGTCTATGACTCGTCAAATAGATAAAACGTATAAAAAGTATCTTAGGAGGGTTTTTGACACCCAACAGTAGAAAGAAATTAAAGTCAATTGTATTGTTTTGTTACCGTACTCAAACTTCAACCCATTTGTATCTGGAGTGCACTTGTGGTCTGACAATTTTTACCCTGTCTCGTTCAAAAGCAATATTCAATAATCACGTTAAGTGGGGTTGTTAAGACCAACAGCAGAAACAAGATTCTGTTCATCTTCTTTCATTGCATTGCGTTATTTACAAGGTCTTTGCAAATGGGTGAGAATGTGTGCATACGAGATATGGATGGGTTAAGAAGGAAATACCCAGCCCTGGGTGGGATGAATAATGAAACAGAACCACAGAAAAAAAAGAAAAAATTCATCTGATCTACCAATGGTTAAAGACCCCTTCAAGCCCAGATCAGTATGCTGATATGGTATAAGTATGTGCGTATTATCACAGGTAACATTAAAGAAACTATCTGCACGAAGCGGTTGTATGACTATAAGGTCACACCACTGTGATAGGAGTGACAGCTGAAGACAGATGATATATATATATATATATATATATATATATATATATATATATATATATATATATATATATATATATATATATATATATATATATATATATATTTATATATATATATATATATATATATATATATATATATATATATATATATATATATTTATATATATATATATATATATATATATATATATATATATATATATATATATATATATATATATATATATATATATATATATATATATATATATATATATATATATATATATATATATATCAATTTCTTTCTGCGACCTTGCATTTACTTTATGCGCATGTTGCCAATTTTCTCTTGTATTCAACACCTTTGAATGATCTCATTGATTAGAACACAACTTCTGATTATGTTATAGTGTTGTAACACACGTATAAAAGCAATAGAGTGATACGACTTTGTCAGCTTTCTTTTGTATCTAATAATTACGCATGATATCATTATTACGCAGCACTGAAATTCTGATCTAGGGTATGGTTTTGCACTACAACGTAGTTGATCGATATTATGATACGATGGTGAAATATGGCACTTCAGTTTGAGTTTCCAGACGTAATTCCTGAGTATGTCGTGTGTAATAGTCGTACGTCGAGTACTTTGAAGGTGAACACGAGGCAGCTTTGAGTAAATGCATGCGTCTCTCATTTGAGAGAATTTAATACTTTTCTGTTAGAATAATAAAAGCGATATAGCTATGTATTGATAAAAGCTGTCTGATAATAGCCGTATTTGCATATCGTCGAACATCAGCTGTTAGTATAGTTTTTAGTGTATATGGACTGTGTTAGTAGGGAATTCTAATCGAATTCTAAACACTGCATTCCATCATCCAAAAATATAATAGAAAGGATAAGTATATTGTTCGCTTTCTAAAACTCCTAAAACATAACATATTCTTAGAGCCATACACTTCAACTGCGAATTAATAACCTTTAATGGAAAATGATCAGCGATATTTCTTGAAGCAATAGAAAGAGTGCAACATTCCAGACGCCCCTTGTCCGGTTACTGACTGGGCCACATGTAGCACACCTCTACAGCTGATGCAATGCCCACATACTCACCCTATTGTCTTATGGGGTATGGGTTACAGTGCAGACAGTACCTAGCTAATTAGCTATTCCAATTGGGCGTTTGATGCCTAATGATAGGTAGGTATTACCCAGCATGCACCTGGCCTCACGCTGGGAGAGGGCTCGTCCGCGTATGGGTTCTTCAGACTCAACGCAGCATTATTGCTGGAGATATCCCTCTCATCCAATTCAGTACCGTTATTCAAAGGAAGACAATGCGAATAACACAAAGGATAAAAGGGTACACATTCAATGAGAGAGTCCCTGGTGAACCCGGTATTGTCTCCGACTGGTAGACTTTCTCTCAGAATAAATACGGTAATACGTATACAGAGACCCGAAGATACACATGTCGACTGTATTAGTTGTAGTAGTAGAAGTATCTTTTTTTACTGTACGTCATCATGTACGAAATGATACTATTACCAAGATATTCAGCACAAAAATAATGTCTGAACATTAACAACATATAACTAAAATAACCGTATATCTTTATGTAATTCGCATAACTCCCTAAGTATCAATTATTAGAAAAGCAAAAGAAACCTGGGTATCAGGCATCGCTTCCAAAACAACCCTCCCTTTTGGGTCCATTTACCCAATCGTATCGAGCTCTCCAGTACATCTATGATCTAGACATATGTTACTTTTGATAAATAAATTACGAAAAGAGCTTGAATTAAAAAATTCTTTGGTGAAAATAGCTTAGGTAGGTCCTGATCAGGATATCCTCCTCTTTATATATACGAACGGTATTTTGTCAGAAAGATATCATCAAAATAGCCTGGTTTATTTAGGGTGCTAATTCATAATACATGGGCTGATCAGAGTGAACAATAGAAACGAATAAGTGCCATGGTATACCTCTACATTAATGTACGTATGTATGCACTTTATTGACTGTACTAACTGTACTTAGATACATACAGTCAGAAATTGAAAAGCCACGATCTTGCACAAGCTGTCTATAGGTTCACATTGATGGAAATATACATATCTCTAATACAGTTAATTTCCTCAGAGCAAGGGCCGGATAAAGAGGGAGATGGTCAAATGTACCCCCAAATATAGCGTAGGTATAGCTAGGGGGACCCCACATCTGTGTAAGTCATACTTGGAATGTATATTTTTCTTGCCAAGCTTCAATATTTGTTTGATTTCTGTCAATGTTGCCGACACACCCACATCGTAGACCGGAAGCTGATTAAACTGTTTTCTGCCAAGGGTGACTTATAATTTAGCTTAATACAACTAGCAAGGATGGTCTTGGATATGTGTTTCACACAACATATACTACGTAGTATTACAATGTTTGCACTCGTTCTATATTGTTTTATGGAGTTAAACACTAGGCATTCTGAATAAGAGGGGCCCTCTCTCTTGGTACCAGGGTGAATTGAATAGACTGTGGATAAGCCTGTTATGTTTATTTCCAAACCATTCGCACACGCTATATATTTGTCCATCTATATTATCGCATTAAAACATATTATCAAAAATAAACAGCACATTGCTTTTCGTTAAATAGTAGCGACAGGGATCACAAATATAGTTAAACACCAAGCCTAATGCAACGTATGACAACTTATCTATTGGCAATACATTTATGATATATTTACTATTTAGGACCTAGACGAAACACTTAAACGAAGCGGGCTATCTTCATCATCGAAGAGAAATTACATATATCGTATTGTTTTCATTTATGTGTTGACGTCCTTGCTAATTACGATACAAAACAATACACTACGGTTCATCTTTCATCGCAAACACACTCCTGTTTATAGAAACGTTGTTGGGCAAAAAGTTACTTAATATTCGCAAAATATTTGGAATTGTTGAATATGTTTTGTTTTGTTTTGTTTTGTAATCTACAAAACATTCATGAAATGGAGCTTAAAGTCGAAGTAGAAATAACGTCGAAATAGCTTAAACAAAAATAATATTTCCAATTCGAGCTATCAGAAATTCTCTCTTCGAGATAGCTATACGAGAAACCCGGAAGTTCGAACCAATACCTAACACTAACAGGAGTGGAAAGCATGGCATCATTTCGCCAGATAATCATAACCCGCTCCCATTCAATATCATCAAAATAATCATAACATAAATAAATAATAAAAAGTAGAACATGCATGAGGGTGTTAGGATTAAGATTAGACACCTAGTGTGTTTTCTTCGTCGCGATTTGAAGTCGTTATCACAAATCTTAATCCATCAAAGTAGACCTTTACAAGAGATCTTGAACAGACTCAAATGCCTTAAGTTTATCAAAATAGAAAACTGGCTTTAAGAGCGGATGTGTATTGGACGTCTCCAGGAGTCTGACAGCGGGTGAGCAGGCACCCAACCCACCGGATGTACAGATATGGGTACTGCGGAGGGGAGGGGGTATCCCTTCCCGGATACACATAAAATATATAGACTCATGTTCTTTGCCAGAGAAGACCCATATATCTGTCGACACGACAAATTTTCTATATCAAATATTTGGAAGAAATGAATTGTTATAGTTTGAAATATTCACGAACTGTGTTGACGATACACTCTTTCCCTTTCGTCATTTCAGACTAAAAGGTTATTTCTGAGTCGAAATGTTATTGCAGATTTAAGAGATTTTATGTTTGCAATACCATTTTTCCTTTCCAAAATATTTTCAATTCATATATATATATACATATATATATATATATATATATATATATATATATATATATATATATATATATATATATATATATATATATATATATATATATATATATATATATATATATATATATATATATATATATATATATATATATATATATATTAGGTTTCAAGATGTTGCTACAATTGTTTCAGCAACAAAGATATGACGGCGATTATTATATAATTGTGGTTAAGCGGAAGTTAAGTAGCACCATATTACGGCGATTTCAAATGTAATTACAATAACATCATTGTGGATTCCTCGATTGTTTGTGACCGAGTGAATTATTTAATTGTCATTCTCAATTGGCCTTCTGCTTAATACTGTTGTTTCCATTTGTTTTGGTTGACAAATAGTTGATTTACAAAACTATTTTTTTGGAAAAACTATATATGTGATTAAGTACTTGAACAGAACTTATGAAATCTAATGAAATCTAATGCTGACAGATGATATAATTCTTTTATAGAATCAGGAGTACACATTCCATCATAATGTATGTTTGTTTATCTGACGGCCATAACTCAGTATGCGAAACGTCTGATATCTCAAAATTATATACTAGACTCGCTGAATTCTAGAATCAAGGCATATGGTATTTTATATGCATAAAAGTTAGTGCTTTTCGTATGGTTATATCTCATACATCCTGACCAGGAGATTTTCTCTAATATCAGACAGTAGCGGGGCACATTG
The DNA here is from genome assembly GCA_963942565.1 of Maea johnstoni. Lineage (NCBI taxonomy): Eukaryota > Metazoa > Annelida > Polychaeta > Spionida > Magelonidae > Maea > Maea johnstoni. The sequence goes on from OZ012695.1 coordinate 31,357,114, forward strand.
GATTTCCTTTTGAGTTATAACAAATAGAACTAATCATTATTCTCACAATTCATTTAGAAATACTGAACACATATAGATATCTGACATATCAATCTTTTTCAAATTATGTTCTCGTAATTTCTTTAAATGAAAAAATAAGTATTAAGGAAAATATCATTCATGTGCGTAATAGCAATTCCGCTATTGTATTTGTGAGTATCTGGCCTTAACTTCCTGATTTAAAGGTCTCTATAAAATGTAACTCAACCCGTGAAAGCGCTTTAATAGCAATTACTATGTACATACTAGTAGAACCTATGTAATCTGAATAATTCGATACCAGAATAATCATGTTCACATATTAGAGTATTCATATCCCAAGGTTTTATAACAGAATTTAACAATATAACTGGATCATGAAGTGTGTTCTGTATAATATGCGGTCACATCTCAGGGATGGTCGTACATAGAAAATAATGTAAATGTTGTGGTAGAAACACTATTCCTGAGTGCGTAATGTATTATAGTTTAATGTTGATCCCTCATAATCCCGATTATTCCTCGTTTGAGAAAGATATAATATATGTGAATGTCTCTATACTAGCATTTCCCATACTTAGATAAAGATTAAATAATCATAATTGATTATTTGTTATGTAATATTTGTATGTTTCGCTACATTCATAACGAAAGGTTCTGACTGGGTAAAATACATTTTTTTGCGTTGAAATGTATGTGTAATATCAGCGATGTGATTATATACAGATATCTGGTATTATGAATATTCCTACCTTAATGTGCGTTGTAAAAGCCACTCCCTCACCCGTAGACCCCTCCATCGATACAAAACTGTCGTCACTCATTGTAAAAAGCCGAGTGGTCCCGTCACGGTGGTCCCAAACCACCTCACGTGCTGCGACTGGTAAAAAGCTAGTAGTGTATTCTGAAGCGTTCCGCCGGACTACGCACTGTCTTCTGCGAGACTGCCAGGCACAACAATCGCAAGTGGAGGGAGGATTCTCCGCTATCACCAAACCCCCTGCCAACCGTCTCAACCAATCAGGGACCAGGGATGGAGCCGCTGTCACTTACTGAGCTTCGCGGCGCGCTCGGGCGGTGATGGCAGACGAAGAATTGAGTATTCGGGCGCGTGCTGAGCACGCGGATCATGAACTGTGAGTCTTAAAGACAATTCAGCCGAGCACCTCGGCAGCTTGTGGCCAAACAATGGTGTTTGCGTCAACAAGGAGATGCGATTAGCACAAACAATGATTGCCCTCGGTAACAAAGGGATTAACTCGACATGAGCAGTTAAACCGGCGGATTAGCGGTCTGTTTGCGCGTAACACGGCTCCTGTGATTGCAGTTGGGTCGCTGCATTCAGGGCTAAACTGTGAAAGTGCCGGACCTGCAAATGGCAAGCACCTGTCTTGTTGATGTGTTTGCTCGTTCAGGTGCAGTGGATGATCTGTAATCACGGAGATGTAATGTGGACAGGTGAACGATAGACCACTGGACTGCAATTGGCAGTAAATTCTCTAAAAAATATTGATATCTCTATATTTACCAAATTAATTTCTCTGCATATTTATCAACTGGTTGGCCATATATTTTACGCGAAAACGATATGAAATTGAAATTATAACGCTGCTTTCGACGGCGAATAAGATTTAATTAATTGAAATAAATTAATTCTCCAACAATATATTGTGAGTTTGTCCTGTTACTCGACTTAAAATCTTCTGGGTTGTTTAGTTACTTTGGAACGCGCATGAGAAAGTTACCGTTGTATACTCCTGTTTAATTTAAATTCATTTTTTGTTTCTTTCCAGTAAGTTTTGTACCGCTAGTGGTCAAGTTTCTGTGGTTGATTTCTCCTTTTAGGCCAGTTTGACTTATTTTTTGTTGTGACACTTACCCTTGTTTTTCGGAAAAAGATTGTACTGCGGTCAATAAACAAACAATACGAAACAGTATGATACATACATACATACATACATACATACATACATACATACATACATACATACATACATACATACATACATACATACATACATACATACATACATAAATACATACATATATACATACATACATACATGCATGCATGCATGCATGCATGCATACATACATACATACATACATTCAACGCATGCATACATACATACATACATTCATACAAACATTCATACATACATACATATAGACAGACACATATGCAGGATCAAAATAGTTCATTAGATATTCATTTCGACATCTTTTTAGAATTTCTTAAGAACACAACTGTACTTATATTGTACTCTTCTGCTTTATACCTTGTTAATATAGCTTATATTCTCGTTAAAGCTACTCAAAGTAAGTTGTCACACTCACGAACTTAGCTTTTGAATGAGATAAAGAAAACACGGCTTGGAAGTCTCAGCTTCTAACTCTAACCTTGAAATCGAAAGAGGGCGCCACAAAAAGATTCCAAGGGAAAATCGTTTCTGTATATTGTGCCAAAATATGGAGGTGGAAGATGAGGTGCATTTTATTCTAAAATGTCCTTTTTATGACGATTTGAGAAATCCCATTTTGCAACTAGCCAATTTGCAATATCCTAATTTCACAGAACTCACTGATTTGGAGCAACTTAAGGTCATTTTTCAATCAGAGGATTTGTTAAAAACTGCATCATTTTGTCTCAATAGGATGTACAACAGGAGGTCACAAATGTTAACTAGCAACTGATTGTTATTAAACCATACTAGTCATGTTTACCTATTCGACATGAACTCGACTGGCTCGATTCTAGATGGGTACCAGAACATTGTGTATAAAAGAAGTGACTCCTTATATACGAGACTCACTATAAGATGTTTATGATTAACTAGATAATATATTGTACAATGTATATAATGAATGTCGTTTTGATAATATTTATAAGTATATTTATGTTTGTATTTCGTCCATTATAAGCCTTCGTGGCTGGCCGGATTTTTAACACTTGGTATTGTATGTAATGAATGTCATTATCTGGATTGGACAATAAACTATTTATCAACAACAACAACAGCAACTAATTATCACCATATTCGCCATGGAGAGCTATAGCACACACAAGTCATTTACACATCCATGTATAAGATATGTTTACCACGCGGCCAAGGAACATAGTTCTTTCATTGTCCTACGCGAGGGATAAAAATATCAAATGACTGCTTCTCTTTGTCTGTGTTTTTTAAATAACATTTTACAGTTTGAATAAAGCTTATGCCACCACATAACGATTGATGAACTCTTGCAATAAGCTTCATTACCTTATGAACTTTAAAACGAATCATGTCAAATGGGGAAATGATAACCTGTACTTTAGAGCCTGACAAATGACAAATTCATTATTATTGCAATTATTATTATTATTATTATTATTATTATTATTATTATTATTATTATTATTATTATCGTCGTCGTCGTCGTCATCATCATCATCATCATCACTATCATCAACAATCCTGGTGTTTCTTCTTATCATCATCATCACCATCATACTCATCATCATCACACTCATCATCATCATACTACTACTACTACTACTACTACTACTACTACTACTACTACTACTACTACTACTACTACTACTAATAATAATAATAATAATAATAATAATAATAATAATAAAAATAATGATGATAATGATAATATTAATATTATTATTATCATTATTATTATCATCATTATTATTATTATTATTATTATTATTATTATTATTATTATTATTATTATTATTATTATTATTATTTTTATTATTAATAATAATAATAATAATAATAATAATAATAATAATAATAATAATAATAATAATAATAATAATAATAATAATAATAAGGCAGGCACCAGGCACAATTCCAGTTCCGTGACGAATACACGTTATTGTGTAGCTTCTCAATTACAGTCAATAACCCATACATACACACATACATACATACGGTACCAGCTCTTTTAGGAATGTTCATGAGCACTGGACATTTTCAACCATTCAATCTTGGATTATTCCATTCGGTGAGGCAATATCTCACTTTGTATTTGTATCTTTATTGACTGCAGAAACAGAGCTACAAAATATACAATCACAAAAAAGAAAAAGTTTTGTGGTTATAACTACAAAAAGGAAAGGACCCATACAGTCTCTCAAAAGGAGAGTTATAGGGTAGGGAGAAGGAACCTTAAGGGTTAAGTTAAATTAAAGAACATAAATACCTGTCCTTGGGAATTTTAACATCCAAGGGTACGCAAAGAAAAATTGCGTTTAAATTAAACAAGGGACTGAGTATGTGTGATTTAAGCAAAGAATTGGGTGGTAACGAATCTTCATCAAAGTTCTTAGGCTACTTCTACAGAGTTACAACTTCTAGGGAGGAATGTGCATTTATACATATGTCTGTCATTTAAGCTGCAGTGGCCACTTTCCATCTGTAGTTCGGAAGTTACTCGATAAAAGAGTGATGTACCGAAGATTCTTGTGGAATTATTAGAAACCATGCCTTTTTAGATTCAACTTAACCACACATCCATCCATCCTTATATACATAACACATACATACATATACACAAACACACACATATACTAGTGTATATATATATATATATATATATATATATATATATATATATATATATATATATATATATATATATATATATATATATATATATGTGTGTGTGTGTGTGTGTGTGTGTGTGTGTGTGCGTGCGTGTATGTCTGTCTGTCTATCTATCTATCTATCTATCTACACACACTCACGCACACACACACACAGACACACACACACACACACACACACACACACATATATATATATATATATATATATATATATATATATATATATATATATATATATATATATATATATATATATATATATATATATATATATATATATATATATATATATATATATATATATATATATATATATATATATATTAGTATTATTATATAAACTACGTTGTTTAGTTGTCTTTATTAACATTATTTCGAATGGTTGTAGTGGTATTCCCATGCACATACATTTATTGAAGTATGGTTATGTATAAAATCATTCTGCAGTCACTACAGGTAACCTACGTAAGGAAAAGAAATTAAGACGTTGACGTAATCGCATCAGCCACTGCCTTAGTTACGTCCTTGAACAATGAAATGCTCGGTTGACGGCTTGCTTAGCTGTGAGCAGAATTTAGTCAGGTTTGGTGAGACTCCCTACTCTCACGCCACCTATACAATGCACAGGGAACTACTATCTAGCCAATAACTAAGGGTCTACGTACGTAAGTGATGTACAAGTGAACTTGGATATGACGGACTCAATGGGACCAGGAAAATTGGTCCGTCTAATGCAAAATCCGTCGTATACATATGACGGATACATGATATGCTTCTGACTGGAACCAAGCATATCGTCCGTCATATGCAAAAATCCGTCGTACAGTGGTCCGTCATATCCAAGTTCACCTGTATTTTCAATGACATGGACAACGACTATATCCAGGTATAATTACCAGCCACAAGTTTATGAATCTACCAATATTGAAGTCTTATGTATTGTCAAAACTATAAATGCAATGTGGAACAAAGACAAAAAATAGTTTAAAAAAATGTATTTACAATTAACATTAACAGTTTACACATTCCGTAGCACGTGTAGCCGTAGCAAGTTTTTAAATGAATACCTCTTCTATGATTATTACCTGTTTCTATTGAAATTATAGATTAAATTATGTAGTTGTGGACAGTGTGTGCATGTATTTATTTTATTGACTGTATACATATACAAAAAACATGCAAATGATGCAAATTGAATAAACAAATAATTTGACAGAATTTCATACAAAGAAAATCATTTTTAAACAAAGAATGAAATTATAGAATCCTAACGAGACGAATAAAACAAAAGGTGGAAGGAATTTGAATTAACTAAACTTGAAAAGTAAACTAAAAACTTAAAAGTAAACCATAATTTGCATAATAAGAGAAAGACGGTTCTTCTTGATAATTTAACAAGGATACCCAACTTGAAAACTTAGGGATGAGGCAACATCCTGTTCTGTGTTAGGTCTTGGATTAAGTGTTTGGTCATCTAAGGTTAGGTCAAGTCCTAAGGTGGAGGTACTTGTGATTTATGGTTGAACCGATACCTTTTCGTCTCATTATAACTTTGTTATATATCTTCTCGATATATTTACCAGAAATTTCCCATTTGTTGAACATACATTCGATTGGGATATCACCTGTATTAGCTCCCATTAATACGGTAAATATATCTTCTGTATGTTCAATCATGTACAAGTGTAAATGCAACAATACTGTCCAAACATATGCTAACGTTTTATACAAACATGGTATCTAAATGATAAAATTGATTTTCACAATCAAATGTACCATTTTTTTGTCTCTATTATTGTGGAAAAGGTCGCGATATATAAGAATGGATGGGGTACAATTAGGCAAATTATGAACCTTTTGAAATGTAGTCTCGATAAGATTGTGACTATTGAAGAATATTTGTGTACTTCTGTCACAAGATTGTTTTCTTGCCCAGCTTTTACTGGTATCACTACTATAACGCAAGTATTTTGATCCATCATAAGCAAATTTTTGTGCAAATTATATGTATGTATAATTGGTCTGGGCTGAAAGTCCAATAAACCAATTAGTGTTCGCAGCAGCTTGGATGAAGAAAAGAATGGATATGTATCGAGAGACCAATTACTATATGCCCTATAGTTACATGCTGGACTCATGCCAGGAGTACCAGATAAGACATCAGCGCGAGGTCACGTGGGAACAAGGACCAATCAGGGCTCTCGCATCGATTACATTACAGAGAAACCTTATCTCCACCACCAGCTGGGGGTGCCCAGAGCACCAATTTTGGCCTTTTAGCGGCTATTAGTTGACACTGGTTGAGGCTAGCATGTTCAGGTTAACCGGCTGGTTTCGAATCCACTTGTGTTAGGTCATCTAAGGCAGCAGCCAAAAGCAGTCTATTTAAATGAAATCTTGCAGGCAAAAAAATTGTTGGAGAAATATTGTAAGGTGAAATGTTATTCAGAATATCATTAACAACTCTACTGCAAATATTTTGTAAAGTCATTCATTATTTCACAGATACAGTACCTTCAAAAAATGAGTAGATCCAGAAGACACTTCCCAGAGAAACCTGGTCAAATTAGACAGAGTGTGGCGCCCTCCTTCGTTACCACTGATTCTACCAGTATCTAAGCACCAGACACTAGTAATGTCTGGATGCGTTGCCATGACAGGTTGCTATGAGAAAACAGGAGAAAACAGTGCCTGCCTAGGAAGTGTTGAATAGGGTCGTTAATACAGATAACCAAACCTGTCAATCTCGTATCATGAAGACAGAGAACCTGTGATAAATCAACCTGAATATCTTCATTAGCATACATTGATTACGTGAGTTAAATTTGGAAAAAAAATATTTTAGAGATCAGTCAACTTTACGTACACTGTGTCAGTATCAGACTCAGCATCATTATCTCTTGAACATGACTACCCATTTTCTTTTTTGTTTACAATCTTATATCTATTGTAATATTCTTATACTTACCATATATTAATATGATAGTTATTAACTATTAATATGATCATTAGTATCCCTTATATTTCTTAATTTTAATCTTGTAATCAGCATCTTTAACATTGTCATCAGCATTATTATGTAGTAATAATAATAATAATAATTGGTATTTGATATAGCGCCCTTTCCACCTATAATGTTCAAAAGCGCTTTAATGTAGTAGATGGGAACACTTAGTGAGACCTATCTTGCAATAGAGGATAGTGAGAGACCAAGATGAGTTCAAAAAAGTAAGAGAGTATATTATCTATAATTTTTATTATTCATTATAAAGGCATGGGATTATATTCACAATAAACACATCTCGTCATCAGATGAATCATGATCGATTTAATTGTTGCCAAAATTTATCGTTCATTTATGGAAACATGTACACATACCATAAGCATAACATTTACATATTTGTATTTTCATCAACCACCCTCAACATTTGTCTGCTTGTCAACCACAGAAATACCCTTTTAATTTGGGCTATTTATCATTTTCTTTATTTAGTGACAGGGTTTTAAAGCAGGTTGCTTGGGAGCAATTCAGGCACAGATATCTTTGAAGACCACACATCCAAATGAAATAATGTTGGTACTAAATTAAAACAAAATGCAAATTTTAAGCAGTTAAATTAAGTTTCACTTTATTGTGAGTGTCAGGAAATTACATATGTTATACAATAATCTGGTGATCATAATTAATAAAATCATACCAAAATATCATAACTGTCCTTGTCATATACCTGATATCAAACTATCATGATTGCCCATGTTGTACCCCTGATCTAAAACTGTCATGATTGCCCTAGTTGTACACCTGTTTTAAAAACTCTTCATCATTAATGGGTTAACGCGAGTGGATCAAGCCTTAATTAGGTAGAGAGACTGCTTGTCCACAATGGGTGAAAGCCTTTGTTCTTGGTCTACTACAGGCATAAAAGTAGACTAACCCTTTCCACGCTGAGGCTAATTTCGTCCATGAGAAAAAAATGCAAAAAGTTCTGAGAAACATGAGAACCCTGTCATGTTGGTATTCATTAGAAAGCTCTCACTGAGTACTCTCAGATGGGTACCCATATGCAAGGGTTTCAGTCATTTTTCAGGTGTTTTTTTTGCATAATTGCGTATCGGCAAAATTAGCCACCAGCAGCATAAGGGCTAGATTCGACTTACATTTGAAGTCTGCTGAAGTCAACAAAATAGCCAGATTTATATTTGTCAGGCTCTACAGGCAGCCACCAGCAGCTAAGGGTTAATTACTTAGTTATTTCAAAGGTATATGTTAGCAGATGACTTTTCAGGAGGAGATCTAGGTATAAAAAGATTAAGGTTTTTAACTCATTAATTCTTAAGAGTTCCTCTAGAAATTGTTGTCTGGATACATCATATGATTGACAATAACTTTGGCATTGAAAATGGTTTCACAAAATATTTGAAGGACAGTTGTGCGTAATGTTCTGAATATATTTTCTCCTGAAAATATGCTTTAACTTGAAAGATTTTTACGAAAACCATCAGGCTGCTTTTGGCTGCTGTGAGCATTTATTGATCAAGTATGTAGAATTCATATCTCAATGTAGACAGTTAAAATTACTGTATTCTTCCGATTAAGCACGGTGCGGATAGAGGTTGGGAAATTTTTCTGAAGTAGGGGTGTTGGCGATCTTCCGTTTTACCGCACACCTTAATGATTGCCGATCGGAGTGCATTGGCCGTTATTGCGCCTTTGCGCTCTCACTGTTCAGTTAGCTTAGACGTTTGCAGCTACAATCACGCACTTGAGATCATTAATTGGTCAAAAGTACGATCTGCGTGAAAGGTATGTAATTTTGCTTTTCTTACTTCTTCTGGGGGAAGTTTTACGAGTTTTTCGTGACATTTGCGCTGGTCATTCACCCTCTAACTGTGCGCTCATTTGGGCATGTGCGCTTAATCGGAACAATACAGTACTTCAGTTTCGATATACACTTTCCAGCTGTTCAGCATGGCAACACAACCAAGCCTTTTCTGTACAACTTAAATATTTCTTTCTTTATTCAATGCAAATATGAATGTCATGGTATACTTTTTATAGGTGTATGATTCTATATAGAAATGGTATAACGATCCATAGGTAATCCCAGGAAGAAAATTCCAACATCCTGGTACATGATTTTTATTCATATCCCTTCCTTATACAGCACCAATTAGGGTAAGCAAAGTTCATTCCAGTTCCACCATCTGTGTTTTACATGAAGCCACTGAGTAAGTAGGTTCAATTGTTCACATATTGCACATTATTCCATATTCCAGTCAGGAACTCAGCCACATTTTCGACACTCCCATGACTTCCATTAACCCTTCTGCTGCTAGTGGCTAAGTTTGCCAATACAAAATAATGCTGAAATCCCCGAAAATCACTGTTCAAACCCTGGCACATGGGTTCTCATCTGAGAGTACTCTTTGTGGGCTACCCAATGAATACCAACATGACAGGGTTTAGATGTTTTTCAAAAATCTTTGCATTCTTGTGCATTGGACGAAAGTAGCTTTAGCATTGGAAGGGTTAATTTGTCAAAACCTCTTCCAACAACTTTGAATATAACGCATTAATTACAGTAATATTTGACACACATTTAAAGAGGAGTGGTTCAACCCTACAGGGACAGGTTTCAGGCCAATGGGTCTCCAAAAATTGCGTAGTTATCAACCCATTTATGCCTGAAGATCCCCATGAATACTGACGTCTGGAATTATTATATTTTTTTGAAAATAACTTTTGAATTATGTTGACATTCATAAAATCTTTGAAGGGAAGTTATGGGTTAGGTTCAGATTAATATTTCTCCTTCAAATTCTTGCGGAAAAATGTTCTGGTGAGAAAGAGATCACAAATATTTGTATGCATCAGAGAATGGATACACCTCATGCGCTGATGACCTGAAATCCTGAATTCATATACACACATTCAAACAATCAACAAAAGATGTTTGAAATGTCCATTTGGCCAGTTAGACACAAGATGACAAGATCACCATTTTTCATGATTGATTGGTCTAAAATCACTAATTTTCCTCTTTTGTGACAAACCTCAACAATGTTGATACACTCTTCTTTGCAAAAGAGAAGCTAAGAAAAATGGATATGGATAAGACCAGCAAGTTTTGAATTTTTTCTTAAGTTTTTCAGGGATGTGGATTTGACGTGCCTGGTTATACCAGAGGTTTATACACAGACATGGACAAAAAACAACCCAGGTTCACTAGAGCTGCACTCACGGAGGGAGATCAACTCACGAGCTAACCACCCGTTTGACTCGTGAGCTCATGAGCTCACAGACGTTCCAATTTTCAAAAGTAATACTTATTTTCCAGCCCAGCTATTAAGAAATAAATATTTATTGGCGGAGATTTATTAACATTGCCATGTTTATTTAATTTAAAAACGTGCTGCCGCAGTACAAAGGTCAGTACAGCACTCAACACCGCTTGAATGTATACATTGGAGATTGTAAAGAAGACATGACAGCGATAAGCAGTTATGTATGATAATAATGTGTGTTAGGTGCTCTGTGTTACGTTTGTGTTCCCAACATAGACGAGCTCACGATTTGAACATTTCAGCTCGAGCTCGGCGAGTCTGCCCCAGGGCTCGAGCCACTAGAGTTTGTGAGTGGTGAGTGCAGCTCTAAGGTTCACATAAAAAATATATAGTCTTAGCCAGCAGGGCATCTATGTGTCATTTGGACCTCAAACCCTCAAAAATCACCCCTCATGACAACTTATTTTTCATTAAGAATATTCTATTAAAATGTCAATTTTAAGCATATAATTGATATTTGATTACCTCAATATAATTCCCATGACATTCTTTAAGGTTATTATGCCTTATTCCAATAAGTACATACATTTTCATGTTTAAAATATGAGTATATTGCAGTCTCCCTTAAAAATAAGACACCCTCAATTTTTACAATAACCAATATTGGAAACCCAGTTTCTATCTCTTGGCCAAGACCCTACATACCAGGTCTTCCTATCAGCTAGCACTTTCCCTAGGACTGCTGTCTGACATGTAGAGTCATCATCTGGAAAGACATGTTTAGCAGGGCTCAACATTAACTTCCTTAACGTTGAGCCCTGTTTAGTCAGGAGCAAAAGAAAGAACACTATTAGTCCTGCAGTGCCGCCATGGAGATCTTGTCAGTCATCTATCCAGTGCTGCCGGCAATCCACTGATGGTGGCAAGGAAGATTTAAGGACCTCAGCGTGCTTCCACTTTCTGTGTATACATCTCTGTGGGTTAACCCTTATGCTGCTGGTGGCTAATTTAGCCAATACAAAATAATGCAAAAATCCTGAGAAATCACCGAAACCGTGGCAAATGGGTACTCATCTGAGAGTACTCAACGAGAGCTATCCAATGAGTACCAACATGACAGGGTTTAGATAGTTTTCAAAAATATTTGCGTTCTTGTGCATTGGACAAAAGTAGTCTTAGCATTTGAAGGGTTAAACCCCAACCTGACTGAGCCCCCAACAACACGTGTCTTCATTCCCACATAAACCTCATTCACAGAGTTTACTATCCACACAGCAAACTGGTTCCTGACTCATTTCTCTGTCCACTGCTATGGCCGTGTGGGTAATTAGTTCATAAGGAGAAGTGAGTCTCACAGTGGCACCAGTCGTTAGTGTCGTAGTTCCACTGCTCTGGAGAGAATCACCTGCATATCTGTCGAGGGGTAGTTCTGGAAACAGAAAAAATAGAGTCTGAGTATATGTATGCTAATTGTCTTAAAGGCCAAATACATCATCAGAATGATTTAGGGTTCAAAATGAGCTCACATATGCCACCTTTAAATAACCCCTCCTCTTAAGGCTGTGATGCTGGTGACACACTCAAAATAAGACAACTCCTAGTTTAGCACTCCTGTCCCCTTTCTAACAATAGTTATCTAATCCCTGAGATCTTGGTGTTTCAAATATAAATTATGGCTTACAAAATTATGGCTTACAAAAGTGTGTAAGTAACTGGCCTGAGATAGCCATACAGGGGCAGCCATCTTGACTAGGCTCATTAACATTAGCTGAAAATGATTTATACTTAGACAAGTTCACATCTTTACCGAGCAATATCTTGTACCAACTTGCCCAGCATAATAAGTCAACCCTGAGGCGATTATATCCAGGTTTGGTGCGAGCAGATCTTGCACATTACTAGGTTAATATGGGCCACAGCAGAAGAACAACTGATCAGGGACTTCGCCAGGACCCGTCCTACCTGTCTTTTGGACAGGTAGTTTCCTAAAAAGCCTCCTATTTGGACAGGCAAAGATTTCTATGATGATTTTTCAGTTTTGACTTTTTGGGTGTAATAACCAAATATTTCCCTAACAAACCATCTTCTAGGACATAGCTGATGTTAAATTGCCCTTTTTGACACACTAGGCTATTAAATGTAGCTGGTATATGGATTTGAAGCAGATAAGTAGCTAAATCTGGATGGGCAAAAATTTTGAAATTGCTGTTTTGGACAGGCATATTTGAAATCCTGACTAAGACCCTGCAACTGATATAACTTGCTTGCAGCCAAAAGGCATGCTCTAATTTCTTCAGGCCAGACCCTAATGACCTGATTGCAGCACTATTTTCAAAAGGTTGCCATGTGAGAAGTTCATCATTGAAATATTTGTTCTGTTTCAGATGCTACATTTAGGAAAGGGTTAACCCTTCCAATGCTGAGACTACTATCGTCTAAAGCACAAGGATGCAAAGATTTCTCAAAAAACACCTAAACCCTGTCAAGTTGGTACTCATTAGATAGCTCTCACTGAGTTCTCTCATATGAGTACCCATATGCCAGGGTTTTAGTCATTTATCAGCTTTTTTGTATCATTTTGTATAGGCAAAAATAAGAAATAAGCAGCATAAGGGTTAAATGAAAATGTCTGAAGAACCTACCTGTAATAATTTCATGTTCATTGGAAAATCACCTCGAAGCAGTTCCTCCCGAACAAGACTGAAAAGACAATAAGACATTGTGACTACAATCATAGCTAGAGTTCATTTCTTCCTAGTGTTGTGCTATTATTCATGAGATTAATGAATTAGAGTGATAGCTACTTCTGTGACTACAATGATAGCTATCATTCATAAGTTTAATTAATAACCCATTTTACCACGATTGTTGAGATAATTGATTATAGCAAAACTATTCATTCAGAAGCACAAGTAGTAGGGCTGTCATTGATACCGCCCGTATCGATGAATCGACAAAAAAATCTTAGCGATTATCGATATCGAAGAAGGCACAAGATATCTTCATGAGCACATTGCTGGTTTTCATTCATTTTGAACTCGATTCGCTGAATTGAATCGATGTGGCATATCGGTAATAATTTTGTTGATTATCGAATCGATAAATATTTCTTATCAATGACAGCCCTAACAAGTAGTGCTAAAAAACAATGATTTTTTTACTAAGTTTCACACACTCCTACAACTGATACTTCCATTCACAAACTCAGCTCCTATGATTTAACGTCTGGTCTCTGAATCATACGTTCCCGGGGCATTTGCCCCTAAACTACCATTGAGGTCAATACCTGGTACGTACACCCCTACTAGGAATAACCAATAATCGGCAGAATTTATCAATCAATCAAAATTCTGAGCAATTTATGGAGATAAAAAACATTCTTAACCCATTCTCACTCAGAGTTTCTCTAGAAAGTATAGTCTGCTACTTTCGTACTTTTGTAAATAACTCGGTAATAAAGCAAAAGTTATCAAAATATTTGTAGGAGAGTTGTCGTTTGACCTCTGGTTAACATTTCCCTTTCAAATATTTTCCAAAAAAATGCCTAGTTAGAAAAATATAACCAAAATCGTCAGGCCTGTTTTGGCCGCTGTGAGCATTAATGGGTTAACATTGGTACTTACATGAGCATTGCACAGCAGACATTGATTAAGAAATCTGAGCGACAATCGTCAGCGAGAAGTGAATCCCATAACTGGAGTACATCTGAAACAATAACACAAGACTTACATAAGAGGGGCAACATTAGGAAGACAGCATCATATCCATTTATTCTTTGGGGTCAATCTGAACATTGCTGTCAGGATCTTTGACAAATTAAAAAATGCATCAATCAGGGATTATTAAAAAAAAAAAGTTTCAGGTTGAGTTCTAATCTACAATTTGCCATGAAATATTTTCTGGAAAATCCTCAAGCCAGAAACGGGTCCCTTTAGGGAGCCGAATGAGCTAAGAAAATACACAAAGTTTGGTTACTGCAAATACTGTTACTTCACCAATGTTTTTAATTTGCCGTTATTTGCCAATCAGACTTGATCCGTAAAATATGATTTGGATATATACATATATATATATATATATACATATATATATATATATATATATATATATATATATATATATATATATATATATATATATATATATATATATATATATATATATATATATATATATATATGTATATATATATATATATATATATATATATATATATATATATATATATATATATATATATATATATATATATATATATATATATATATATATATATATACATATATACATGTTGTTACCTGGAAGAGGGAATTCCTGTGAGAGTAGGAGTGTAAGCCATCGGAAGGAATAATACTGCGGTTTCATGTCTTGCTGCTCAAGTTTCAGGAATAGCGACATGTCTTTTTCCTTTAGCATACTCATCAGCGTCTTCATCTGATAACCTGGAATACATCAGTAATATCCTAATAGAATCAAATCAATGTAGGATTACACTAGAAGTGTCCCTCCTAGTAAGCAATTCTTCAGATGTGTGATAGCTTTAAGATTACTCCTCAATATTAGACAGTGCAAATGTCCATTAGTTGATGAATAATAGAACATAAATTATAGAAATGATATTTTTTGAGTTGTCAGTTGAGTTCTCTTTAACCCACACACGTCTGTTGCAGCCAGAACTGTTCAACTCTCCTTCAAATAGTTTGCAAATGATTGCTTCATTCCGACGTTATTTTCAAAAGTCTGTCAGCAGGGACTTAGCCAGGACCCATCCTACCTGTCTTTTGGACAGGTAATTTCCAAAAACGCTCCTGTTTGCACAGGTAAAATTTTCTATGAAGATTTTTCAATTTTAATGTTTTGGGGGTAATAACCAAATATTTTCCTAACAAGCCATCTTCTAGGACATTGCTGAAGTGTAAATTGTCCTTATTGGCACAATAGGCTATGAAATATAGCTGGTATAAGGATTTGAAGTAAATTAGTGGCTAAATCTGGACGGGCAGAATTTTTTGTATTGCTGTTTTGAACAGGCATTTTTGAAATCCTGGCTAAGACCCTGTATAAAAAGGTCCAGAAAAAATTTGTCAAGTAATTATCCTAAGCATGAATGGGTTAAAAAGAACACCCTATAAGCATGTGTAATGTGGATTACCAGAGTGTGGGAACATTTTGAAATAATTCTTTCCTTTAAATCAGCTACCTGAGAGAAGACCTGTATTTTTCACGGATGAACAAATCATGTTATCAATATTCAAATTCTAGATTGTACTATAAATCAAAACCATCTAAAACCTTTCAAAAAGCCAGTTCCATCATGTTTAGCAGAGTTCCTTAAAGGACAATTCCATCATGTATAAAACAGAGGCCCAAATAGTTTCTTATGGTATTCTCTATTTAAACCCAAGTTCCCACCAGTGCCAACCTTCATACAAGAAGTATATTGCTGTTTAAACACCTCCTAATAGACACAAAATAGAGGCTAATAGTTGCACCAACAGCCTGCTTAGAGGCTATTAACAGGCTAAAATGGCCGCCCCCATTGCCTATATTTTGTGTCTATTAGGAGGTGTTTAAACAGCAATATACTTCTTGTATGAAGGTTGGCACTGGTGGGAACTTGGGTTTAAATAGAGAATACCATAAGAAACTATTTGGGCCTCTGTTTTATACATGGTGGAATTGTTCTTTAATCAATCATGCAAATACATGATACATAAAATATAACCAGTTTAAATTAGTAATTCGCAATTAGCAAGATGAACGCTGCCAGCATAAATTGTGAGCTTCCACAAATCTAAATAAATTTTTTCTCCCTTTAATGTTTGTATTGGATTTTCCATTTTCTATCTCTTACAATTTCTTGATTTTCGACATATCATGGACTCTTAATTGTAGTCAAATGTGCCATATTAAAAAGCATTGGAAAACCAACCCATTTTAATAGTGCCAATCATATCCTAAATGGCTGCAAATCAAATACAGCCAAAATGAACTTTTGAAAGTATTGAATAAATGGGGCTCAAGAAAAGTCTGAGGGCATGCACTTTTGCAGAATAATCAGAAAATGCGATCAATACATGTATTACAAGCAGGAAACTGATGTTGGGTTTTGTTTGTAAGACCTGGGTATTTCTAATTCTTGGTAACCACATAAGTACAGCCACATAATAGAAATCTAGACTTTACCTGAAACCTATCCTCCTAAAAAAAAGGTGCCATGATGGTGATAAATATATACTTTTCTGTGATAGTAATTGTGTTTTTCTCCTGCCAGAAAAGATGACAATCAAAAAATTTGAATTTGAATTCAAAATCTGCAATAGTACAGCCCTGCAGTCCATGCGATTACTGTATACCATGTAAATATTACAGCAGTTTAATAAATGCATACTTTGCACATCTTTGGAGTCCACATTTATCAAACTGCGCACCACCATTTGGACATTCGATCCCTTTGCTAGTATCGTACAACTCAATGACATGATAACTTGTCATTCAAGACCCGTATGCAAAATTCAAACTGTACATCAAAGGCAGCCTGCTGACCACATTACTTTATAAATACAAAATTAACCCTAACCTTCCAATGCAAATAATATTTTCATCAAAAGCACAAGGACCTAAGTTTTTTGAAAATTATCTTAATCCTGTTATGTTGGCATTCATTGGATATCTCTTACTGAGTACTCGCAGATGAGTACCCATTAGCAGCATAAGGGTTAACATGGTATATATAATACAGGTGAACTTGGATATGACAGACTCAATGGGACCAGGAAAATCGGTCCGTCATATGCAAAATCCGTCGTATACATATGACGAATACTTGATATGCATCAAACTGGGATCAAGCATTTCGTCCGTCATATGCAAAAATCTGTCGTACAGTGGTCCGTCATATCCAAGTTCACCTGTAGTATTTCTGTAGAGGTGCAGTTCTTATATAGTCAGCCAGAGTTCAGACTTCAGGTGGAGACGCCTTACCTATACCACAGTCTGCTGAGTCATCCAGCGTCTTTATAAAGTTGTCTCTAATCTGCGCCATGAGTGCCGTGAAACAAAAGAAAGCGTCAGCCTCAGCAAATTCTGCAATAGTAAGAAAAAGAGGAGAAAAGATAGCATCAGAAGCAGCAGTAGCCTAGCTGTGTTTTACATAAATCAATGCTCACACCTACTTAAGTGATGTGGCCTACTGATGGCTATTTGGTTTGTATCATTGCCACTAGTGGTAGGATGATTAGGCGAGAACTCGAGCATTCGGTTGAGGTGAGGCCGACTCGACCCATTTGTATGGCATTTGAAATAATCGATTAATTCAAATGTGAAATTTCTGAAGAATGTGTGTAAAATTACGTGGCCAAAACTGACAAAAACATTAGAACTTTCGTTTAAGTGACACGGAACGGCTCTGTGTCAACACTCAAGAGGAAACAAATCTATTGCGCCATATTTGGTGCACCGATTCATCAAGTGCCGTGGTACACCGTATGTGTGCCTGGCATGTGCTGGCGCATGCCGGGGCACAATAATGTTTAAAATCATTGCCTTATTAAATTACGGCAATGTGGCCATAAAACTTGAACCAAATCGATTAATTGTTCGAAATATTTTTCGATCAATCGATTAAAAAAATCTCTTCGCATGCGAACCCTAATTGCCACATGATGGGGTTGTACATGTAGTTAAGTACCCACACTAGCACACAGTGCCATCTATCCACAAATGATGACAGGAATAGTTTTTTTGTCTTTAAAGTTGAAACCTACTCAATACCAAGGCCATTTTTGAAAGTTGAAATTTTGAAAATTGAGTTAAGAGAACAAGAGGATTACATCGCAAATGCTGATTTTCGCGTCCAGTCATAATTGAACACACCTGTTACATGACACTGGACCTAGAGGGGGTTCACCCGTTCATATCTGTCATATTTCAAAACACTGACTTAAAGGACGGAAATGTCATTCATTCTCAATATTCCACTGAGTATGATTTTAGAATATCACTTTTCGTATAGCCAGTCGGGCTACAAAGGCAAATACCATTGAAGCCCGACACAATTTTCTGTAGCCTCCGGGCTAGTGGCTAACTGGACCCCTGCTGTCATGTATCAGGCAGCACAGAGCAAAGAAGTA
This sequence comes from Maea johnstoni, assembly GCA_963942565.1. NCBI lineage: Eukaryota > Metazoa > Annelida > Polychaeta > Spionida > Magelonidae > Maea > Maea johnstoni. The sequence continues at coordinate 31,376,158 of OZ012695.1, forward strand.
AATACAGGCAACTCTGCTTAATCCGGACTGATGTGGACCCTAAACTTCTGTCCAAATTAGACAAAATCTGGATTATGCATATAGGAATTATATGTATAGGAAGGGACTGGGACCTTCCAATCTGTCCGGTTTCAACTAAAATCTGGATTACACATGTCCGGATTAAGCAGAATGCCTGTACAATTCTTACCTCTGACATCAGGATCTTGATCTGAAGCAAATGTGTAGTATATTGGTCCTATAATCTCATTCATACCCTGCAAGGAAAGAGAGGAAGTGTCTAGACAATGTGATCTACTCAGTTATGTTTCCAGAGAAACGCATCGAAAAATGCCTCAGCTTACTCAAAGGGTGCCTGTCTATTAGAGGCTGTAGGACATCAGCGGCTCATCATAATCGTGGACAACAACCATAAATTATACATACACACACACAGATCTATACACATATGATTATCTATATCTATATAAATATATATATATATATATATATATATATATATATATATATATATATATATATATATATATATATATATATATATATATATACATGTATATATATATATATATAATAATTGCAGATTTAAAACTTAACTAAAACATTTTTTTAGCTACATAAGTATTATATCTATGAATATAGATAGTAGCGTTCCTATGAATAAATCAATACTATTATCATCATTGTTACTACTATTAATAATAATACTATTATTATTATTATCATTATTGTTATCATTATTACTATTATTATCATCATTTTTATCATTGCTATTATTATCATTAGTGTCATCATTATCATGATTATAATTCTTATCATTATTATTATCATTATTAATATCATTATTACTATCATTATTTGTATTATCATTGTTATCACCATTATCATCACTATCATTAATACAAAATCATTATTATTTTCATCATCACCATCATTATGATTAAAATCAGTCATTATCATTACTATCATTATCATCATCAAAGGTGTGTATAGTGTTGGGACGATCATCGATTATAACCAATGAATCGATTATAATCGATAACCGATCGTTTGTACCTCTTTTACTGATTAATTGTTTACGAAACTGGCAATCGATAATGATCGGAAAAGGTGACACCTAGTGACAAAATATAGAACTAAATGACAGGCAAGTTGTCAGCTTTCTTTCTATGAAACTAAGCTACAAAAACACTTCAAAACAAAGTTAAGGTAGGTGCTAATAGCAAGTAATCGTCATAGACTATAACTTATTATTAGGCTCTAGACCTCTACTAGTACCCAATTACTGCAAAGGTGCGAAGAAATGATAAGGCCAAAAAAAAAAATGTGTTTGGTTCCTATTACGTCCTAAAAAAATATAGGTAGGGTAGGTAGGGATTTTTAAATTTTTTTTTAATTTTTATTCTTTAACTTGCACGATTCCCTGGAGTTGGATGGCTTTGATAAAGGTTTGCCTTGTTGTAATTGTCTTTATATGCATTAATTGTAGGCCCCTGCTTCTGTTCTTCCAGAAATTTATAATTTAATGGTTGGAGAATTGGTATTTAGGACGGCGAGGCAATTTTTTGGGTAGGAGCAATTCATTTTTCAGTAGGATTGGCAAAAAAAACTTTAGGGTAGGGGACAAAAACTAGGTAGGGTAGGGTAATAGGAACCAAACATCTTTTTTTTTAGGCCTTATGATCGATAATCAATCAGTTGGCTGCAACTGATTAGCGATCATGAATTTGCAACCGATTCCAAACCCTAGGCGTGTATTACCTGAACATATCCCTGTCCTGGGTTTAGCTTTGCATAGATAAAAAGAATTCGTTCCACGACCTCCCAGTGTGCCTCCTGGCCAGCAGGTAGCGCCACAAACCCATCACTCGTCGATCGACGACTTGAGCGCATCTGAAATATTACCACAGAAATGTTTTAAGAGTCAGGGCTTGGTCCTGTACAAGCATGTACAGAAATTTCCAGTGATTTTCAGAGGTTAAGGGGTTTCATTCACCACTTACAACTGGCAAGTCACAAATTAGACTAAACATGACAGAAAAAGTGACAATAATGGAAATCTGTAAATTTAAAATGTATAGGGATAAGTGCCTGCGCTCGATACAACACTACTAGTAGGTGGGAAATGATATTATATTGTATAAGATTTAAAATTGACCTAACTGCTACCTGGATATCTCTGCACAAAAGCAGTATGCTTTTTATTAGTGAAATTTCTGTAGCTGAAAGTGTGTAACTAAATTGGGAGGAAGGCAGTATCAATAATCTTGATAAAGTATTGTATTGTCAAGGAAATATCAATATCACATCCATTGACTTAGCCAGCAGGGCGTCTGGATGCCTTTTTGGATACCCAAACCCTTAAAAAGAACCCCTCAGGACACCCCCCCAAAATTGTGAAGAATTTCTTAAAATGTCAATCTCAAGCAGATAATTGAATTTTTTCTTCCCCATATAATTCCAATGACATTGTTAAATGATATAATGCCTAATTTTGATGAATTTATATATGTTTCTGGTTAAAATATGAGTATATTGTGATTCCCCTTAAAAATTTGGACGCCCAAAAATTTTACAACTGCCAATTTTAGGCACCCAGTTTCTAAATCCTGGCTAAGACACTGATCACATCCTATCGTGAAAATTTAAAAGGTGCCATTCCTTAATCATGAATAAGTTCCAGAGTGAGTGAGGTCACTCAATGATCCAATCCCACTCACATTTGTAATTCCTAGTCTATTTTTGGAGACGGTTTCTGCTTTGAGCACAGACTGCTCTACCCTCTTCCTGAGGGTGTCAAAGCCGGCGTCGGGATGGACTAGCTCCACACACGGGAACTCTGTGGCACTCTGGAAGAACGACAGGTCTGGACACAGGCGCCTGGAATACAAACAGCCGCCACAAATCCATCAGCCAGGGAATAGTTCAAAATAAAGGGATATATACTAGGGCTGTCATTGATAGGAATTTTTTACTGATTCGATTATCGATAAAAATATTACGGATATGCGGATATGGTACGTTGATGCGATTCAGATTAATGGTACCTTTAACTGCTGATCTCTGCATCATAACCAATAATGTGCTCATTTGAAATGTCGGCAGTTAGCACGTGGGGTGATTCATGACCTCTTGACCTCCCACACATGTGGAATCTGTATCTGTGTGACTTCCGCTCACGTCCCGTTCTGAGAGCGGCGTGATGTTAGCGATCGCCCTCGACATTTTCAATTTGTCAATTAAATTGAATCGAATGGTTGGGTATCAAATCGAAATAATCGATATTCTGTACCCCAAAAATGGCACATGATTATTAAAAAAATACACTTTTCCTAGACATTTTCCTGTTTAACTAACACAAAGTGAAACTCTGACTAAATATTGAAGTATTTTCTATGACTTTTGTAAAAGAAATTGGAAGAAATGGTGTACTTTACTCAGGCATATGGCCAAGACACAGGGTATCGAACCGAATCGAATTGAATCAATATATCTGAAAGAGTATATAGCAATTACTAGAAATCAAATTGAAAAAAAAAAGGATATCAATAACATTCCTATAAATAATTGTGCCCTACGAGCATGTTACGGTGTATCGAATCGAATCGAAAAATATATCGCTTAATCGAATCAATAAAATTTCATATCAATGACATAACTATGATTTACCGTGTTTTACGACATTTCTGTGTATTTTAGTACACTAACAGTGTCACTACCAACTTGGTGTTTTCATATTAATCAATATCTTGGGATGTCCAAGATATCGATAAGCGGCAAGGATTTCTTGCTGGTTCACCGATACTGGCGGTATTGATGACAGCCCTAATATATATATATATAATTCAAAACAAAAGGAACTCTGGAGGTGCCTTAGAAACATTTACAACAAATTTATCAATCGTAGAATAGTGCATAAAGTGCATAAAGACCTCGGAATAAGCTGAAGCCGGGAACCCAGGGCTCCCTTGAATCCTCCTGCAGCTATCTCAAATTTCTGGAGGGAGCCCAATGATGTACTGGTTTCTATACACTGCAGGGCTCACTGGAAAATTTTGAGCCCTGTCATACATCAATTCATTCCAATTTTGTTGTAGAAAATGAGTACCTGGGTGCAGGGTCTTAGCCAGGATTTCAAAAATGCCTACATCTAAAACAGCAATTCCAAAATTTCTGCCCGTCCAGATTTAGCTACTAATCTACTTAAAATCCTCATACCAGCTACATTTAATAGCCTAGTAGTGGTGGGTCGATTAATCGGAAGCTCGACTACTCGGCTCGTACTGGAGCGATTGCCGAGCGCTCGAGCTGGAAATGAAATAATCGATCCAGGTAAAAAAAAATTAAAAATTTGGACAACTTGACAACGCATCAAAAGATCGATGCGTGTGAGAAAATTTTGAAAATTTGCGCGATGAATGTCGCGATAAACAGCCTCTATTAGCCTGAATTTGCCCTGAAATAAAAGCGCAGTATATGCCAAGCATCCATGACACGTGCTTGTTCGTATTTTCGGAAGCGCGCGCATAGAACAAGGCAGAAGGTGAGTAATACTGAGTAGCACATAGTAGTTACGTTGTTGTAACTTTGTTTCTTGTTTCAGGGCAGTATTTCACATCGTTCATATCGTTCGCTGTACTTTCACTTTGCCGTTCTAGCGAAGTGAAATGCCGATCTTCACCCAGACATTCGCCAGCCGATGGATCACCACTTGAAGATTGAAATCGCTAATCATGATTTCAATCTTCAAGTGGTGATCCATCGGCTGGCGAATGTCTGGGTGAAGATCGGCATTTCACTTCGCTAGAACGGCAAAGTGAAAGTACAGCGAACGATGTGAACGATGTGAAATACTGATTCATCAGCTGTACATTTCGTCTACTTTGCGTCCATTTATTCATTGATCAGCGCCTCAAAATGGCGCCTGTACTTGACCGGTGAATTCTCTTGTTTTTTGGTGTTTTGTTATGTGAGTTTTTTTGTGTTTTTTGGTATGTTTTTCAACGTCGCAATCTGGCCGAGAAGCTCGATTATAATCGATTAATCGCTCGGCGAAATTGACGATTAATCGAGCCCAAAAATTTTAACGATTCCCAACACTATAGCCTAGTGTGTCAAAAAGGGTAATTTACACTTCAGCTATACCCTAGCAGATGGTTTATTAGGAAGATATTTGATTATTACCCCCCAAAAGTCAAAATTGAAAAATTATTTTCATAGAAATTTTTGCCTACATCCAAACAGGAGGATTTTAGGAAACTACCTGTCCAAAAGACAGGTAAGACGGGTCCTGGCTAAGTACCTGCCTGGGAGGAAAATTAGAGGAATTTGTGTCTACTTAAAGGGCAAATGCACCATCATAATGATTTAGGTTCAAAATGTGCCTATACGTGTCACCTTTCTAATAAGACCACCCGCAAGTCTGTCCTCCTCAGCACTCCTCAGATATGGCTTATGAAAGTTAGTAAAAAACTAGCCTGAGTCTGGGCATGGAGGCTGACATTGCAGGCCAATTAAGCCCAATTAAGCACAATCAGTGGTATGAAGTGACTGCCAGTGCTGCTTCTGATTGGTTGAGAGATATCAGTGGCTGGAAGTGTCTTCCACTGATATCTCTCAACCAATCAGAAGCAGGGCAGGCAGTCACTTCATAAGCACCACTTCTGATAATGGCAGCCTCTATACCCAGACTCAGGCTAGTTTTTTACTAACTTTCATAAGCCATATCTGAGGAGTGCTGAGGAGGACAGACTGGTGGGTGGTCTTATTTGAAAGGTGACACATATAGGCACATTTTGAACCTAAATCATCATGATGGTGCATTTGCCCTTTAACGGGCAAGCGTAATTATGATATCACAAAGTATTTTTTTCCAGGCAAGTTGAAATATTTTACTTATTGCTTTCTCGGATTCATTACATACCTGCAATCTTTATCTATCTGAACCAGCATCTCATTATCTCTGAAGTAGGCAACCCACTGGCTGTTAGGATTGGGATTCAGTGGCTGAAATAGGCATCAAAAATTATTAACATATATATCCAAATACATATCCAGAAACTAGAGATTATAAGCTTTCCAACCATATAAGACACCAAACAGTTCGATGAAGTTCATTTTTTGCCCTAGATGATAACTCTTGCTTGACTTTGCCCTAGGGAAACTCTAGCACATTAATATTAAAGTATCTAGTTGATGTAGCAAGGTGGTCTTATTTTACAAAAATAGACATCTGTAGTTGTGGGTAGACATTATTAACCATTGTGCAAAGAAAACTTAAAAATGACTGAATCCCTTGCACGTGGGTACTCATCTGACAGTACTCAACGAGAGCTTTCCAATAAATACCAACATGACAAGGTCTAGATGGTTTTCAAAAATCTTTGCATTCTTGTGCTTTGGACAAAGTTGCCTCAGCATCGGAAGGCTTAACCCTTTAGCTGCTGGTTGCTGATTTGGTCAATACAAAATGATTACAAAAAACTGAGTAATGATTAAAACCCTGGCAAATGGTACTCATCTGAAAGTACTCAGCGAGAGCTTTCCAATGAATACCAACATGACTGGGTTAAGACGATTTTTCATAATGTTTTGCTTTTTGTGCATTGGACGAAAGTGAATCCAGCATCAGATGGGTTAAGGTATAAATGCTCAATAATAACAGAGCCGGAACATACATATCACAGGAGTGACAGTTTCATTCAACATTGTATATTTTTTTGGCCTAAATTTTCAGTGCAATATATTATAGTGAACTCACATGGTCTTCAAATGTAACATCTGTTCTGCTCTCACTGTAGCTGTCATTTGAGCCCGGCTTGACGATCATTTCGTCTATGAACTGTGTGTAGAGAGCTCTCTGTTTCTTGTAGGTCGGTTCCCATTCTGACTTGTCCACAGGGAGATAATTCAAAAGAAGCTGCAAGTAGAAGAAATCATGATATCATTCTATTTTTACCAAATCAATGTGGAAATACAATTACTTTTATTTCAAGGTCTGACAATAGAAGGGTTCAACCATGGTCTTAGCCAGCAGGGCAGGGCATCTGGATGTCTTTTTGGACACCCAAACCCTTAAAAATCACCCCTAAGGACACCCAAATGTTTTTGTTAGGAATTTCTCAACATGTCAATCTCAAGCATATAATTTGACTTTTTCATCTCCATGTAATTCCCATGACATTCTATAGGAATATCATGCCTTATTTTGATAAATTTATACATGTAAATGGTTGAAATCTGAGAATATTGTGGTAGCCCCTAAAAATTTGGATGCCCAAAAGTAAATCTTAGGGGCAGCTTGCCCCGCTCAGCAAGTGATGTTATGTTGCACCCTGATATGCCTAGATTATGTCAGCCTATGTGCCAAAATTTGCACCTAGCCATGTGTTTGAGCTTGAATTAGCCAAAATGGGGGCAAGGAACTAACCGTAATACCATTCCTAAGAGATCTTTATTCTGGCTATCTTCACCAGTATACAAACTGCCGCCACTTTAAATTATTTGAGATCACGTTCATGGAGAGATCAGGACATGGTATTAGCCAGCAGGGTGTCTGGGTGTCTTTTTGGACACCCAAACTCGTAAAAAGGTCCCCTCAGGACACCCAAAAGGTTTTGTAACAAATTTCTTAAAATGTCAATCTCAAGCATATCATTGAATTTTATTATCTCTATATAATTCCCATGACATTGTATAAGGATATTATGCCTTATTTTGAAAAATTCATTCATGTAAATGATAGAAATCTGAGTATATCGTGGTCCCCCTTAAAGATTTGGACGCCCAAAAATTTCACAATTGCCAATTTTGGGCACCCAGTTACTTAGTTCTGGCTAAGACCTTGGATCATGAATCTGATTTCAGATGAGTTCAAAATGGCGGTTGTTTTTAGTTTAACAGAGGTGATAACTGGTGTAACAATCTCTAAGAGAAATTTTGTCTGTCCAGATTTAGCTAATCAGCTACTTCAAATCCTTATAACCACTAGATCTAATATGTTATTGTGTCAAAAAGAGCAATAACACTTCATCCATATCATAGAAGATGGTTTGTTAGGAAAAGATCTGGTTATTTCCCCCAAAAAGCCAAAATTGAAAATTCTTCATTGACAATTTTGTCTGTCCAAAAAGTTTTCAGGAAACTGACAGTCCAAAAGATGGGCTGGAAGGGTCCTGGCTAAATCTCTGCCTGAAAGGCCCTCCCTAAGTTTTGATAATTAGGAGACCAGGGCAATTTCAGCAGTAAAAAGCCCCTAAACAGTCTTAACCCTTCCAATGCTGAGGCCACTTTCGTCCATATATAGCACTAGAACACAAAGATTTTTGAAAAACCATCTAAACCCTGACTGTCGTGTTGGTATTCATTGGAAAGCTCTCGCTGAGTACTCTCAGATGAGTACCCATTTGCCAGGGTTTCAGTCAGTTTTCAGATTTTTTGCATCATTTTGTATTGGTCGAATTAGCCACCAGCAGCATAAGGGTTAATGCTAAATGCCAAACTAATATTTGGTCTTACTCCTGGTCTTTTAGAAGTCAAGTAAGTCAAACACTAAACTGAAACTTGATATCCGAAAAACAAACTTGCCAGTTCAATGTGCTTGTCACTGGACACTGCAAATAGCTGTGCAAATATTTGACAGCTAAATATTCTGCTTTCCCAGCTGATCAGTTCATTAGTATTCATGTTCATGGATACCACGTTACCCAATATGACCTACTTGCTAGGCAAGGCTCAACATTAAGGGTTGCCCAATAGCCTTTAACCCTTATGCAGCTGGTGGCTAATGTGGACAATACAAAATGATGCAAAAACACAAATTAGGCCTAAAAAAGAAATTGTTTGTTTCCTGTAACGGTCCAAAAAAAATAGGGTAGGTAGGTCGGTAAAAGAAATGTTTTACATTATTTTTTTGGTCAAAAATGTGTGTTTTATGCATGTTTTTCGTTGATTGGGAGTTGGGAGGGCGAAAAAAAACTTTTAGGGTAGGGATTTTTTGAATAAAAACTTGTTAGGGTAGGGTTACAGGAAACAAACAACTTTAGGCCTTAATGACTGAAAACCTGGCAAATGGGTACAAATCTGAGAGAACTCAGCGAGAGCTATCTAATGAATACCAACATGAGAGGGTTTATGGTTTTCAAAAATCGTGGCATCCTTAAGCTTTGGATAAAAGTAGCCTTAAGAGGCAAGATAGAATTAATTCATTTAAGCTCACAGCAGCCAAAAGCAGCCTGGCAATTTCGGTGATATCTTCTAGGGGAAAGCATATTCTTGAAAAGATTTGAGAAATAAATGTTCATCAGAACACTGCCAATATCTCTCCTTAAAATACTGTGTAAGATCATTCCTACCAATAGCCAAACAGAATCCTTTCACTTATTGACTCATTTCATGCCACTTTTCCCCAGTGCTACCAAGACAGAAACACCAAATGCACTTGAAAACATGTGTGTTCAAAGCCAACCAGGGAGGTTTTGTCTAATACAACTTCAGGGGGGCTAGTCAGTAAAGGGCAGTGGTAGTTTAAGTCTTAAATAAGTACTTGTATTGCCTTTTTGTTAAGCATAACCTTCAAAAATATTGGTGATCATCAGTGTCTTAGCCAGGATTTTGAAACTGGGTGCCTAAAATTGGCTGTTGTAAAATTTTTGGGCGTCCAAATTTTTAAAGGGGATCACAATATACTCATATTTCTACCATAAGCATGTATAAGTTCATCAAAATGATGCATGATATCATTAAACAATGTCATGGGAATAGTAAGGAGATGAAAAAATTCAATTATAAGCTTGAGATAGAGATTTTTAGAAATTTCACACAAAAATATTTGGGTGTCCTGAGGGGTGCTTTTTAAAGGTTTGGGTGTCAAAAAAGGCACCCAGACGCCCTGCTGGCTAAGACCATGGTGATCATTCTATACAGCACTTGTCAAGTAGTGTCGAAGTAATAAAGAAATGTCAATATGAGAACATTTTAATAACTTACCTTCCAGCAAACAGATCGTAGACCACTCTCATGTGGGACGCCTGGAAAGAAAAACATGGGGGAAATATTATTAACTACTATTAAACTAGTATAATTCACCAAATAGTTATTTTCTGGAGTTGAAAGGGGTTAATGCATTTTTCATTCCTTTCAAAAAAATTTGATTCCCCAAAAAAGGTGGATTTAAAGATCTTCCTTCCATGCCTAAATGTAAGGACAATATCCACATAAATATTATCATTATAAAAAAACCATATGCACAGGGCTCAACATTAAGAATAAACTTCATAAGCCCAGCAGGGCTAGTTACCGAAACTTTTACTAGCCCTGAAATATTTTTGCTAGACCTGATATTAATGACAACTCTTCTCAAACAGTGACCTCTGTTGATATCATAGCCTCTGTTGATAACATGAAAAGAATACAGTGTATTGTGGTTAATTGAGGTAAATTATCATCCAGGTATGCAGAGCCAAAGGTGTGCTTCATAATTTTTAAGCGCTGATATTCTAATTCTATCTAGTCCCTCAGGGCTAGTCACAGGTGGAATTTACTAGCCCTGACATTCAATAACTAGCCCGGGGCTACGGGGCTAGCCTTAACGTCGAGCCCTGATGCATATAGATATGCCATCCAGCTCTGAACAAGTTGATCTAAGATTAATATGACTGTGTAAAGAAATATAGGATATAACTTGTTTGTTGTAATTCTAGTTGTTATAGCTGCGCAAATTAGGGCTGAAGCCAAAGCAGCGTTCATGCCAATGCGTGGGCAACACATTGATACCATGTAACTTGTTTCCGCCACCTCTATCAGTGGAGTAGGGAAAAGAATGACATCATTGTGAGACCGGATCCCCAAAATTTAAGTTACGGATTACAAAGTTGTAATTTTGTGATTGCAAAATTGGAAGGGTAATGCATCTATCATCAGCAAGCTTCGCAAGCACTAAAAGCTTTGCTTTATAATTGTACTCATATTAGATTAGATATATGCAGTTATCCTTTATCATTAATTAAAGGAGTAAGTATAAATACAAGTCCAATCAGTTACAAAAAACATTCTTTTAAAACATTTTGTTAAGATTTAAGAATTAATTGAACATAAAAATAAATACGAACATAGACAAGAATATGTCTTGGTTTTATCAGAACTTCTATCACATCAGTGCATCATGTGAGGTGAATAACACCTTGCTTAACATGGAAGCAATGGTGATTAGATATATAGTGTTTGTTTTTAGTCCCATGACTGTCAGGCCATTCATTTCACATCTGAGAAATCAAAACATCTACTCACCATGGTTGAATATCAGTTTCTTAAGCAGTTTAATGTCGATCGCATTCGCTGCCAACACCTCCTTCAAATGCGCCACCCTTCAATTCAAACAAAAAGAGGTTATCAAAAGAGCCATAAATCGTCTGACAGAAAATGTGTAAAACTTACAAGCAAAGTAGGCGTGTTACCTCGTCCTGTAGGTAGACATCTTGGATTCGAAACTCCCTAAACTACGTCCCACAATGCAACACTCGTCAAGTATCTAAATAGCGGATACGGAATGTTTAATTGTTTTACGCATGTTGCTTAACTCAAGACCCTTTATCATTGTCAATAGTTGTACCAGTTCGATATCTCTGTAACGATGAATATGTAGTCTAGTCCAATTAATAACATATGGAAGTCAAATTATTATATATGCGCTTAACTTGCATTCCAGGCAGAAGTTCACTTTAAGGTCCCGTTTTTGTAACATCAACCTAGACATGGTCCAAACCACAAACGTTTTGGGTGCTAGATGGGTCTTGGACTTGTTTTTTAACGCGCACAGCGTGCGGTATTCAACAAATTTCCGATTACATTCAACATGTATTTATTATCAGGTTCATAAAGTTTGTTTGTCACATGTATAGCGCTATTTCCACTCTGAACTGTTCAGAAGCATGGCAAGATTTTTGATGGCAAGCACTTTGAAAATTTATTACGCATTTCAAATATTGATAAGTCCTTTTCTAATATTCATATGTCACTTTATAATGTTTATTATTGGCTGCATTGACAAACATTAGAAAAGGAATAATACCTGCCAAAAATGATTTATAGATACTAGAAAATGATTTATAGATACTAGAAAATCATATATGCATACTAAATAAAAAGCATTTTTTAGTGTAAAAAAAGGATACACATTTGCTAATATCAATAAATCATTTACATTTATTTATTTATGAATTATTTTCTAGTATTCATAAATCATTATCTTGTATTTATAAATGATTTTCTGGTATGTATAGAAAGAATAATTTCTTTTCTAATATTTGTAGAAACATGTTTTCACAAATATTAAAAAATCATTTATGAATACCAGAAAATGATTGATAGATACAAGAAAATCATTTATGAATATCAAACATTGTGATATAATTTTAGATATTAATGAATCATTTTCTAATATTTACAAATAATATTTTTTTCACAATTACCACATTTACACATACAAATAAATGATTTATAAAGACGAGAAAATGAATTGAAAATACATGAAATTGTTCAAGATTTTCAAAGAATAATAAATCAATATCTGAATATTAATAAATGACTTTCTTGTATCCATAAACCGATTTCAAATATTCATTAATTACTGCATTTTTAGATACAAGGAAATGATTTATAAATTAATTCCAGGAACATTCTATATCATAGACTGTTCCTGTAAATACTAGTAAATGATTTATTGATACCAGAATTTGTTCTAATTGTCATTATTCGTTTTCTGGTATTTATAAATGACTTCCTTATATCTATAAATGCAGCCATTTACAAATAGTAAAACATCATATATAAATATTAAGAAAAGATGATTTTAGTAATAGAATACCATGCTCATTCATACTTACAACTGAATCATTTCCTAGTAATTATGAACCACTTTCCCGTGTACAATCATTAATTATGTGACCACTTTTGAGATAGCTGATTTGGTGCAATGGAGAACCACTAATATCGCTATCAAAGGTCCAACAGCCTGCATTCAGCATTCAAGACGATTTCCGTGGTTTGAATATATTTAGGTTGAGCTCCCCCCCCCCCCCAAAAAAAAAAGAAAACAGGATCCTGGTTTAGCTCCAAAAAAGAGAAAAAACGGGGCCCTGATACATCAGGCAACATGGCGGACAATGTTATGGACTGTGCAAACTTTCCGGATTTTTCGGAAAGATAAACACATGTAGGCCTGCATGTAGGTAAACGTCTCTTGCTAACTGTAGCAATTACGCAGATACACAAGGTTTATCCACTTACCAGTTCACATGATTCCTTCCCCAACTTTTTGTCAGCTGTTTCTGTATCACAAGTGTCATTCATTTGAAGTTATTGGGCCCATTTTAGCATCATCTCAGCTGTTCATTTTGATAAAATTACCCATGCACAGCCCTCCCCAGAAGATTCAACTATTGCTATTATCTCTAATGTAGAATTTCTTCTCTAATAATCGTGGTTACTGCATGCCTATAGGCCTTTTGCAGCAGTATATTTGGGGGTTTAGCTGTTGTGTTGACATTGCTTTATAAACTTCTTGTGGGAAATTATTAAGTTAGGGGAAAGGGAAAGATGTGGGACAGAAGTTGTAGGACTTGTGTATGGTGGAAAGACAAAGGATGGGATAGACCAGATACTTGGTAGGATATCTGTATAGGAAAGGGGAATGTACACATCTGATGCAAGATACATGGCAAATATTGTCGGGGGGGGGGGGGGGGGGGGGGGGGGGACTCACACAGGGAGCTATAAGCCAGGGGTGAAGAGTGGCATGGGAGAAAAGAGAGCTCTTCGTAGGTCCTCCCTAGGGAGTCAACCCTATGGGGACAAAAAAAAATCTGAGAATTTATGTACCCTAAACGTAGTCTGGCAGGGCTACTTGAACCCAAAATCAGGTAGTCCCGCCAGCATTTTAGGTAGCCCCGCCATTTATTATTTTCAAAAATGTCCTTTTTCCCTTTTTTTATCACATGTAAGTAATTGTGCTTATAGCATACTATTTTTTCTTCTTTTTTGAAGGTTTTCATGCTTTAGTGATGCTATACTTAAGTGATGACATTGTGAATAGGATTAAGTGGGGGTGGGGGGGAGGGGGGTAGGAAACAAACAGGGAGCCATAAGCCAGGGGTGACGAGTGGCGTGGGAGGGTGCTCTTCTTAGGGAGTCAACCCCAGGGGACAATTATAAATTTCTAAGAATTTGCGTACCCAGGGTAAACATTCAAAAGTCGCTGTGAACTTTCTCACAGGCCCAAGCCAGATTTGAATCCAAGCATTGGCGGGGGACAGCAAGCAGTAGTTGGCATTTGCCTTAAGCCTCTGGGCTATCGGGCGAGGCCAAAGTGTGATAAGTTATCACTGAAAAGTTCTATATAATGAATAGTAGTAGGAGATCATGCTATATACTGTAAATCACTTAGATATGGCGTGAACATTCTATAGCGCAATTATGTACTGTCCTGGATAGCGTGGTCTAAGTATAGCGGTGAACGGGAACAACAGCAGCAAGTTCAATTAAGAATTTAATAAAAACGGGGATTTTACAATTTAGCCTTATGGGCAGAGCGCTATTATCTCTATCTTATTGCTTTGGCTATACATAAGTGATTTATAGTACATATTTGAATAGGGCCTACAGATTTGTTTCAGACTTGAGGTTAGGTCAGATAGATCTTGGAATTTAATGTTTTGTATAATATTTAAAGCTTAGTAATTATTAATTAAACAATGTTATGTATGGTTATTATTTAAAACCTGTTTGTTTTTGAATTACTCAATACTAGCTACTTTATTACTGAAATAGTCAAATATCCCTTTTCTTTCTGTTCATTCCAATGCAATTCCACTTGACAAAAAGTAAATGGGTGTTACTTTCTTATAATGAACTCTCTGAAATAGTTGTTTTATTTTATTTTTTCTAGACATGGAGCTTAGAACAGGATAACGTCTGTATTCAAGATGGCGTCTGCGTGGGGGACGGTGAATCCCGATAAGCTACGGGATATCTGTCTCCTGTATTGTGTCACCCATCTGGAAATCATCGCCGACTACGACGAGGAAATGGACTTATACCATCTGAAAGATGACATAACACTTCCAACAGAAATCTGTGAAAGTCTTCTAAAAACCTATCGTGACGATGGCTTTGTGATTGATGATAAATTTCTGAACATTTTTGGAAATCCAGCGAAGACACGTCTCCGCAAGGCGAACCTCAGAGACTCGCAAACCATAACAAACTACAGCGTCGAGCTTGTTCTCAACCATGGACTGGCGGAGTTGGATATTTCAAACTGTTACGGGCTGACGTCGGATAGCGTAACGTCAATCAATACGCTCGGGAAGTCGCTTGAGGTTCTACACATTGGAACGAGCAGGAACTTCTTTCTGGATCTGAAACCGTATGGCAGCGAAGACGAGGAAGAGGAGGAGGAGGAGGATGGTGTGGAGGGAGGGGAAGATAACGAGAACAATGCCGTAGCCAATCTAGAGGACTTAGCAGGGGGCGCTCCTGTGCATAACGAGACATGTCGAACGTGCGAGTCACAATTTGTGAACGAAACATGCAAATCTGAGGAAGGCGAGGAGTGTGTTTATGGGCGTGACTACATTTTCAATTGTCCGCGCCTGCGCATATTCAGCCTGCACAATTTTAATAATTTAGAGCATGACATTGTCGGCACAATCCTCACCCCGCTGCCTAACCTACAGCATCTGGATCTGACAGGCTGTAACGTTCAGCTGGAGTTCATGGATTGCTTGGAAAGCCTTAAGAAACTGGTATCGTTAGTTCTTTTCGATGTCACAATTCACAACATACAAGACGCATTTAACATCTTTGTCAAGCTAAAGAGACTAAGGTAATTAGACAAAAAACACTTTCCTATCATACATGGGTCGCTTGGTGAGGGCAAGTGAAAAATCATACAGGGCTAGTGAAAATAAGTGGTGTGTTGATTAATCGAAAATCTAATGTTATTGACTTCTTAAGCTACGAGTCTGATTGATTGAGTCAGTAATTTGGTTGCACAAAAACAAGTGATGTGAAAAAATGTTTGTTGGCAAATTACCCACCCCCCCCCCCCCCCCCAAAAAAAAGAATAAAAATAAAATCTTTAGACTGATAGATATAGGAGTTGGAGACCCCATTAGTAGAAGTTAGGAACAGGCACCAACACAAAACCAAATACCTAATTGCTATATATTAGTGGAATTTCCTAAGCTGACAGCGCTAAATTTAACAAAATTATGTTCCTGAGAGTCAGGCAGTTTTGTTAAGAATATCGTTAAGGTATTGTAATGTTAAGGAAATATCAATATTGTTTTGTGTCACAAATTTATTTTAAGTGACAATCCCTACTGGTAAGTGGCCTTTTTTATATGCGCCTATAACCCCATAATATCTACTATTGTTTTATACCATTACATTTCAGGCATCTGGACATAGGCCAGAGTTTGGAGGAGAGTCCTATGAAGTACTCAGAGCCGGAAGAGAGTCTGCACCATTCTGTACCCACCTATAATCTACTATCGTTTTATACCATTTCAGGCATCTGGACATAGGCCAGAGTTTGGAGGAGAGCCCTGTGAAGTACTCTGAGCCGGAAGAGAGTCTGCGCCATTCTGTACCCACCTATAACCCCATAATATCTGCTATCTTAGTAAATCATTTCAGGCATCTGGACATAGGCCAGAGTTTGGAGGAGAGCCCTGTGAAGTACTCTGAGCCAGAAGAGAGTCTGCGCCATTCTGTACCCACCTATAATCTACTATCGTTTTATACCATTTCAGGCATCTGGACATAGGCCAGAGTTTGGAGGAGAGCCCTGTGAAGTACTCTGAGCCGGAAGAGAGTCTGCGCCATTCTGTACCCACCTATAACCCCATAATATCTGCTATCTTAGTAAATCATTTCAGGCATCTGGACATAGGCCAGAGTTTGGAGGAGAGCCCTGTGAAGTACTCTGAGCCAGAAGAGAGTCTGCGCCATTCTGTACCCACCTATAATCTACTATCGTTTTATACCATTTCAGGCATCTGGACATAGGCCAGAGTTTGGAGGAGAGCCCTGTGAAGTACTCTGAGCCGGAAGAGAGTCTGCACCATTCTGTACCCACCTATAATCTACTATCGTTTTATACCATTTCAGGCATCTGGACATAGGCCAGAGTTTGGAGAGCCCTGTGAAGTACTCAGAGCCAGAAGAGAGTCTGCGCCATTCTGTACCCACCTATATACTATCGTTTTATACCATTTCAGGCATCTGGACATAGGCCAGAGTTTGGAGGAGAGCCCTGTGAAGTACTCTGAGCCGGAAGAGAGTCTGCGCCATTCTGTACCCACCTATAATCTACTATCGTTTTATACCATTTCAGGCATCTGGACATAGGCCAGAGTTTGGAGAGCCCTGTGAAGTACTCTGAGCCGGAAGAGAGTCTGCACCACTCTGTACCCACCTATAATCTACTATCGTTTTATACCATTTCAGGCATCTGGACATAGGCCAGAGTTTGGAGAGCCCTGTGAAGTACTCTGAGCCGGAAGAGAGTCTGCACCACTCTGTACCCACCTATAATCTACTATCGTTTTATACCATTTCAGGCATCTGGACATAGGCCAGAGTTTGGAGAGCCCTGTGAAGTACTCTGAGCCGGAAGAGAGTCTGCGCCATTCTGTACCCACCTATAATCTACTATCGTTTTATACCATTTCAGGCATCTGGACATAGGCCAGAGTTTGGAGGAGAGCCCTGTGAAGTACTCTGAGCCGGAAGAGAGTCTGCGCCATTCTGTACCCACCTATAATCTACTATCGTTTTATACCATTTCAGGCATCTGGACATAGGCCAGAGTTTGGAGGAGAGCCCTGTGAAGTACTCTGAGCCGGAAGAGAGTCTGCGCCATTCTGTACCCACCTATAACCCCATAATATCTGCTATCTTAGTAAATCATTTCAGGCATCTGGACATAGGCCAGAGTTTGGAGGAGAGCCCTGTGAAGTACTCTGAGCCAGAAGAGAGTCTGCCCCATTCTGTACCCACCTATAATCTACTATCGTTTTATACCATTTCAGGCATCTGGACATAGGCCAGAGTTTGGAGGAGAGCCCTGTGAAGTACTCTGAGCCGGAAGAGAGTCTGCGCCATTCTGTACCCACCTATAACCCCATAATATCTGCTATCTTAGTAAATCATTTCAGGCATCTGGACATAGGCCAGAGTTTGGAGGAGAGCCCTGTGAAGTACTCTGAGCCGGAAGAGAGTCTGCGCCATTCTGTACCCACCTATAATCTACTATCGTTTTATACCATTTCAGGCATCTGGACATAGGCCAGAGTTTGGAGGAGAGCCCTGTGAAGTACTCTGAGCCGGAAGAGAGTCTGCACCATTCTGTACCCACCTATAATCTACTATCGTTTTATACCATTTCAGGCATCTGGACATAGGCCAGAGTTTGGAGAGCCCTGTGAAGTACTCAGAGCCAGAAGAGAGTCTGCGCCATTCTGTACCCACCTATATACTATCGTTTTATACCATTTCAGGCATCTGGACATAGGCCAGAGTTTGGAGGAGAGCCCTGTGAAGTACTCTGAGCCGGAAGAGAGTCTGCGCCATTCTGTACCCACCTATAATCTACTATCGTTTTATACCATTTCAGGCATCTGGACATAGGCCAGAGTTTGGAGAGCCCTGTGAAGTACTCTGAGCCGGAAGAGAGTCTGCACCACTCTGTACCCACCTATAATCTACTATCGTTTTATACCATTTCAGGCATCTGGACATAGGCCAGAGTTTGGAGGAGAGCCCTGTGAAGTACTCTGAGCCGGAAGAGAGTCTGCGCCATTCTGTACCCACCTATAATCTACTATCGTTTTATACCATTTCAGGCATCTGGACATAGGCCAGAGTTTGGAGGAGAGCCCTGTGAAGTACTCTGAGCCGGAAGAGAGTCTGCGCCATTCTGTACCCACCTATAATCTACTATCGTTTTATACCATTTCAGGCATCTGGACATAGGCCAGAGTTTGGAGGAGAGCCCTGTGAAGTACTCTGAGCCGGAAGAGAGTCTGCACCACTCTGTACCCACCTATAATCTACTATCGTTTTATACCATTTCAGGCATCTGGACATAGGCCAGAGTTTGGAGGAGAGCCCTGTGAAGTACTCTGAGCCGGAAGAGAGTCTGCGCCATTCTGTACCCACCTATAATCTACTATCGTTTTATACCATTTCAGGCATCTGGACATAGGCCAGAGTTTGGAGAGCCCAGTGAAGTACTCAGAGCCTGAAGAGAGTCTGCACCATTCTGTACCCACCTATAATCTACTATCGTTTTATACCATTTCAGGCACCTGGACATAGGCCAGAGTCTGGAGAGCCCTGTGAAGTACTCAGAGCCGGAAGAGAGTCTGCACCATCTAGTCTCTAACCTGCCTCATCTACGCTCACTCGATATCTCCGGCACAAACCTGGCCGGCTTCGAGAAAACAAAGGCAGCATCCTTCGCCCCGGCACCAAGAGGGGCAGCTTTTTCAGAGAGGTAGGTCATTAGGCCAAGAAAAAAACATCATTTGTTTCCTTAAACAGTCTGGAAAAAAATAGGGTAGGTAGGTCAGTAAAAAAATTGTTTTGCATTATTTTTTTAGTCAAAAATGTGTGTTTTATGCATGTTTTACGTTAATTTGGAGTTTGATGGGTGGAAAAAATTTGGGGTAGGGATTTTTTTGAATAAAAACTTGTTAGGGTAGGGTTACAGGAAACAAACAACTTTTTTAGGCCTTATGTAGTGCTCAGCAGGGTCTTAGCCAGGATTTGGAAACTGGGTGCCCAAAATTGGCAATTGTTTTTGGTAAAACTATGGGGCATCCTATTTTTGAAGGGAGACCACAGTATACTCTGATTACAACGATAGACATGTATTTAATTATTGAAATAAGGAGTAATATCCTTATATAGACATGTCATGTGGGAATCATGTTGAGGTGGAAAAACCTCAATTATATGCTTGAAATTGATATCTTAAGAAATGACTCAGGCCTAAACAAAAAAATATGTTTGTTTCTTATTACATGACTGTTTGAAAAAAATAGGGCAGGTACGTAGGGAATTTATCTTATTTTATCATATTTTTTTCTGTCCTCCATGCTGCATTAGGTATAAATGTTAAGCAAAAAAGCAGCATCTTGAGCAGTTGGGTATCTAGATCTATTTAAATCCACTGAACTAGTATCATATGCTAATATTTGATGTTTTCTTTCCTTCATTTTTCAATTTCTTTTGTATGCCATACATGGGATATGAAGCAATTACAAATTTTTACCTTGCTTTTTTAAAAAAATAGTATTTTGGGCAATAAAAAGATTAGGGTAGGGGCACAATATTTGGGTCGGTAGGGTAATAGGAAACAAACATATTTTTTTTTAGGCCTCACAGAAATATTTGGGTGTCCTGAGGGTTGATTTCTGAGGGTTTGGGTATCCAAAAGACATCCTGACTGGTTAATACTATGGTGCTAGGTAGGGCTGTCATCACTGACAAATTTTTAGCGATTCGATAATCGAAAAGATTTTTACCGATACGGCACTTCGATTCGATTCGCTATCGATTCACACTAGAAATTGCTGCACGCTTGGTTTTTCGGCTAATATATACGCAATTAGCCCACCAAGCATTATATTTTCATTACCCGTCAATCCCCGCCCCTAACAATAACTAAAAAGTACCTACAATTTGCGATCTCGCCATTAGCGCCAATGATGTCTTCACCTGTCATCGCCTTGACAGGACCCCACAATGCATTGCGCTGACCTTCGCAGTAGTGCGCCAGAGATTGTCCGTCCTCAATTCAACTTCCGTTTTTGAATTGGGGTAAGTTTTCGCTTATTTGGACTTTTTAAAAAAAAGTGTTCTGGTTGGTAACGGCAGTTTTGGCGTGTTGCAACATATCCAACCTGTTTTTTGTTATTTCTTATAACGAATCTATACCCCAGCATTTCTGGTGTATCGATTATCGCTAGGGCTTCGCCAGCGATCCATCGATACCGCCGGTATCGATGACAGCCCTAGTGCTAGGTGATACAACCTGTTGCTGCTGGCTCAGGCCCAATCTTATTAGAGAGGTTTAAATCTTGTCTCCCTTGAGGCTGGTTAAAGTGTGGCACAGAATTCCGAATTTCGCCTTTCAAATTTTTCAATGAACATATTTGCAGTGATTGAGTCATTCATAATTCATATTATTCATAAGAGAACAGTTTGAACATCTAGACCCTCCAGGGTCTTAGCCAGGACTTAAAAAAATACCTGTCCAAAATAGCATTCACAAAATTTCTGCCCATCCAGATTTCGCTACTTAGTTTCTTCAAATCCTTATACAGGCGAGCTTGGATATAACAGACTCAATGGGACCAGGAGAATTGTTCCATCATATGCAAAATCCATCATATACATATGACACACATACTTGATATGCATCGGAATGGCCCAAGCATATCTTCCGTGATATGCAAAAGTCTGTTGTACAGTGGTCCATCATATCCAAGTTTGCCTGTACCATCTACATTTAATAGCCTTTTGAGTCGAAGAGTCAAAAAAGGCAGATTACATTTCAGTCATCTAAGAAGATGGTTTGTTCAGAAAAGATATGGTTACTTGTCCAAAGAAGTAAAAATTGAAAAATTTTCATATACTGTAAATCACTTCAATATGGCATGAACATAGCAATTACTGTACTGCCCTGGATAGCGTGATCTAATTATAGCTGTGGGAGAACCCCACTGTTTATTTTTACCCACATAAAATTGCAGTTAGCCGGGCTCACTAGGGATCAGGGGTCAAGTACTTGACCTCTGGCCCTTGCCAGATTGTCAAGGCAGTGGTTAATGACTGTATGCAGTATCCATGTGACTCCCCATGACTAGACTTTTGTTCTGCCCTTAAATATGTATATTGGGCAATTTTTATAAAGACGGGATTTTAAAATAAGGCTTATGGGTGGAGCGCTATTATCGCTATATTATTGTTCACTTAAGTGATTTACAGTAAAAAAAAATCAGAAAACTGCCTCTCCAAAAGCCGGGTAGGAGAAGTCCTGGCTAAGCACCTAAGACCCTCTAGTCTTATCCATAGTAAACATTTTAAAGTTTTTGTTT
>OZ012695.1:31398523-31408523 GCA_963942565.1 Maea johnstoni
TAACCCTTATGCTGCTGGTGGCTAATTTGGCCAATACAAAATAATGCAAAAAAACTGAAAAATGATTGAAACCCTGGCATATGGGTACTCATCTGAAAGTACTCGATGAGAGCTTTCAAATGAATACCAAGATGATAGGGTTTAGATGTTTTTTAAAGAATGTTGAGTTCTTGTGCCTCAGACAGAAGTAGTCTCAGCATTGAGAGGGTTAAGCGATACCATATATATAATATATATTACCTAACATTCAATTTTGTTATAATGTATATCACCTTTATGTTTTATAAATTTATCTCCGCTGGGTCTCATATATTATAAAAAAACAAATTCATAGTATCATCTTTCTATATTATAGGTATAAGGGGTTAAATTTGCCTGCCTTTACAGACTGGTGAAATATCCAGAATAGCTTGCAGCACTGCAAGGGGTACAAAGACATTTTTGCGGGACTTAGGAATTGGAAGTTCAATTTTCTTAAGATGTTACTGAAAGCATGATTATTTTCTGATTATACAATATAGATGAACCAATGAAATAACATTTATCTTCATGTTTGATAAATGTTCAAACTATATCTGGTGAATATCCAGCCATATAGCATCAAATATCTAAGATCCAATACCAATTGTACTAGCAAAATGCCCCCCCCCCCAAAAAAAAAAGACCTTGTTGCCAAAACATGTACATTTTAATATTTCACTTCTTTTTTTGAATTTTCAGTGCTTCTTTGTTTTACATAGTAAAAGGGGAGGAGAAACATAACATCAACTTCCAGCTGAAGAGGCGAATTCTCAAGCTGCTTCTGGAGGGCATGGAGAAACATCTCACAGAATCCACGGTCAGTGACAGAAATCTCCCTTAGGCCACTCCAATTTAATTACTTGTCTTACAAGCTCCGGAGGCAGGAAATGAGCCATTTTGGAATAAATTTATTTTTGAAAAATGTGTTTTTTTAAAATTTATTTTATTTTATTTAGAGTCTGCCGACTAGGACTGGTAGCGAGATGTTACTAACAGCCTATTCTCAACTAAATATTAAAATCAATCAATCTATTAATCCCTGTAACATGAGGGGTGGGAGGTATGCATCCTCAAATCTGAGGCTCTACTACAGCATTGATAAGTTCTTGAGTTGATTGAATGACCCTTACAATGAATATTCTTAAAACTTGCCCTTTTCTTCTTATTTTTTGGAGTCTAACAGAAAATTTCTAAACCACTTTTGTCCGTAAGACACCAAAGTCGACTTTTTTCTTTTATTTTTTTTTTGGATTCTGACGGAATTTTTTTTCCAAAAAAAGCTTGTATGACAAGTAATTCAATTGGAGTGGCCTTACCTTCTTTTGCTCCTCACTGCTTCTCACCTCTGCCCACCGTCACGCAGAATCTTAGCCAGGAGTTACAAACATGCTGCTCAAAATTGGCAATTGTGAAATTTTTGTCCTATTTTTCAAGGGAGACCCTTATATACTCAAGATTTACACTATAAATATGTATTTACTTAATGAAATAAAGCATTATGTCACAATGCCATGGGAATTATATTGAGGTATAAAATACTCAGTTATATGCTTGAAATTGACATTTTTAGAAATTCATCAAAGTTTTTGGGGAGTGTCCTGAAGGGTCATTCTTGAGGCTTTGGGTGTCCAAATGACACCTTGACACCCTGCTGGCTAAGACTATGCCACCGTGGCCTTGTGGATATGATGACTGGCTCCCAAGTGTGAGGTTATATGCTGAAAGATAACCTATATAATATATATATATATATATATATATATATATATATATATATATATATATATTATATATATATATATATATATATATATATATATATATATATATATATATATTTATCGCAAAGGGGAGGATTGCATTTTTTTTGGGACGCCCTGTATATATATATATATATATGAGGTTGCAGGTTCGTGTCTCCGCTGGATCCCCATAAGCGTGTTGGCCTTGTCGCTTTATAAATGTGCGGCTTTGTTGATGACTGTGTATAGTGCTTCTGCTACTGAAGTGAAAGACCCCTTGGAACGATTTGTAGAGAGAAGGTTTTTTTTTATCCCAGTTCCGGGTTTCTGTCTTGTCGCGATATGACCTAAGCTGAAAAAAACCAATGCTGAACTGAACCAAGCTCTGCCCACAGTGGAAGCAGGCATGAGTATGTGAGATAGTGGCTCTTACTAACCCAGTCATGCCTGTAGCATCACAAAACATATTTTTGATGATATCTTTTTATCGGAGCATTTTTAGAAAAAAAATTGGAAGAGAAATTATTATATCAGAATCTAACCCATAATTTTCCTTTAATTATTTTATGAATGATTGTTTTACTCCTCAGTATTTTTTGGAAGTGTCATAGATCCAGATGATACATCTTCAGGAGGGCTTTAAGTCATATCCGTTTGATTACTGTAAAACCCTTTATTACCACGCACATTTATATTCACGCAACTGCCGTCTGAATCTGATCGCGGCCATTTAATTACACGCATAAACTGTATCACCACTAGATGGGGCATTGTTATGCTAGTTTGAACGTATATCAGCGCCAGTAATATACGCGTTATCATCACATAGCGCACAATGCGTGAAATTAAAAGGAACGTGATAATAATGGGTTCTATAGTAATCAAACGGATACGATTCACTGTGATGTTGATAGCTCTGAAGTCAAAATATAAAACATTGCAGATATTATTGAAACTAGCAATTATTTGGATATTTTTTTTCAATTCAACACTTGATTTCTTAACTCAACCTGTCTGGAATTAGGACCATTAAAGCAATTGGAATGACTAAGTGTTCTTTTATTTTTAGATGCTGCGAAATGGCTGCCTGACTTTGTGTCATTTCAAGATACCACAAGAAGTTGTGAGTAGACCTCTTTTCATTAATGAGCCAATTTGTGTGCCATTCACTGTACTGTTAATAGGGATGTCATCGATAGTCGACAAATCGATAAATCAACATTTTCGCCTTGTCAATTAAATTGAATCGAATGGTTGGGTATCGAATCAAAATAATCAATATTCTGTACCCCAAGAATGGCGTATGATTATTAATAAAAAATACACTTTTCCCAGACATATTCCTGTTAAACTAATGCAAAGTGAAACTCTGACTAAATATTGAAGTATTTTCTATGGCTTTTGTAAGAGAAATTGGAAGGAATGGTGTGCTTTACTCAGTGCTTCACTATCAGCGTATGAAAGTGACATAAAAACTAATCATTGCTATGTTTTTCAGTTGTGTTTCTATCAGCGTATGGTGAAGTTGATTCTGAAGATGGTGACGGTTGCGTCGCAGGAAGAGTTCGTTCAGCGTATCGGGATGTTCCTCCTCAATAGCCTGGCCTGCCATGTCGACGGCAAGGAGAAAAAGCTCATCGGCGAGCTCGGTGCAATGACTGTAATTGTTATACCTGATCCTATATTAAAAGTCATTTAGTAATTCACACTATCAGTCAGAAAGAGTGTAATAATACAGGTGAACTTGGATATGACGGACCACTGTACGACGGATTTTTGCATATGACGGACGATATGCTTGGCCCCAGCCCGATGCATATCAAGGATTTGTCATATGTATACAACAGATTTTGCATATGACGGACCAATTTTCCTGGTCCCATTGAGTCCGTCATATCCAAGTTCACCTGTAGCACAAGCAGGTAAATAATTGCCAGTCAATAATCTAACTTATCCAATGGCAGCCGGCCACATATGATTAATCAGACCAGGAAATAATAATTTCTTCTCGGGATGATAATATGCACTATCCACCAACAAGCCGGGCAATAACTGTTTATTATCCACCAACAAGCCAGGCAATAACTGTTTATTATCCACCAACAAGCCAGGCAATAACTGTTTACTATCCACCAACAAGCCAGGCAATAACTGTTTACTATCCACCAACAAGCCAGGCAATAACTATTTACTATCCACCAACAAGCCAGGCAATAACTGTTTACTATCCACCAACAAGCCAGGCAATAACTGTTTATTATCCACCAACAAGGCAGGCAATAACTATTTACTATCCACCAACAAGCCAGGCAATAACTGTTTACTATACACCAACAAGCCAGGCAATAACTGTTTACTATCCAGCAACAAGCCAGGCAATAACTCTTTACTATCCACCAACAAGCCAGGCAATAACTATTTACTATCCACCAACAAGCCAGGCAATAACTATTTACTATCCACCAACAAGCCAGGCAATAACTGTTTACTATTCACCAACAAGCCAGGCAATAACTGTTTACTATCCAGCAACAAGCCAGGCAATAACTCTTTACTATCCAGCAACAAGCCAGGCAATAACTGTTTACTGTCCAGCAACAAGCCAGGCAATAACTGTTTACTATCCACCAACAAGCCAGGCAATAACTCTTTACTATCCACCAACAAGCCAGGCAATAACTGTTTACTGTCCAGCAACAAGCCAGGCAATAACTGTTTACTATCCAGCAACAAGCCAGGCAATAACTCTTTACTATCCACCAACATGCCAGGCAATAACTATTTTCTATCCACCAACAAGCCAGGCAATAACTGTTTACTGTCCAGCAACAAGCCAGGCAATAACTGTTTACTGTCCAGCAACAAGCCAGGCAATAACTCTTTACTATCCAGCAACAAGCCAGGCAATAACTGTTTACTATCCACCAACAAGCCAGGCAATAACTGTTTACTGTCCAGCAACAAGCCAGGCAATAACTGTTTACTATCCACCAACAAGCCAGGCAATAACTCTTTACTATCCACCAACAAGCCAGGCAATAACTCTTTACTATCCACCAACAAGCCAGGCAATAACTGTTTACTATACACCAACAAGCCAGGCAATAACTGTTTACTATCCACCAACAAGCCAGGCAATAACTGTTTACTATCCACCAACAAGCCAGGCAATAACTGTTTACTGTCCAGCAACAAGCCAGGCAATAACTCTTTACTATCCACCTACAAGCCAGGCAATAACTCTTTACTATCCACCAACAAGTCAGGCAATAACTCTTTATTATCCACCAACAAGCCAGGCAATAACTGTTTACTATCCACCAACAAGCCAGGCAATAACTGTTTACTGTCCAGCAACAAGCCAGGCAATAACTCTTTACTATCCACCAACAAGCCAGGCAATAACTGTTTACTATCCAGCAACAAGCCAGGCAATAACTGTTTACTATCCACCAACAAGCCAGGCAATAACTGTTTACTGTCCAGCAACAAGCCAGGCAATAACTCTTTACTATCCACCAACAAGCCAGGCAATAACTCTTTACTATCCACCAACAAGCCAGGCAATAACTCTTTACTATCCACCAACAAGCCAGGCAATAACTCTTTACTATCCAGCAACAAGCCAGGCAATAACTGTTTATTATCCACCAACAAGCCAGGCAATAACTGTTTACTATCCAGCAACAAGCCAGGCAATAACTGTTTACTATCCACCAACAAGCCAAGCAATAACTATTTACTATCCACCAACAAGCCAGGCAATAACTGTTTACTGTCCAGCAACAAGCCAGGCAATAACTCTTTACTATCCACCAACAAGCCAGGCAATAACTGTTTACTATCCAGCAACAAGCCAGGCAATAACTGTTTACTATCCAGCAACAAGCCAGGCAATAACTGTTTATTATCCACCAACAAGCCAGGCAATAACTGTTTACTATCCAGCAACAAGCCAGGCAATAACTGTTTATTATCCACCAACAAGCCAGGCAATAACTGTTTACTATCCACCAACAAGCCAGGCAATAACTATTTACTATCCACCAACAAGCCAGGCAATAACTGTTTACTATCCACCAACAAGCCAGGCAATAACTCTTTACTATCCAGCAACAAGCCAGGCAATAACTCTTTACTATCCAGCAACAAGCCAGGCAATAACTGTTTATTATCCACCAACAAGCCAGGCAATAACTGTTTACTATCCAGCAACAAGCCAGGCAATAACTGTTTACTATCCAGCAACAAGCCAGGCAATAACTGTTTACTATCCAGCAACAAGCCAGGCAATAACTGTTTACTGTCCAGCAACAAGCCAGGCAATAACTGTTTACTATCCACCAACAAGCCAGGCAATAACTGTTCACTATCCACCAACAAGCCAGGCAATAACTGTTTACTTTGAAGAATTTTCAATTTTGACTTTTTGTGGGTATTAATCAAATATTTTCTACCAAACCCTCTTCTAGGGCATGGCGGAAGTGTAAATTGACCTTTAATATAGTTGTTTTAAGGAATTGAAATAGGCTAGTCAATAAATCTGGACGGGAAGGTTTGGAATTGTGGTTTTGGACAGGCATTAACCCTTATTCTGCTGGTGGCTAATTTTTCCAATACAAAATGATGCAAAAAAACTGAAAAATGACTGAAACCCTGTCACATGGGTACTCATCTGATAGTACTCAGCAAGAGCTATCCAATGAATAGCAATATGACAGGGTTTAGATAGTTTTCAAAATTCTTTGCATCCATGTGCTTTGCACAAAAGTAGTCTCAGCATTGGAAGGGTGAAGACCCTGGGCGTGATATGTGGTCAATTGTCTTAGCAGATTATGCTGCGTATTATCTCCCAGAAGCTTGGATACAGTTGGTATAAGGATTTGAATTAGATTAGTAGATAAATCAGGACGGGCAGAATTTTTGGAATTGCTGTTTTGGACAGGCATTAAAAATCCTAGCTGAGACCCTGGGCCGCGTGATGTATGTCAATTGTCTATTGTCTTGGCAGATTATGCTGCGGATTATCTCCCAGAAGCTTGCGGCGCTGCAGTGTGATGAGATCATGGAGATAGCGTGGAGCACTATGTGGAATGTCACAGGTGAGTAGAGTAGAAATTAGTGCTCGGACGATAAATCGAAATATCGCCCTATTGATCGTTGCGCCACGATAGCCGCGCTATCGATAACTCGAGGAATTATCGATGATGAACGATAATTCTCATCCAAAATAGAAGCACATGTAATGATATGAACTTTTAAAAAAATGCAAGTTAACTACTCACCACAACGCCACTTCTATTACTTTGATATACCGGCGGTGCCTCCCGGTAAATAAACCGCCATTTTGGACTTAAAATCACGCTGATAATCCCACCACAAACGTGATTTTGGTCCATTTCAAAATGGCGGAAGTTGTTTATCGGAAAGCATTGCCAGTATAACGAGCCAACAGGAGCGGAATGTGGGTAAGTTCAGTGCCACCTCAAGTTACCAAATTATCGTTTTTTTATCGACAATCTATCGTCATATGGTACGATATATCGATAGAAAAAAATTGGCCAAGTCCGAGCACCAGTAGAAATAGTGGTAAAAATGACCGGCATACTAACTGAGAATATTACCATGTACTAGGATTTTAATTACATTACAATTAAGTGATTAGATGGACTTGGAAGGTGGATTGAAATAATTACAGATAAGCCGAGGGTGTCAAGTTTGCATTGTACTAGATACACACAAGTTGGCGTCTGCTGTCATCTCGCCTCTTGATGAGTGGACTCAGCAACAAGCCAGTCATAATTCACCAGTGGTTAAAATATACAGTAGCCGACCAGTCCGTTTCTACCAAAAATCTGAATGGGCTAGTAAAAGTCTATGTTTACTTGCCCAGAAAGTCTACTAAATATTCTGACCACATTAATTTAGTAAGCATCACATCCAATTTCACATTTCTTTTACATTAGATTATAACTTTCACAATTCATAAATTTAGCACAATTTACCATGAATGTTCAGTTATGAAATGGGTGTTGGCTACCAATTTAGTTATCAAAGTGATATGGACTGCTAATTTTTCTGGTGGACCACTAAACTATTCATTTTGATGGACCGTTTGACCACCAAGGCTTAGCAAACTATTTTAAGCACTGATTCACCCTTGCACACTCTCATTCAGAATGTAATGAATGTGTTTGTTTGTTTATTTGTTGTGATCTCCCCCACACCAGGCAGCCATCTGGCTTGCCTGTTAAGTGTCGTAAATTTCCTGAACTGAAGTTTTTTCAAAATTTTCCAAATCTTAATTTACTGATTGTGTTTGATTGGTATATGCCATCAAATTAAAAACATCAGTAAATTGACAGGATTTACAGTAAAGTAATCAGCCTTACCTTTATGATTTAATTCTAAATGATAACAAATCTGCTGCAATTAAAAACAAATGAATTAATAACTTAACAGCTGACTAGACTAAATTGTCTTATTAATTGGATGGGAATGAATAAGCCTGAAATAGAAGGAATTTATTGTAGAGTTCTAATGGCTTATATTTGTCTTGTATTTTCAGATGAGACAGCTGTGAACTGTCGGAGGTTTATTGATGGTGGAGGGATGGACCTCTTTCTTAGATGTCTGGAGGTAAGTCAAATTTAGGATCTGCATATATATATATATATATATATATATATATATATATATATATATATATATATATATATATATATATATATATATATATACATATATATATATATATATATATATATATATATATATATATATATATATATATATATATATATATATATATATATATATATATATATATATATATATATATATATATATATATATATGTCGGTAACTTGATCCATCATCTATATGTATTATTCTTTGTTCAGAAATTTAGTCACGTTTCCTTTATACCTACACTTGTATCCATTCATCGTTGCACCCAATGTAAGTCGGGCCATGTGAGAAAGTTGCCAGTGACTTTTGGTTAGGCTGTCTTTTTTGCCAGGTACTCTTACCCCAGTAACAAATGGCTAGTCAAATACCAAAAAAGTTACACAATTTTTACAGTCACCCATGCCACTTCATATTTTATGTTGATTAGATATTGAGAAAAGTATATTTCAATGATTTTGAATGTGTCCCTTTACAGTCAGTAAACAATCATGCATACTTATATACTGTGCTATATATTTTGTTAGGAATTTGCAGAATCCACAGATCTGCTTCGCAACATGATGGGTCTGATGGGGAACGTGGCAGAGGTACCAGAACTGCGACCTTGTCTCATGACGTCAGAGTATGTCAGCGTCTTCAGGTAAGTTCAGTTACTCTAAGGAGAAGGAGTCTGCCTCTATGGCTGAGGGGTCTAATGATGAGGTACCAGAACTGCGACCTTGTCTCATGACGTCAGAGTATGTCAGCGTCTTCAGGTAAGTCCAGTTACTCTAGGGAGAAGGGGTCTGCCTCTATGGCTGAGGGGTCTAATGATGAGGTACCAGAACTGCGACCTTGTCTCATGACGTCAGAGTACGTCAGCGTCTTCAGGTAAGTTCAGTTACTCTAGGGAGAAGGGGAGGGGAGGATGAAACTCTTTGAAGACCAGCATTCTCAAAAAAAGGTCATTGATATAACTTTCTCTTATGCCCTGATTTAAGGTCACATCCACATAAATAACTAATAAAATTGAATAATTTGAAAGGCATTGAAGATAAAGCAATAAAACTAACCACGATGAAATCAGCATGATTCTATCAAAATTTCAAGAGGTTGCCAACTTAAGGATCCCTTTATTGTGATTTCAGTGATTTGGTTGACTCTACAAGTGATGGTATCGAGGTCAGCTACAATGCTACGGGCGTTCTCTCGCACATGGCCGCGGACGGGCCGACCGCCTGGACCATCTCGGAGCCCTCGTACGAGGAGGTCCTGGCGCGCATGGTGAGCGCGATCCAGCGCTGGCAGCTCAATACTCGACGCAACATCAACTACCGCTCCTTCGAGCCAATCCTGCGCCTCCTTCCCAAGTACGAGACGCCCCAGGCCCAGCACTGGGCGGTGTGGGCCCTCGCAAATCTCACCACCGTCTATCGTAAGTAGTCTTACTTTTCATCTTTGAACATACTAGGGATGTCATTGTTTAGAAATTTTCCTCGATTTAATACATTGATAAATTGTTTTCGATTTTGGTTATTTTGATATGATGCATTGATATATCCATAGAA
>OZ012695.1:31413523-31421023 GCA_963942565.1 Maea johnstoni
ACAGGATGGTGCTGTGCCATTCAACAAAAGGAAGTAACAACTCCTTAAAGGAAAAGGATAAACAAAGGGTTTATTATAACCTTGTGGCATAACTGGCATTACACATCTAGATCCCAGGAGACAGAAGTTAATCAACGCAGGAAATAGCTATCAGTACTTGGGACAGCAATCATTTCCTTTAGTATCTGTGTAGGTTACATGAAAGAAAACAGTTTTTGTAGAACAGCTAGCTTCAAGTAAAATCAAATACTGAAAATCTGGATGATTGATGTATATACAAGTATTGTTTTTTTTCAACCCTTCCTTCATAGTCTCACAGGTATACAATTGATTTGCAGATGTTGAGCTATGTTCATGAATTTTCAAATAACCTTATGATTTGCTGTCCCCCAAGTTCCCCTTTTATAAGTAATCCTGACTGTGGTTTGTGATTTCTTACATAATATGCATCAGGGAAGTGGTCTGAACATAGAACTGCATACTTCAAGACAGGTGGATTTACTAGTTTCAGTGATGCTAGCCACTGTTTTTGTCTGAATTTACCAACAGGAAATATATGAAAAATAACTCTACCACCCTGTCTTTTTGTACAACCAATTGCTGCTCATGATTTTACCATTTACCTGTTTGATACTCATACAAGTTTTTATGCAACTTTCGAAGAGACTTGGTGTGTAGAGCACTACAGTCTATGATGCGCTGCCCAGAGCTAGGGCACAGCAAGTGGGCTGCCACCCATTTAGGTCGCAGCTGATAGCAGTAGAGCAACATGGCTGCTACCAGGGGCTGCTAGGGGCTGGCTGAAGCTGGTAGCAAAACTCAAAATTCTCCCCTCATGGGCTCACTAAGAGAAAAAGGAGGACAGCATCCTATTCTTGAAGTGTATTACTTTCATATAAGCTAATATGTATGTGAGCCTTTAGTTCCCCTTTAAGGCAAAAATGGTCCAGAGGATTAAAATGCCACCTGCTGCACAGATATGTCAAAGTCAATCACACTGAAGGAAGAGTTTCTATTTTCTATACGGATTACCTCCATAATCACCCTACTCAGATTAATTTAGCATTACTGAGATGAAAACCGCATGTGTTGTCCTTTTCAAAAAACTAGTGATATTGCTGTTTTGTTAAGATAAATGTCATTAAAGTGCAGTGAAGGGAGAAACTTTAACAAGCATGAATAAATAATCAGAAGTATACCCTTTACTCCATTTATTCAACATTTATATGGATAGTAAACAAAATAACTTTTTGAGCCAAACCACATAACAATATATTAGTGAGGTAAAATCCAAGTTTTAATGAGCAGAAAAGTCCGAGGGGATTTTTAGTTGCTAGGGCACACTAGACACTCCATCCACAACACAGCACACGTGTACAGCCAACCATCTTCATGGTAATTCAACGGAGACTCGAAACTGTATCCACCACTGGGGAACTATATGTCATGCAACCCCTAGGCAGATCATCGTCCGGTGTGTGGCAAGGACACCCAGAAGCATGGGAATTCCATTGTCATGTAAATAAGCAGATGCGACATCCATCAGCCCACTTTGCAATACTACGATCGATAATATTGAACCTTACAGTATGCAATGAGATCTTAAATTGTGGATGTTCTGTGTTGCACGTGTAAGGTTCAATAATAGTATGTTTGTAAACTAGTCCCCACTCATTTTATTTCTGTATTTTTATGTTTCACAAAATATTTTGTATCTGTATAATTTTGTAAGTTTTTACAGTCAATAATTATACAATACAATACAAAATGCCATCCTCCAATTTTATGTTAGCAGAGATGAATTAGCATAAAACCCATAAACAGATACCAAACTGATCTTCCTAGTCAAGAAAGTGTCATTTATTTACATGTGATATGCTTTAATTCTTCCATCAAATATTCTGGGTCTTTCATCAGAGAAACAGTAAATCCTATTTAGGCTAATAATATACTAGTTGCACTTGCGTTAATCCAAATTTCAAACATTCCAGCTTGTACAAAACCAGTATGGTTGACATTAACAACTTATTTAACTCGATTGCTGGAAAAGAAACAGCTGAGTCTAAGAGATTAACCCCAGAAGATATACCTTATCTTCCCACAAGGCAGTTGGGTACCTCTACCACACCCCATCCTATCCACAGTTATTACTCTGATATCTTACTGCCAGGTTTCATAACATTTCTCATCTAAGCAACTTCTCCTAACCGTTATGTTTTAAAGAATTATTTGGTTCATTAACCCATTTTCACTCAGAGTTCCCCAGGAAAGTATCGTCTGCTACTTTCATACTTTTGGAAGTAACGTGGAAATTAAAGCAAATTCTCACAAAATATTTCAAGGAGAGTTTATGGTAATATTCTGATAAACATTTCTCCTTCAAATATTTTTGATAAAAAAAGCCTTTGTGAGGATAATATCAACAATATAGTCAGGCCAGTTTTGACCGCTCTGAGTGCTAATGGGTTAAGTACTTGCAAACTACGACCATCCTGTGAACATACTACCTGTGCCGATTCCTCGCAGATGATAGATTTACATCATAATTGTATTTGTTATTGAACCACTTATCTATCCTAGTAGACGTTTGATGAGGAATTTAATTTGCTGAAAGTTAGTAAAAGAGTTGTAGTACTTGGAAGTACAGTGACAACATGAACATACAGTACAGACATTTAATTCCTGCATCAGTCGACCGGACGTTTGCCAGTGACTGGCGGTACAAACGACCATGGATGGCATATCACAAATATCAGCCAAGGACATCAATGACACACGTAACTTGCAAACCAAAGCTTCGTTCAGTTTTCAGGTAATCCATGCATCAATGCCCTGGAAACTTGGTTGCAATCGGGCATGCGGTTGTGAATCATGCCCGGGGTGCCCACGCATTTAGTGCACGAATTAAATGTCCATAACATACAGTACAATATAATAAACTAGTTGTTATTTTTTCCTGAAATCTCTGAGGGAAGCCCATTCTTTATGCAGCAGTCTTATTGCTAACAGTGGCTTTATATTTCTTTGTATCATATACTCTCTTTATGTAACTTTTGAGGAAAAATAATTTTGGAGAGATTTCCTTAATTTCTGCTAGATGTATAAAAACCTTGCCGTAAAAGATTAGGAGATTAATGACTTTGTGATGACTTTAAAGGTCTTCCATAATAACTTTGTTATAAGTGAGTGTAAAGTCTTCATATCCCAGTTGTTGATTTCATGTCTAGCCACATTCTTAGAACTCCTCTACATTATATGAGCGTATGAACATTGCTATCGAAATCTTCACCACATACTGTTTACTCAGGGTTGTTTTTAATTCTCATCTTGTGCAATCTGTCATTGGTAAAGAAGCGTCTATGAAGAGTTCTAAACTGTACATACTTAAGGTAAACGTCATCAATAATTTTGTCATGTTTTTGAAAAGATCAAGAGACGTACACTAATGCTAACAATTGAAACATCTTGATGTTGATTCCAATTATCACATAAGTCGGCAATTATAGATTTTGAACTTTCATGAATACCTCTATTCAGGTTCGAAGCTGCTTTTGAATCCTTACTTAACAATATATTGAGGAGGGAATGTCTGGGGAGAGTAGCCTCTGCTCTTGGGTTTTCCTTATATTTTAGGAAGTTTCTTCTATCAAACAAAAGCTTCTATATGCTAAAGAAGTTGGTATTGAGACTGAAGGTAGAATTAAACTACTATAATGCCTTTGGGCCTCCTATGGTATTGGATACATCACCAACAAATAGTATATTCCTTTAGAGAACCATTTGCATTTTGAGTCAACTTTAAGCATAGGGTTAAACGAAATGGGTATTTCCATAATGACATCACAATGCAGTTCCAATCTTGACGGCTTTTATGTATGAATGACTGAATGAAAAAAATATTTGAAGGCACATCCGAATGACACACAAAGGTCATTCAGTGCCATAAGAAATTAACAAAACGGGGTCCTTTACCATTATTGAAGAACAATGACAAAGCATGATTATTCTAGGTGAAAGAAGAAAAGAGGGAAAGTAAGAGCAGAGACTTAGATCCAAAGAGGACCAAGGAATGTTTTAAATGCAGGGTGTACATAGACAGATCCATGCCACATTCCCTCCCTCTCCCTTTATAAGGCGAGCATGGTGCCACACCAGCTCAGGGTTCGATCCTGGGAGCTGCCAATTTACTCCTATTGAACACCATAATGTTGTGCCCCTGACCTTCTTTTGTATGAAAACCACAATTATAACATTTCTGTTAGTCCATATATAGCTACTAAGTTACTTCAAATCCTTACCCCTGCTACATTTAATAGTCGGTTGTGTCAGCCAATAAAAATATTTCCAAACTGAAAGAAGATTACGGAAACCTATTTCCCACTCATTGCTTCTACCGACCTTAATGAAGAACAACAAAAAACAAGTTCATGGCTAAACTAACTTTTTATTTGATACATACATGGAAAGTGTGTTTTGCAAAGACAACGTATTTGTTAATTGTACTTAACAGATATTCATCTCACTACGCTGTTTTCTATTGGATGGATAAGAATAGTTTAGCATTTATCAAAATTGTACTTAACCTTTTAGAGAGCTATCACGAAAATCATCTCTGCTGTTGTCAATTGAATCAATATGCTTGAGTATAAATATACTTATTTAGTGTAAGAGTTGCTTGCACAATTAGTTCCGTATGTGAAGACGGCAGCAAACATATTTTTTGAAATCTTCTTGAAGTTTGGTGTGACTTCATTTTGGCTTAAATATTGAGGTTGGCTTTAATAAGCGGTTGGTCTATACTTCCACTTCTAATGGTAAGGTAAGCAAAACTAACCTAGAACTTAGTGATATACACACATGGGCTTATATTTAAACTTTTCGGATATATACATAAAGTCTGAGTCTATGTCCAGTATATTCTCCAAATGTGCTTGGCACACATGCAAGTCTTTTCCTTTAATCCAAGCAGTGATACGGAAGGAGTTTATCAGATTAAAATCACCCGCTTGGTGATTTTGAGGTTTCTAGAGAGGATTATATACAGTTATATTAGCAGCTGCTGTTCGTGTGTGACGGTGGGGTTCCACACAGACTGAACATGTCACCCGTGTTGGTGTGGTCAGGCGTTTACTTAGCGATGAGATGATTTGTTTGTATAGCCTCTACTCTGTGACTACATATATCTCTACATTTCCCTCTTTTTGAGGTATATCAGGTCTAAAGGTGGCAACTTTGTTCTTAAGATAAAGAAAACTATTGGTCTATTGTCGAATTCGATGTTTCTTTGAGTGATTCTAAGTTTCTGTACTAGCTTGATACCTCTCCTACCAAACCAGAGACACCCTAAATCATACAAACAACCCTTGTGCACCAAACCTCTTTATAAGGTTTGGCAAATTCCTAACGGTGGCAATTTTGTATGTTGAGGGATATTTTCAATTTCGGGTCACTCTTTTACATTATGTTCGCGATTTGAAGTGCCATATTTTCTAAGCATCCCAGTAGAGGCCAGCCGCTGTATGTCCAACTCCTGCCAAACCAAAAGCACTCTATAATGTCAGATTTTGCACATTCTTTTGCACAAACTGTTTTTATCAACTTTTATCGTCATAATTCTGCTCTGACATTTTTGCTTTGAAATGAAATTTCAAAGTATCCATGTTACCGTTCGCAGGGTAGGTACTTTTCTAATATGAACCAGTCAGTAGTACGACTGCCATGCGACGGACGAAGTGTTGCTCAGTCATACAATAGTCATTAACAGTCGTAGTCTCGGCGAAGATCGCAAAGAAACGTGGGAGATCGGGAGAAAACTATGACAGCACTACGATCTGACCTAATTTTTGTTGGTTGCTTGATCAATCACGTCAACCATAAATTTGTGTATAGGGCTTTAATTTGCACAGATTGTAAAATAAAGATTTTTCAATTATAGTTATGTTTGAAAATATATTCAAAGGTGGTTATGCATCTACAAGCTAATACAATATCAAGTAAAATATCTCTCAAAATATAACCTTGAAGTCAAGATATCTCTATATTACTAGATCATTTGTACATACTTGAAGTAAATTTGGATTCAAACGCTTGAACAAGAAACCGCGATCAAAGTATCTTCAGTAGTTGTTATCTTCGATGCAAGTGAAACGCATTACATTTGCTGTCACAGTATTCCATGTACTGTTGAACAAGTAGGCGGCCGTCGATTCGAGAGGAGCGAAAGGCAGGTATTGAGAAATACCGATCTGTATGTAACCTGCAAACCTAGAGAGATCTGGTCCCAACATCCAGTATGTAGTATAATGGGGGAAAAGGTACAGACTTCCTCCATCCTGGCGAAAGATAGGTCGATTATTGCGAGTACGGTATCTGCAGTCAAATACGTAGCGACGTGGCAGGTTTTGAAGTGGTACCGAGCTCGCCATACTCAGGTTTACAGTGAGGCATCTGTACTCTGGAAAAAGACAAAGAAAGAGGCATCAACCATTTGCTTTCTCACATACATTCTTCAAAGCTGGAAATTTCATAAACTTCAAAGCAAAAAAGTTCTTTCGTTTTGCAAATTTGCAGAGAAGGAATTTTTGGCCTGGCACTATTTCATTAAACCTTGATTATTTCAAGGCTAGTTACAGTATCTTGATACTCCCTACCTGCTCATGGCATTCCTATGTCCATATAATAAAACATTTTAGGGCCTTTGGTGTTCATATGATTCACAAAACATGATTCTTGCTGAACAGAAATTTATATATTTCAACCCAAGTTACATTTTCTTTTGATTTAGAGAGTTGGAATTTATTTTCAAATATTTTTTCTAAATGACTGTTTTCT
Organism: Maea johnstoni; assembly: GCA_963942565.1. Classification (NCBI taxonomy): domain Eukaryota; kingdom Metazoa; phylum Annelida; class Polychaeta; order Spionida; family Magelonidae; genus Maea; species Maea johnstoni. Next base: position 31,420,355 of record OZ012695.1, read on the forward strand.
AGACCCACTTTTGTAATTTCCTTTCAATCTTTTTTTTCATTCTAACCGCATATGTGATTTCGCTATTCTCATGCTCTTGGATCTTAAGGCTCTGCCTTAACCTTCTCTTCTTGTCTTTTTTCTCCCAAAGGTAGTTTATGCTTTGTTATTGTTATTCAGCAATGACAAAGAACAACTTATTCGTTAAATGTAAAGCACAAAACGGTCCCAATGTGCCTTAACCCATTAATGCTTAAAAGTTCCTCCATAAATTATCGTCTGGACCTTAAATACCTTTGAGAAAAAATTGAGAATTGAGAACGACTTTACCAAAGATTTGAAGGAAAGTTGTTGACAATGTTTTGATAAACATTTCTCTTCAAAAAAATTCCCAAATGTGCGTTTGTCTGCACAATTTTATCAAAATTGTCAGGCTTTTTGCCGCTGTGAGCATTAATGGGTTAATACCCTCATTCTATCATATCACCACCGTTTTGGTCACCACATTATTCTCACACTCGGTTCCCTAGATCCAGGGCTAAGTGACTTGGAAGTGCATGGTTAAGTGCAGTATTTTTTATAGATATACTAAATTAAGTTTGTTAACGTGCAAGCAGTGTTAACTGATTGTCACAATATATGATGAGTAGTAAAATTCCATGTTAGGCTTCCCCGGGAGGTGCCAACTCT
>OZ012695.1:31426023-31433523 GCA_963942565.1 Maea johnstoni
CAGCCCTTCACTATAGCGCATATAGTAATTAGGCTCTCGCTACATATCCGTTTTTTTCTTCATTTAAGAGTGTGAGCAAGCCTGTGGGAGCTGTTTTAACAGCAAATATTTTACTTTTCCCAGTGATAGACTAAACATTCATAGTTGATTATGAGGAATCTCAAATAACCCTATGTTCACAAAGTAACCAGTGAGCATACGATGATAGAAACGAGATATATTTAACTTAATTTCTTACAATAAATGTTATAGAAAAGTTCTGAGACTATCAAGTTTCTGTATGTAACGCTCATCAAAATCTTATCAAACAGGTCTGTAAGTTCGTTGTCCTAGAGGGGCTTGATCATAAAGAAAATGTGTCAATTTCGGGTTTAAACACAAGGTTTCGGAATAGATACACAGACTTCCTAAAAAAATCACAATTGTTCAAACCCATTTATCCATTCATAGTTGACAAAACAAGAATTATTAGACGATATTTAGTCACTGATGAAGAATGCCGTTGAGCCTAGATTGGCATTGTCTCTGGTGCACCCTTCATCGGGATGCGTCACTGAGTCGGAAGTGCAATTGATGATGGGAGAGGATTATATACAAAACAATGACTACTGTATACTGCCTATCATGAATGCGTTTATTGACAATGACAAACTTGATACATAATGAAACGGTGACAGAAACGTAGAGAAATGGTAAAAGGCAGAAACTCCAAAACGGTTCAATCCACAATACAATGGAAACGACAAATTTACTAACATAACTAATACACCACATTACACAGAGTCTATACACATACCTCTATTAGCTTTCATCAACTACTATACTTTTATCCAAAAACATACTGTTACAAATTACACTTGACACATCGATAACACTCAAAGATTACATAACATCATTGATACTTTAAACAGAAATAAGTACTTGAACATAACAACAGTATAATGACACTTGAAAATACAGTGAAGTTGCTCAAAGCAAAAAGTCAAAAGTACCCAATAATATGAACCATCCATGACTTCAACCTTGCTTGACATAATGATTATACCTTTAACTAACATATCAGTCTACTTTTACAATGAATTATACCATACTTAGGATATTAGGCACTCTTAAACTTTTGTCTACTCAAATTGTATTGACACATGTCACCAGGTTGTTTTAACTACCAAAGAACACTGCTGCCATCTATTGGACAGAATGCACAACTTGTATACCGTGCAGCCCCCTAGAGTAAACTATCCACACTAAGAATGTTACCAAGTCAATGCATGAAGTCAATAACCAAGATACCGTAAATACTCACAAAATACAACCCCACAACACTGAAAACATCAAAATGCATCATATATATATATATATATATTATATATATATAAATATATATATATATATATATATATATATATATATATATATATATGCATGCATGCATGTGTGTGTGTTTGTGTGAGAGGCTGTGTAAACCACATTATCAAGATAACAAAAGCTTTTTCCACTTGTTGATTCTACCACTCTTGGAGATCTCGTGTGGCCTAGTGCGTGATGCTCACTAGCGGGTTAGAATGGTTGCTTTATATATATGTGCGGGGTTGTAGAGTTCTGCCTATAGTGCTCCTGAAACTGGAAGTCTCCTTGGAACTACTAGTATTTGATTGCATTGCAAAACGACCTAAGCTATTGGAAGAGACTGGAAAACCAATCTTTTTCATCCTTACTTGCCTTATCCCCTCTTTGTCAAAAATCACTGAGATCAAATTCATGGCTAGTTAGATACAGAGAATGCTTGTTTTAACCGAGACAGATTCTTTGTTATATGTATTGAATGGACATTCATTTTACTGCACCTTAATATGTTTGATTGATTAGAATAGTTTAGCTTTCACTAAACGTCTAAGGGCATTTACAAATATTTATTGCTGGTGTTGTAAATATGATTGTCTGAATGTAAATATAACTAACCTGAGTGTAAGAAATGCATGTACTAGTTAGTACCATAGGTAGGCAATCCAAGTGCAATCCAAAATAGCCAGTATAGCCACTTTTTATATCTTCCTGGAGTTTGCTGTCAACTAATTTTTTGCTTGAATATGAAGGTCCGTATTAATCATTTGTTGTTATGTTTCCATTTCCAAAAATAATGTAAGCATTATTAACATAAACGTTAGTGATATAGCAAGGAACTTGAATGTGATATGGATCACACAATCGGGATGCACACATGGGCTTTAACCATTCGTAAGTATACATAAAGTCTGGTCCTATGACCAGTATTTCTCCAAATGTGCAGGGCGCACATGAATGACTTTTTCTTTAATCCAAGCATTGTTACTGCTGCAGATTTATTTTATTCTGGTTTATTTGCATGCTGTTGTTCATGTGTGACGGTGGGGTTTCACAGACAGAAAATTTGTCACTTCTTAGTGTATGGTCGTATGAGCACATGGTTACTCAGGAATGAGACACACTGTTTGCATAGCTGCTACTCAGCGACCTTGCCAGCTTTTGAGGCACATGCATGTAAAGTCCCTAACGGTGGCAACATTTATCTTATATGTTACAGAACAAAATGGGAAGGTTTATTGTCCAATTTGATGTTGCCTTTACACAAATAATCCTGTTCCTTTGATTGATTTGAGGTTTCTGTACAAGCTTGAAAATTCTCCTGCCAAATCAAGAGACAGGACCTTTCTACATTTTTTCTGTTGTTGAGGTTTCTCTAAATCCTCATTGTGGCAATTTCGTATACATGGGCGGGGTGGGGGGATTGTCATTTTGGTTTCTCCTTTACATACTAGTCATAGTTTGAAGCGCCATATAAATGTGCTAATAGTGGCCGCTGTATGTGGAACATCTGACAAATCCCGAGCATCTTAGAGTATCAGATTTTGCACATTCTTTGAATAATCTGTTTTTGTAAACCGTTATCATTATAACTGTTCTCTGACATTTTGGCTCAAAATGAAATTTCATAGTTACCATTTTATCGTATGCAGGGCTTTTCTAGTCTATATAATTTGTTAGTGGTACGACTAACGTACGACGGATGAAGCGTAGCCCACTTATAAACAGTCGTAGCCCCATCAAAGATCGCAATGGAATTGGGGAGATTGTGAATAAACGATGATGTCACCATGATCTGACATACATTTATTGGTAGCTTGATCGTCCTCGCTGGTTGTGAATGTGTGTATTGGGCCTTAGTGAACGCAATTGTTCTGATCTATTGTAAGATAACGATTTCTCAAGTATAGTTTTATTTGAAATATATATTCAATGATGATCATGCAATCTACCAGCTAGAACAATATCAAGTCAATTATTTCTCAAAATATTACTTAGAGGTCAAGATATATTCATACCACGAGATCATTTCTACATTATTGAAGTAAATTTGGATTTCAAAAGCTAGAACAGGAAAAGTATCTTCAGTAGTTGTTATCTTCGATGCAAGTTACACGGATTACATTTGCTGTCACATAAATCCAATTTGTGTTTGCCCAATACATGGGCGTCGATTGGATGGGGAAGAAAGGCAGGAAGTGAGGAGAGCCGAACAACACGTAACCTGTAAACTTAGAGGGATCATCTCCCACGAGCCACCAATATGTTCCACCGCCGGAAAGGTACATTTTCCCTCCTTCCTGGCGAAAGATAGGTCGACTGCTTTTAGTTTTAGTGTATCTGCAGTCAAATACGTAGCGACCTGCCCTCGTTTGTTGTGGTACCCAGCTGGCCATACTCAGGTTTGCAGTGAGGCATTTGTATTCTGGAAATAGACAAAGAAAGCGGCATCAACCACTTGATTTCTTGCGTACATCCTTCAAAGCCAAAAGGTTAACTCGTTTTCCACTTTGCAGAGAAGGAATTTGTGGCCAGGCTACATTTCATCAAATCTCGATTATTTTAAGGCTAGTTTTCTTGACACTCCCTACCAGCGCATGGCTTTCCTATCAAGGCTTGTGTTTTTCATATCCACAAAATCTGATTCCTGCTGAACAAAAAAACTTCGAAATGCATGCTATATTTTTTAAATTTCAATAGCTGAAATTCATTTTCAAATATCAAGAGCCTAACCTTTTCTTTAAAGATCTTTAGAGCCAGACTTTCAAATTGAAAAAAAGACATTGTGAAATTATAATGCATAGAATAAACTAAAAGAACAAAATAAAATCAATTGTTAACACAATGAATAGTTAGAGATAAATATGTTAGGTATATACTATACAGATTTCAAAATATTTAAATCAATATTAAATAGGTTTATCTAGTATTTCATTTTTTAAGCATTAGAGGCTGTACTGAACTGGTGGTGATCCGTCAACGACATTACCCAGAAGGCATAATATGGCGCCTATTGGTTGACTCATTACTCTGGCCCAAGCCAAAATACGTACATATATTTGGGGTTCTAGGGAATGGATGTTGTACTTTCCTACAACGTAATACGGAACTTGATTAGCCAAGTGCACTCATCCCCAGGGATCCATAATTCAGGAACGTATAATGCCATTTGAATAACTATTGACCACTATACTAATGCAACATGTAGCTGCAGACAAACCGTTTTTACATGTCCCAAGCCCTCATATAGCGTCCATTGTCTTGCAGCCTTCTGACATTCTTTCACTTATGCCAGCAGTACCATTGACAGTGATAATCATCAAGATACCAACGGATTCATAAGATACTCTCACAAGAAGTTTCTCTTTACCAAGTGTAAAGGATCTAATTTGTAATTCTATTTCTCTAAAACTTCCGCTTGCAAAGGACCAAAATGTATACGATTCGGTGCCAAATACCGATATCAAATGGGAAATATATCGTATCGCATCTTTTGAAATTTGAATGATATATAAAATTGACTTTGAACATAAAAACTATGAACAACTAACCCATTCATGCTAGTGGCACCCGAAACCACATGACCACTTACTTAGACAATGGCTCTTTCCAACGCAATGGTTGCAAATATCTAAATGAGAGATTCCAGTATGAGAGGTCCAGGCCACTCTCGTTGTAAGATATCCAGATCTTTAGGCATACATGGGATAAGACTACAAGACAACAGCTACACAGAGATGTCGTTAAGGAAGGCCGAATTTACATTGGCTGCTTCGGTTTTTAAGCTGCCAGACCATCCCTTTCTATGAATCAGTTTTAATAAAAATCTTCGAATGGAGTAATGTCCTAATAGTTTTATCTTGAAACATGAGCATACTTTCCGATTCAGGTCATACTTTAATATTTACCATTGGTTAGGATTAACATCGCTGCAAAAGAAGAGATTCGAGTTTTTTTGATTTTGTTATTTTCCACTGACGGTAGGTATTTCATTATAATCTGAGAGTGCTTAACCGTCCCAAAGATGACACACTCAAACAACCAACCATGTACCGTATGATAGAGCTTGACATTATTTTCTAATCATACTAAAAGTATCACCATATCGATTTTGTATCTTCTTAAAATAAAAAATCAAATTCTTGTACCACTTCAAATTTGTCGAGTTCAGTGTATACATTCCACATAAAATGTATATAGCTTTGGACTACTGGGCCTCTAATGACAAAATATGGCGCATCAATATACATATTTTGAACTTTCTAAAAACCCTAAAAAAGGCTGAAATATGACCTACCGAGGGCTTGATCTGCGGCGATATTCCAGCTTGGGTTTGGGGCTATGTTCCGCATATTCTCTCGGGTCAAAAGATGGCATTCCTCCGTTGTATTGGTGAATTGATAGGCGTAGCAGCAGCTTTCCTTGCTGCACCAGCGAGCGCATCCAAACACGTTTTTGAAACTTGATGATTTGTATGGAGTTATTGTTGATGCGATTCCGTGGTAGGTCTTAAAGTTGGACACGAAAAGTTCACCCACCGCGCCTGCTACTAAGATAGTTGCATAGGACAAGGCCAAAAGAGGGATCTCCATTTTCCACAGCTCCTGCAATAATAGCGAACCCAGACTGCAGTAATGATGGCACAGAGCTCCAAGAAAATGTTTGTGTCGCATAGAGTGCCTAGCATCTATTGGTTCACACCTGCAGAGATGATATCCAGGTGGAGGGGCGGGAACTCCCATGTAGAAATTACAAGAAGGTGAACAATGTATTCAAAATGATTCGACTACATGACTATAAACCTTGTAATACTACTTCTGTCAAAGGGTCTGGTGAGAAGCTACCTGTATGATTTGGCTAGTACCCTCTCACGTTCGTGTTAAAAATGACAACTGGTTCTTTTATTTCCCGTCCAGAGAATGCTCCACAAACAAGATAATCTTTAGCACTATATTCCGCCTCTCTGAGATAGGATTTAAAGTTGGGAGCATATCATTTCTATAAGAAATCCTGGTTGTTCAGTTAGCGTCTATAGAACTAACACTGGCCATTTGGGGAGAAAATTCTGCATATACTATTGGTTACATATCTGGAAAGGGGGTACAATGTATATATTGCCTTTATTCCATTGAACAAATCGACAAAATTACGAAGAACAGGGAGAGTTAATGATTTGAGACAAATGTGTACCATATATCATATTTGTTCTGGTCTCAGCTTCACCCATTGAGAAGCTGGGAGTCACATTACTACCAATGTAACAACAGGAAATCTGAGTCTGATTACCAAAGTAAAGTTAACAATGCACTACAGGACATTCCCTCGAGTCACATTCATCTTTTCAGGGAAATTGGATGAAGCTAAGTGACATTTTAAGCACATTATGTGGAACTGTAAATGGTCCTGCCCTCGCCTCCCCATGCTATTCTAATGGGCGCAGGCTGCCCAGCTGGTTGCATTAGAACCCCTAGCGCTTATGAGCAAAAGGTTTATTGGAAAGAGTTCCAACTATTCCCATGCCATATGGTGATTTTAAAGAAAATGTCCATAGCCTTTTAAAACGCAAATGGCAGTCCCAATGGGATGAAGCCAAAGAGAGACATAGAACCACAAGCATCCTCAGCTCGGCCTGATTCCCGGAGTTTTCATAATCATTAGGCGTGAGGAAAGTGTTTAAGCAATCGTAGAAATTGATTACAGTCACTTGAGTCCCTCCTTCCTTAAAGAAATGGAGGACAAATGGAGGACAGAACCGGGGACAGAACAGCTTGGGATTGTCCTTTGACTGTCACACATATTTCAGTTCATTGTCAGTGTTGGATTTTATTGAACCCGGAATATGACATTGTAATGTAAATTGTATAGGAACTCTTTGAAAACGTTCCTTCAGACAGCAGTGTAACTTATTAACATTAGAATGGTCTTTTATCCCAATTGTCATACATTTTGAGAAATTAGTTTCTTTTGATATCATTCCTGAAGTTGTCATTATCTGAAATATTTCGTTTTAGTTGGAATTTGTATTGCTTTGTTGTTGTTTTATCCAACTGCAAAGGACTATATTTAAGGCACTAAGTGGCCTTTGCGTGCCGCCCTGCCTTTTGGCAGATATTCATACCTTCAATGCCAGAAGGTCAGGCCAGCAAATCTAGAGTTTAA
>OZ012695.1:31441023-31442375 GCA_963942565.1 Maea johnstoni
CAAGGACTAGGCTATCTTTGGTCAAGCGAGTTAGCTCATTTAAGCTAGCCTAGTGATTAGAATAGATTAGGATTGCTAGCCAATTGGAAGAAACTGAGCTTTGGCGATGGGGTGCACCTGCGTTCTTGCAGTCTGCTTGAGTGCCCCTACTAGCAAGCTGATGATTAGTTCTTGTGGGTAGGTAACCAATCAGAATCAAGTGTTCGTTAAGTTGGCGTATGGGGTTAATTTATGAGTAGAGAAGCGCCAGTAGGCTTGAACACAAGAGAATGTCTTAGCACTTTTCTCTGTATTAAATGTCACCAAAATATAAACGCTTCAAAGACGCATTTTAGGTACCAAATGTGAACGCATTTGCTTGTTGTTTGGCATAGTTATAACTAAGTGAATATCTCAGGGATGGGTATCACAGGTTTCCTAATTCCCAAAGGGATTTGAATTTGAAAGTGAAAAAGCACTTTTTTCTCATTTTCAACAAAAAAATCAAAATGCAATGGCTATCAAATTTGAACTGAATAAAACTTAGAAAACCGTTAAAATCTCCTCCTTTGAGAAATGACGTCATTCAACATGGTGCAACTAACTGTAAGTCAGAAGACGTCAGCTGCTGACGGAATGACTCGTCTTTGGTTCACGCAACAGGTCAGAGTACTGGCCTATAACTGTAAATACCCCTGTCGTGTCTTGACGTTTTATATGCTGCATCTTGTTTCCTACTTATATGCTACTTTTATGCTGCGTTACAGCACTGTGATGTCCAGTACACGTCTATCAAAAGGAGGATTATACTACTAAGTAATCAATCAAACACGGCCCACCTGTCCAGGACGCACATGGTGATATTTACAAGCAACAATGACCATTTTTTCATGCTACTAGGATAAGCTTTAGTATCAGTTTGTAGTGTTTTTTTTAATGTTATAATTGCGTGTTTCTTATAATCCTTTTTGTTCATTTGTATCATTTGAATATATGTATATATGTATATATATATATAGTATATATATCCATATCTATATTATAAGAGAGAAGGCACAATCCTTTGCAACGCATGATCTCCGTTTGCCGCGCCTGTTTACATAATTCTGAGTTGGCAGTTTGGTGACGAGTGTATCTAGATGGTTCTTAACGTAAACTAATTTCAGAAGATTAGCACAAATGTGCTTTTGATGCTGATTTCTCATCCTCACTTGAGGGCCCTGGTTTGGTATGACCACCCGGGCGTTAGATGTACTACCGATATCAAACCTCTGCTTCCACAGTGGGGTTGCCACTGCATGGACTTTGTTGGTTGTACGGTTGCTGAAGTACGCACACAGTAGTAGAGTGGTCAGCCCGATGTTCAAAAGAAA
>OZ012695.1:31442575-31447575 GCA_963942565.1 Maea johnstoni
TAGGTACATATGCTCGTTTCGATTTTTTACGAAGTATGGGGTATTTTTTTAGCAACTTCGAATGGTTTTTAAAAACAAAAAGGCGGAGTGTTTTTAACCCTTACACTGCTGGTGGCTAATTTTGTCAATACAAAATGATCGAAACCCTGGCACATGGGTTCTCATAGAAGAGCCCTCGGCGCGAGCTATCCGATGAATACCAGCATGACAGGATTTTGACGGTTTTCAGAAATCTTTGTGTCTTTGTGCTTTGGATATGATGGAGTATTTTTGAACGTTGTCAGCGGTCCGGGTTTTGCTGACACCCAATGACCAGTAAATCAAGGCTTTTCTGCTGTTTCGAAATCCGTTCTCATATTTGGCAAAACTTGAGTTTAACAGTGAAGCATTTTTGTAAAATGCGAGGACATTTTCTTTTGGTACAATCGCCACAGTACTCCTACAGACTGGCATTATGCCCACCATGTTAATCTAGAAAATCAGTGGCATGACTTATCAATTTATAAAGTCAGTGTTTTGATGATCGATGGAGGTGTTATTTAGACTCGAAAGTCAGCTTTATTGCTATGATATATATATATATATATATATATATATATATATATATATATATATATATATATATATATATATATATATATATATATATATATATATATATATATATATATATTGTTATAATATTATAATATGGGTGTTTTTGGGCAGAAAAGAATCGGCGTCTTTGATTCCATGGAGGTACTGCATTTTCCTTGGAGCTTTTGTGAAGTTTTGTCTTTTGAATCATACACGATAAAATGTTTAAGTTGTGTTCCTAGGTAAGTACAAGAGTTTTGGGCTAGGAACCATAGTGTGGGTAAGGGAATATGGAATCATAGTGCGGGTAAGGGAATATGGAATCATAGTGCGGGGAAGGGAATATGGAACCATAGTGCGGGGAAGGGAATATGGAACCATAGTGCGGGGAAGGGAATATGGAACCATAGTGCGGGGAAGGGAATATGGAACCATAGTGCGGGGAAGGGAATATGGAATAGTAGTGCGGGGAAGGGAATATGGAACCATAGTGCGGGGAAGGGAATATGGAACCATAGTGCGGGGAAGGGAATATTGACCAGATCTGCATTGATCTTGCCTTCAGGGATTGCAAATACGCGCAGTATAATCTAATCACACACACACACACAAATTTAACTACTCGCCGCAGTATCGCCCCTTAGATATTCAATTTCCACTGACAAGTAATAGAACGAATGCTTACGTTAAAATCGTTTAATAGTATAACAATTATCATCACGGTGGGATTATCTTACATTTCAGCCAAACTGAGCAATTTTACTTTTTGTATTGCTCCTTGCATCGAACATTTGATTAATTGCAATGGTTAATTTATAACGTTGCTGGTTGCCCATTCAATGCTTTGACTGAGATATCTTACCCCCCAAAGCCGAGTTGGAGGTGTTTTATTTTGACCTAATTTTCGCCGTCATTGACTACACATAAAAGTCACCTACATCAATCCAAGAGGCTGCTTACTCAAGCGCAAAGCTCCTGTCCACTGTTTGTATACATTCACTTCTCAGGTGATCGCGCGCCTGACATCGCCTGGTATTTTAATGTTCCTCTCAAAATAACTGCCTAATTATACGCTACCCCAAAAGAGGAGGCACGATTAAACCCATAAATAGCAAAATAATAAGATCGCACTGGAATAATTAGGACCAGCGGGTCAAAGGGGTCAGCGTCTCCGGGGGTGGTCGATCACAGGTGGTGGAGATGCTAGATCATCAACGATCCGCGTCGGTGTTAAGGCTGACCGTCTATAAACCACGATAGTTTAGATTTCCATTCCCTTCGTAAACTCTTTTGCCTACCCAATACGGATGTATTGATGATGATAATAATAATAATAATAATAATAATAATTATTATTATTATTATAATAATAATGTTACTAATAATAATGATAATAATGCTACTACTACTACTACTACTACTACTGCTGCTGCTGCTGCTGCTGATGATGATGATGATGATGATGATGGCAATGATAATAATGATCATAATAATCCTAACAATACTACTACTACTACTACTACTACTACTACTACTAATAATAATAATAATAATAATGATAACAATAATACTGATAATGTACTATGTATTTATGTACATTGGCATATTCATTGACTGTAATCCTGAAAGTTAAAAAAAGATGCTATTACATCAAAACGATAAAAATAATAATAATAATGATAATAATAACAATAATAATAATGGTAATATTAATAATAATAATGATAATAATAATAGTAATGATAATAATAATAATAATAATATTAATAATGATAATAATAATAATAATAATAATAATGATAATAATAATGTTATATGTATACCTTCTGTCAACCAGTGTCACCCCTACGGTGATACTATCCGATGATAGTATATAAAATTAACGTAAGGAGACTAGCACATTTTCCTTTCGATTTTTGAGGAATACCCACCTTAACATCAACGTGGATCGTGGATGACTTAACCCCTCCCGACACCTAGTCCCACCCTACCACAGCAGAGCTAGGGTAGCGACATGGATCTATAGCATCTATAGCCCCGCGCGTCCCCGCAGGGTACACGGGCTCTTTAACTGTCTTCATCAGACCGGGTAGGGTATTCTCTACCCATCAACAAACCACGAACCCGGAATGTAGCTTGGCGGCGTTTGTTGACGGTCTAGTGGGCGAGATGCCTATGAGAAGATAGGGTACTGTGCGATGGTGCGGTGACAGGGTACGGTGATTAGGGTACTACCGTGATAGGGTACAGTGATAGGGTACAACAACCAGCTTGTCGTAGTGACGCACGTGAGCCCCAAGTGCCCTTGTTGGGTTCACAGGTTCTGATCTGTGTATCGGGTATCTGTTTGCCCTGTGCAGTGATACTAGCCTGCTAGAGTGATACAGTTCTCAGGTCGAGGAGGTGCCCGCGACGACTGTCCTCATATTGGGAAAGGTGCCAGCAGCCAGGTGTACTACAATACTAATAGTACTAAAAGTAGTAGTAATAAGATAGAGGTGGATGTTTCTAGCTGTTCCTCCTCCTGCTGCTGCTGCTGCGATGACTGGGTATAGGATCCTCGCAGCGCCACCGCGTGGCCCGCTGGTGCCACTACTACTGCTACTACTACTACTACTACTCATGCAGATGGACCCTGCCTCCTCATCCTCGCCTCTGCTACCACGCCACCAGCAGCATCACAGGAGACAGCAGAAGGATGCGAGCTATGAGAAAGCCTTGAGGCTGGATACAGCGGCCATGAGCCACGGATGCTCCACACACAGCCTGGAGAAACGCTCCGTCCACTCGGAGTTCTCTCGCCACCCCAGGACGACCCACCCACAGGCCAGAATGGCACGCTTCGGCACCGCCCTATACTTCTCAGGCAACCAGGAGGCCATCAAGTACAATGGGCACGATTCTAACCGCTCCCCGGGGGTGGCGGGACGCTCCCCCATCCCCCGGGGAGAGTTCTCAGTGGAGGTGTGGGTTAAGCCCGAGGGAGGACAGCACAATCCCGTGGCCATAGTGGGTAAGTACAAAGAGTTGCTGTTGTTGTTGTTGTTGATTGTGTTATTGTTTTTGTTGTTGTTGGGGAGGGGGAATGGTGGTGGTGGCGGATGTGGTGGTGGTATGAATGTAATTGTTGTTGTGGCCAACTTGTTATTTTGTTGTTGTTACTGTCATTGATAACAGCGTGATGATGATGATGGTGATGATGACCTCTTTCTCATTGTTGTACTCGTTACTGCTGTTGTTGTTGTTTATGTGGTGGTGGTTGTTGTTGTTCGTTGTGTTTTATTCTGTGTTGTTTTTGTTTGGATTGTTGATTGTGTTGGTGCTGTTGAGGTGGTGGTGGGAGGAATGTAACTTGTGGCCAACTTGTAATTGTTGTTGTTGTTGGACATACATACATACATACATACATACATACATACATACATACATACATACATACATACATACCTGTATACATACATACATACATACCTGTATACATACATACATACATACATACATACATACATACGTACCTGTATACATACATACATACATACCTGTATACATACATACATACGTACATACATACATACATACATACCTGTATACATACATACATGCATAGTTACGTATGTGTGTATCTATAAGCATAACAGTATTTATTCTAATTGTCATTAACACGTCGTAAGACAATAAAGTTCTGTTATCCCATTGTATGTGTCTTGATTTTGCATTGTATTATTGTGTAACTTGATTACAGTCAATAAGCATACATACATACAAACGCACTTTGAAGTAAACACAAAATCAAGAACCTCTTTTAACGGGATTCCAGTCGCCATTATGGAACATTTTGAAAAAAAAATGGCGTAAATATTGATGCTTCGATCGATCATCCATGATCGGTAGCTGCCAACTAGTACTGATTTGACAATTTTTTGTTGTCATTCGTTCGAACACGGTTGTTTATTACAGTCAGGTGGGATTTTACCTATTTGCAATATAGAATTAACTGTGGTCGTTGTTTTTGCTCAGGCTAACTTCGTTTCTTTTCGTAGCTCTGACTTGTGTGTGCTTAGTGCCCTAATTTTACTGTGTTATTCGTAGTTTTGAAACGATACCCTCTATTTAACAGTATTAGCAGTTATCCCTGTTGTGAAAATGGTGCAGGTATCGGCCGTGTACCATTTTCACAAGTATAACGAATCTATCATCAGCTATCCGGGCCCCCCTTCCCCAACACGAATTACGATAAGCACAACAAGTTAAATGTTTAAGGTTCTTGCAGAGTTCAGAGAAAATGTCGGGCATCTTCGATGTAATTCAAGAATTGGACGCAGCAAGATTACAAGATGAAAAATAAAAGGGTTCTCACCGACCTCTAATATTCAGAAGTGGGATTTTTAAAGAAGTCTTAATGTTATACAAGGCACTCTCTATTC
>OZ012695.1:31457575-31479408 GCA_963942565.1 Maea johnstoni
CATCGCAAGCTACAGGTACACACACTCTACAATCAATGTATATATATATATATATATATATAGATAGATAGATACATATATATATATATATATATATATATATATATATATATATATATATATATATATATATATATATATATATATATATATATATATATATATATATATATATGTATATGTAATAGATTAAAGGTCAAGAGTCAGATTAATCAGTGTGCCTGTGATGTGACTTGGGTGATTGTAATGTGGGACCTGACGTGGAGGCTAGTAAGGCGAGTACATATATAGAGCATTATTAAGCCATTTAAAAGGACTAATATATAGCACTCATCATATTTCATACGGTACCTACTACGTGCATTTGTGTACATTCCAGGTGCACCTGACGCAGAGAGCTGCAAGGCCAGTACCAGAGCATGGCTACCAGAGGTATATACCTGCGAAACTGACTGTTATATAGACCTGGACTATGAAATCCCAGTCGTCCCACAAAGGTAAATGCAGACTTTGATTCACTTTAATTTGCAAATCTTTACCAGATGGCTTTAACAGACAAATGAACGGAAGCACTTCAGTATACATATTATTCCAAAAATAGATGTACAACTCTGAAATATATATTCGTCAACTTCTCTGATATTCCGTGGTAAAAGAACTGAATGAAATGCCATGGTTAATGTCTAATCCGAGAGTTGAGACAATTTCTAACAAGATTAGGCATACTGTGTAATGACGTTCCCAATTCTAAGCAAGCACACGCACCGATAACATAGCTTATATAAGATGAATTTCCCTCTGCGTACACCCTCTTCTTCAGGCATTACTTACGACAATTATGGCAATAGATGGCGCCAGTTGCATATGCAAATTTGTGTAGACGAATATACAATTTCTCAGGGCAGAAGTGGAAAGTACACAATTGGCGACGTAATTAGAATGCTGTATGTTGGAAAGGACATAGAGTGACATCTTAAATGTGAAAAGAAAACTCGCATTTGTAGTTTTTAAAAAGTCACTTAGAAACGCCTAATTCTCCATTGGTGGGGCTTGGTTGGTACGAAGGCATCGTTTTGACAACATGACGTTCAATTTTCAATGATCTTTTCTGTTTGACAGTTTTGTCACAATTTTAATCAGAATGAAGTAAAAAAAAAGAAGTTCTCTAGTTGTACATTTAGGTGTAACTTTCCTTTTTAGTTATACCGATATGTTATATTTTTACAAATTGGTGGTGATATCTAGAAGATTTGGCTGTTCTTTGGCATTAGAATTCTTGAACAATGAACTTGAAAAAGAAATGTACCATTTTGGACTTGCGAAGCGTAAATTGATATACCATCACGACCTAGCCGCAGTACGGCAGAAAAAGTAGAGAAAATCAAAATTCCAAATTCTACTTCTTTCTACTTTTTTAATTTTAAATCTGCATCGGCATTATCGCTATTGCACATTAATCCAACTGGCCTTCAAAATATGTAGTGTAGAAACAAAAATCGTCCACAAGTGCAACTCTTTGCACAGAAAAAAAAGATTGTTACCCTCTATATTAAAAACACATTTTCAGGAGAAGTCACTGGTTCCTGCTGACTCTTCTCCAGTCATTTTAGTTATGCTTGAATTGAGATGAAGAACCAGCTCTTAACATTTCCCAACAAAGGTATTACATTACAACAGTTATCAACACTTTAATAGATAGATAAAAATAGTATACCACTAACTAACTTCAAATGTGTTTTTATATCGTGGCATACGCAAAGTAAATAATTTTCGAAAATGTGACCCAATCACGGTCGACGAATGACAAATGCGGGACTGTGCTCTATTAATAGCCATGAGCGGCGATAAAAGAATATGCTAATACACCCACAGAGGTATAAAAGGTACCTAATTCGGTAATATGACAAAATCATGAACATTTCTTTCAATAGAAATATTCTAAACTATTTACAATTTCGATAAAGTTAAAGTTGAACAGTTTTATTCAATCAAATAACTTGCAAAAGTTAATGTGGTCAACTACTCTAAGCACATTACTGTACTCCAATCTACCTATATAAGTAGCCTCATTGCCTTTGACGGTTAGCACAATCGATGGTTGTTGCGCTTTCCCGTTCTCCCTCCCGATTTGTCGTCAGATCAGGAGCGCGAGGGAATGCTAATTTTGGGTGAGGGCGTGTCGGTGGTTCGCCCCGATACCTTTCACCTTGACCGTGGCCTGCCGTGTGGACCACGGCGTTGCCAATGACTGCTAGCTGTCTCTCGGCCCTGTCCGAAATCGGGTCCCTGCTGGGGCATGAAAGATTGATGCCTTAGACTTAAAACCAAGCGGCCGATTGGTTTCCCTATCATGCTCACCTACTTACATGCGCCCTAGCAGCAACTTGGCAGAAAAACTGACCAAAAATGAAAATTCCAAACTTAAGTTTTAGCGTGTTCCTGCATGGCAGCGTAAGCAGGGTCTACCAACTGCAAGATCGCATTAGCATGCGTTATGAAATTACGAACACATATGTAAATTTTACTTAATGACCAGAGTTTGTGGAGAATAACAGGGCGGGTACTTTCCAGTTAATTACAAATTTATAAATCAATAGTTGTTGTTTTGTTTTTATTTTTGCATTTGCACCATTTGAAATTCGTCCAAAGTATGCCTTTATTGGGCAGATATTACATGCACCTGGATGGTAGGGCCTTTTTCTGACTACTGTGAAAGCTTTGACATGTCCAGGGCATCATGTTTGATTGTTAACCCACATTAACCACCTGAATTAACCAATGATTAAGATTATTGGTTTCGCATCGTTTTTCTAGGGTTGTCCTGCCACTGAAGAATCAGTGATATTAATATTTCATATTTTCCTTTGAATATAACTCCATTCTCTGAGTGCAATTTAACTGCCAGCAGACTCCCCGCAGGGCTTGTATTAACTTTAAATATATTAAATTCATTTCGCAATCTACCCTTTTGTGTCGTCCGCAGGTTGAGTATCTGGGTGGCGTGGCATGCCGCCGGCGGCCTGCGTGACGTAGAGTTGCATTACGTTACAGGCGGGAGGCTGTCGCTTGGCAAGGTGCCAGCCTACTGTGATATGCCCTTCACAACAATGCTCAATATGACGAAAAGAGTCAATAAGGTAGGTGCTGCACTTTGTTTTAAATCTCTAGAAATCAATAGATGTTTTATATGATTCATATGTTTTATATGATTTAACATAACAAATATGCCTGTGTTTGTTTTTCTGCGTGTACATGTATTTATAGATCATATTTGAAAAAAGAGAAAAAACAAAGAAAAAACGATTGTGAGCATAAGGAGACAGGTTCTTTCTTGATATGTCCAAACCAGAGTCGTTCTTTTTTCTTTCTCCAATTGTCTCCATGATGCACAAGCAATTAATTTATTTTGTAGGTGGAATAAACCCCATATAGAATGTACTTGAATAAAGCTTTAAACATTTGTCGTGTAGGTTCGCATTTACACCAATAGTCCTTACGTGAGTATAGATTCCGTGCAGATCATCTCAAAGGCCAACTTTGAGGCCTGCAAAACGTGCAAGACCATAAAATACAAGATCATCCGAGATCCACCATTTTATGAGGGGGAGAAACGGACCGTGACTCAGCCTACTCTCATAGACAAGTAAGTGCGAGCTCCACAGGGAGATACTTTATACCGTGTTTATTTTGCGCATATAAAGTCATGCGCTCGGCAGGCAGCTGCCGTTGCAGTTTAATTTGCGCAGTTTAATTTTTGCGTATGGGTGTTGAATACTGTAGAACACACAATTTACGCTTCTGTTTATATATCGCGTACATAGCGTGTGGTTCCGCTTCGCTATATATAAAAACGCTGTACTTTTTTTCTGTACTTTGGCACTGTCAGCGGCGGCTACCGTCGCTAACATAAAGATACGCTATGATGCGAAAACTCCCCAATTCGCTATATTTGGGACACGCGTCATATGTGTGTTCTACAGTATATGACAAGCGTGTTGTCCGATACAAGCATTGGGATCGGATTTCCATATAATGGTGCACAGTCAAACAGTCCAGTCAATTAAATTTGGCAGTTTACACAGTAATTGAAATATCAAGGGCATCTGGAAATCCTGCACGAAACAATTAAGTAATCTAAATGCGTAACGTGTAATAGGTTAAACCACAAATTGTTTATAGGAGCTCAACTTTAGACATTCTGACCAGAGGGAAGGTAGCTCGTACCTATAGGGGAAGTTAATGGAAAATACGTCATCGTATAACGAAAGAAAAATATGGTTACATTTGGATGCTAAGACAAACCGTACTGTAGAAAAAATGGTCCCATAAACAAATGAAAATGCAACAGATTAATGATGAAACACCGTGTATCAAGCAAATCTATCTTAAATTATCATTTATAGCCAGCTTGATTCAGGAACGACATATAGATACACCATAAAGGCTAGCATGAAAAATCGTCTAGGAGAGGACTCACCAACATTCACCTACACGCACGGACAGAGCTACTGCGGCAATGGAAAAGTAGAAAAGTAAGTACGATGGGATATATACCTTTATCTCATGATTGGCAAAATTCTAGGCTTTTGATTGGTCAATTGGCATATGATATGAAGTTGTATTAACCTCTCAGAATCCTATATTAACCTCCCAGTATTTGTATGTATGTATGTATGTTCATTTTTATTACCTGTGCAGAGGTCGAGGAGGCAATCATGAGATAAATTCGTTATCAACTGTTTTGGAGTATGATACAACTTATATCTCGCAATCAGAAGGCTGTATCACCCTCGGCTGCGCCTCGGGTGATACAGCCCTCTGATTGCGAGATATAAGTTGTATCATACTCCAAAACAGTTGATAACTAATAGTATATACGCGTATATATATATATATATATATATATATATATATATATATATATATATATATATATATATATATATATATATATATATATATATATATATATATAGACAAGATGGTTGTACGATGTTATGTTAAGTATTTCATCAAAACGTTTAGTAATTAAACGTATAAATATACTTAATTAAAGGAGTCTTTCACTTTTTGTTCTATAGTTGTATGCTATATTAAGTGTTGTTGGTTGTTTACAGGGCGCTGGGGGAAGAGTGTGATGATGGCAATGCTGTCAATGGAGATGGCTGCAGTCTGCAATGCCGTATAGAACAATTCTTCCATTGTAAAGGTAACACATTCCAGAAAAGGATAATTATACTTTTGCGCTTTCAGAATGAAATTACTGCACTTTTATGGTGGTTTATAGATCTAGTTTGTAAATATAGTCTAATCTGGAGGTTGTAATAATGTCCACGCCCACAACTCTTTCATTTTAAGCAGAGTTTTTTAAAAACCAACGAGAATGAATTTCTGTAGTAAAATATTTCTCAAAATATTGCTTTGTAATTGTGATACTCCGATATGTATCTCTCCATGTATTGGCCCTGAACAAGCCTAGGATGGAACTCACTGATCATCTTGTCTTACATGTATTTATTCGTAACTGCATCTCAACCCAATTGATAATTTATATTTAGAAAGTCCATGATTATTGCAAATCTAAATACTTGTTATTGAACTATAACTGCGCAGAGTGAACAATTCAAAAGGCACTCCATCACAGAATGGAACTTTATCATATGTATAAAATTATATATATATATATATATATATATATATATATATATATATATATATATATATATATATATATATAGAGAGAGAGAGAGAGAGAGAGAGAGAGAGAGAGAGGGGGGGATGTACATGAAACTTTATTTTCCAATTTTGGCTCTCACATTTCATAATAGGAGTACCCAGCTTATGCTACCTTCACGATGGCGACGGTATTTGTGAAGAGTTTGAGAAACAGTCCAGCGTCCAGGACTGTGGCTTTTATACACCAGATGGCTTTTCTGACCAATGGGCATCAAGTGCTATTGCAAACCCGGAATTCCAAGGACCGGACTGCCCTGAAGACGTTGTTATTGGACCACCGTCTGTGACACAGGTGAAAGAAAAGTCTAGTTAAGCCTACCGGTACATCGCTTTTTAAAAGCTCACCTCATTCTCTGAACATATATAAACTAGGAATAGGGACAAAAAACCTTCTCTTTCCGATTACTGTAAAACCCATTATTATCGCGCTCATTTTAATTACCCGCATTTCGCGCTAGGTGATGATAACGCGTATATTACTGGCGCTGATATACGTTCAAAATAGCTTACCAATGCCCCATCTAGCGGTGATAGAGTTGATTCGTGTAATTATATGGCCGCGATCAGATTCAGACGGCAGTTGCGTCGATAAAAATGTGCGTGATGATAAAGGGTTTTACAGTACTCCAAAAGGGGCTTTAGTTATAAAGTTACCATTGACATTTCTTCTTAATGGTAAGTAGTTTAGTATGTCGGCCAGAATAGTATGTCATTGGTGATATAATGAGACATTCACCCAAGATTGTATGCGAGATTAAGCCAGGTGTCTTTACAAATAGGCAACTCTAATTGATGCAAAACATCATGGGATATTAGCTGCATTACTCATCACCTATGTCATATTTTTTCCTGAATCTTATTTGTTTCGTGATTTATATACCGTTGAATACAAATATACATACATGTACGATGGTAACCTTTGACATTTTTTGGACAATCTACTTAATGCAGTAAATTGCCCGTACAATCACACCTGTATTTCATTGTTGCTGAATTAGTTACTTCTTAATTGATTTGCATAGCTATTGGATTCTCTTTATGTTTTAGAAATGCAAGGCAGAATTTGATAGTTCAACGTCGTGGCATCCGTGTAACCCCTCACCTAGAGGAGGCAACTTCTGGCTACAGGTAAAGAGAGCCGTAGCATCGCAATGTCGATTAACACATTATGTTGCGGGTGTTGTGGGGATGAATAAAAAACAGCTCAAAGGTTCGACTGCAGGTTTAGGCTTCATTAACCTCCGTGAAACTGCAATAGACATAAAGACATACAAATCATCAAATCACCATTACCGTACCATTTGCACGCCATGAATATACTATAACATGTCACAGAAACTATCAATAAATCAAGACAAGTCACTGACAACCTAGTGACAAGCCATTATTCACAATCATTACATATACAATCATTGACAGCATTTAGCCTCACATTACAACTAGTCTATTACATGTCAAATGTAAGTTACAACTGTTAGTCTATATAGTCATATATAACATCAAAGGAGCAAGTTAAGTAGCAGAAATATACTACAACTAGACAAGGAAGTTACAACTGCTAGCCTATAATTCACATGTAACATCAAAAAGCATGTAAAGTCTTATAAAACATACCTCCTTGGGCAGCAATCCAGTCTAGCTATAAGGTCCAGCCATCTAGTGTACACGGTCTGAGCGTTGCAGACAAGTGAGGTAGATGGCATGTCTTGCCAGTTTATATTGCCAAGACTAAGAGGTGTTTTGCATAAATGCAGCCCAACTTATTTGCATAGCACTGTGCCATTGAAATGCATGGCTGCTCCAGTGTATGCAGACTACACATGCTAGCCAGGCAGTACAGAAGAAAGGATCCACTTCTGTACAGCCGGTATGCAGCCCGCACACACCAGACCACACAACCTGCATGTCCAATGGTCTGGTCTAGTGACCACATAGAAACCTGCTGCACAGCACCAGCCAGCACATAACAATACCCCAAAATAGCACACTATGCATGCAGGCTCAATACAGGGCGAGCCAAACCTTAACACTGCAATTACACATTATAAGTATATATATATATATATATATATATATATATATATATATATATATATATATATATATATATATATATATATATATATATATATAAATATATATAAATATTTATACATATATATATATGTGTGTATATGTACGTATATATATATATATATATATATACATATATATATATATATATATATATATATATATATATATATATTTACACTAGTACATACCGTATTTTCGCGCGTATAAGACGCACCCGTATATAAGACGCAGCCCTTGTTCAGGCCATTAAAAAGATGTATAGACCTTAGCTTTGTGTATAGTACGCACCCCCCTTTCGGCCCATGTCTCTAGCTATTTTTAAATTACAAATGAAAGAAATGGGGGTCATTTTACTAACTAGCATTGGATTCAGACAAACATTACGTTGATTGTAATAGGGGCTTGGACATTCATGCAGTGTATTGTAATTATTGTGCTTAAAATAGAACCGGCTGGACAGGTCCGATATAACAAACAACAGTTGAACAGTTAGAGACGTGCTTAACATGTTAGAAACACAATTGAAATCAAATCATACCCGAGCCGTAATTGATACGGGTTGCGGTAATGGTTGGTCATCAATTTGTGATCTCGGTGTGGCCTGGGCACTCGATGTAAAACACCCTATATTTCTAGCTTTGTGTATACACAGGTAAAAGTTGACGGGCCTGTACATGCCCGTTCAAAACATGCCCGTTACATGCATAATGATGCACAGCAATGTAACGGGCCCGTTTAAACAGGCCCGTCACAGGCCTGTAAATTCAAAATATCAAAAATCTAAAAACTAATGGAAAAGTTTTGTTTTTAGTTTTTTTACCCATAAGATCTCACTTCCTAATGCCTTGCTAAGTTATTAGATCAGACACTGACAAGAGTTCAATGCTTCTCATACACCAATTTCTGATCTCTGACGTAATATCTGATCTTGCATCCCAATCCAATGCTTTGTCAATATCAGTGCAAAAAGAATAATGCTTGCAACAAAAAGATTCTGCTCAATTGATTATTTGAGGTATTGAATATATTTAAACATTTAAAAAATATTTTCAAAGTTTTATTTGAGAAAAATATGATAAAAATATGGCTGCCAGATGTCTGAAGGCCCAACGGGCCTGTAACGGGCCCGTTACAGGCCCGTTATGGCATCCTTAAAAAATAAAAGTTCTGGCCTTATTATTGTCCATTATGGGCGCATCCTCTGTGGGCCCTGGGCATGGGACAATTCCAGTCCTGATACGGACCCGAAACTTATCGGCACCCACAGAGGCCCTAAAGTTTTACAACGGGCATGTAACGGCCCCGTTCAGACGGGCATGTAACGGCCCCATTTAGACGGTACAGTTAAATTGTCTTCAAAGTGTTAAATAACGGGTTCGTTAGCACAATTATGCCAAATGGTGCAAAACCAACACTTATGTATATGTCTATTAAATGATGTATCAACAGGCTCCCAAAAAGCCTGTCACAACATGCCCGTTATATTAGCGGGCCCGTTTATACCTGTGCATCATTATGCATGTAACGGGCATGTTTTGAACGGGCATGTACAGGCCCGTTAACTTTTACCTGTGTAGGACGCACCCCCTTTCCATACCCCTGCGTCCTATGTAAAAAAGTGCGTCCTATACGCGCAAAAATACGGTATATATATATATATTTATATGTGTGTGTGTGTGCGTATATATATATATATATATATATATATATATATATATATATATATATATATATATATATATATATATATGCATATATATATGTGTGTGTGTGTCTGTGTGTATTTGTTCTTGTGTGTTACTGTTACCTAGTGATAGTTGGCGGTTTCAACCGTGCAATCTCTATGTGGGAAAGAATGATGACAATTAAATTTCATGCCTAAGCGATTTTATTGTTTTACTTACAGATCACAACATCGATACTCGGAAGATGTGTATTTTCAACATTTTGTATTGTAGATATTGTTTACTTTATTGTAAATTTTTAGCGTTGAAGTATATACTTATCAATTTCCAGGTCTGCCTGACTTAAATATATTAACAACTCTTAGTCACACATCTTGCTATTTGTTTTTAGGTTGCCTTCCCTAAAGCTGTGGTGGCTACAACTGTTATAGTCCACCTGGCGTCTGATGGAATAACTGATTTCAGCCCAGAACCCAAATCCATCTCTGTGAGTCTCATCGACACGAAAGGCGAGGAACATCCACTGGGAACGGCCGATGTGCAACTAAAATGCTCCAATAATCCATTGTATTTCAACGTGATGCATGATCTTAGCAAGCCCTTCTTTAGAACTAAAGGTATGTACAGCTATACAAATGCTTCTGTAAGTTTCTGCATATGTACTGTATCAGCATTGACGTGCGTTGTGTGTTGTCATGAGAATGATGTGGAACCTTGCAACAGATCCTGCATGTAACGCAAGAAAAGGGATACATGCATTTTTGTTTGTCCACTATGCAGCCCGTGTTATACAGGTAACTCTGCTTAATCCGGACTGATGTGGACCCCACATTTCTGTCCGGATTAGGCAAAATCTGGATTATGCGTATAGGAATTATATGTATAGGATGGGACTGGTACCTTCCAATCCGTCCGGTTTAGATGAAAATCCGAATTACACATGTTCGGATTAAGCAGAGTTGCCTGTAGTGTCTGATATCAGAATTGTAGGTGTAAGACTTTAAATCTACACAAAGATAATGGCTACATGTCAATTACATACGGACCAATCAGCATCGAGAGTAGCATCTAAACTGGTGTTCAATTATGCTATCCACCTTTATTCCTTCTTATTCCACGAGGCGTAGTTGAGTAGGGTACCGACGACTTTGGGTTGAAATCAGGCCGTGCCTCACTTTCAAACAGCGTGTTAGTAATAATTATAATAATAATAATAATAATAATAATAATAATAATAATAATGTTAGTATTAATTATAATAATAATAATAATGATAATAATAATGATAATAATAATGATAATATAAGAAGAACGATAATAATAATAATAACAACGATAATAATAACAATAATAATAATAATAATAATAATAATAATAATGATAATAATAATAATGATAATAATGATAATAATATCAATGATAATACGACATACATAAAAGAGGATCTATGAATTTAGCTATCAAAGTTTACTTTTTAATACATTTTACATACAAATTACCCGTTACAAATGAACGCATTAGTTTGATTTCATCATTTGACAGGTGTCCGTCTGAAATTTACCTCCGCCCACCTTGCCATAGCTGCAGTAGCCTTAAGATCCTCCAAGTACCTCGATCCTATCACTATCAGCAAGTGTGGGAAAGACGAACTGTACAACACCCAGACTGGCCAGTGCGTGGCCTACTCGTGTAAGAGACCCCTGTGTAATAAATACCTTGTAAAGAATGGTAATACAGAGTGCACGGGGAGGGAGGATGGAGACCGCTGTAAAATCAACTGTGATACAGGGTATGTATTTCATTCTGCAGCTACTTGCTTGAATTCCTCTACGGTAATCTGTTTGAAAGTCTCATGTACAGTATAGACATTAGATTCCTGCACAAGGGGACCGGACGTCTTCCAGTGCCTGATTGTATAAACACCCTGGATAACATGTCAACGAAATAAACCAAGCATACTGTAGAATAGGTATAAATCGCGCTACAAAAATTTCGCGGAAAGTCGATTTTCTGGGGTTTCGCGTGTACTTTATTTCGCGAGCTAGCAAGTTCTACAGCGTCATCTATTGAATCAAACAGTAATTAAAAAAATGTAGAAATTTGCCCGCCATCTTGCGGCCATAACTTGGTACAAGTTTCACCAATATTGCACCAGGTAAACTTGCAAACTATAATATGACACCATGGTAACTTGTTCAGTGTATCATGATTTTGTGAAGTTATTGCATGCATTTCTCTTCGTTTCAGCCTCGGACCGGCTACGAGTGAAAATCACACTATATTGCTGTATATAATCTCCAACTGCAAATTGAACTATTGCTGTAAATTGGCAAATATTCAATTCGCCACAGGAATAATATCATTATTTCTTATTATAAATATTATTCTGATAATTATCAACACACACATATATGTATGTTGATAATTGATCAATTTTTTCCATCGCAACAGCCGTCTTCCTTTCGTGGTAGCGTTTATTGGACATTGAGGGCGGCCATCTTGTTTCTCGTAAGAAATCCATAACTTGGCACAGATATCCTCGAAATTTGATAGGTAATAAGGCGAATAATGATATGATACATTGGTAACTTATTCATAAGTTACCAATGTATCATATGATAATAGTTTTGTGAAGTTATTGGACGTATTTATCTTGGTTTCAGCTTCGATCGCCTAGGGGTGAAATTGACTGAACGACGCGCCATCACTCCAGGGGTGGATAGCGTAACTATGCAACCAATTGATTGCGTGCGATAAGTTCGCGAGTGCGATACCTGTTCGCGTATTCGCGAAATAATCGCACTCGCGAACTTTGCCTGTTCTGCAGTATTAATGACCCACATAGCTTGCAAATCAAAGCTACATTCAGTTGAGCGGGCATGCGGTTGTGTATTTTGCCCAGGTTGCCCATGCATTTAGTGCAGGAATTTGATGTCTATACTATGAATTTTCAGAAAGTTTTCTTGCTTTTTAAATTGATTATTCCTATTCTAGAGATAAATGGTGGATCTTCACAAACATATTTCACTTTTATTTATTTTCGAAATTCCTTCCGCTATCGCCGGAGATTGGGGTATTAGGACGTTAGGTGTTGCATAACTAAAATGTGATATACTCAAGTGTTGCATAGAAGCCTAGAAAGTAGGTCACATTCTTTATAAGGGAGACATTTTGCAAAACGAAATTTTGCTGAACAAAAAAACTACTGAACGGATTTTTACTGCTTAGGTATCTCCGTGGGTGATTTTTTATTTACGGACAAAAAAAAGCACTATGGATTGAAAAAAATAGGGAACAAGATAATTAACCAAATGATCTTTAGAGACCTAAAAATTTACCGAATGATATTTTTCTTCAAACTATGATACACAGGTGAACTTCAACTTGGATATGGCGGACTCGATGGGACCAGGAAAATTGGTACGTCCTATGCAAAGTTCGTCATATACATATGACACATACTTGATATACATGGGACTGGGACCAAGCATATCGTCCGTCATAGACAAAAGTCCGTCGTACAGTGGTCCGTCATATCCAAGTTTGCCTGTAATTATTATTCCCTATTATCATAAGTCTTATCGTTGTAGGTATATATTGAGCTCCGCGGTTGATGACGTGGTTTGTGTCGATGGCACGTGGGATGGCGGTAACAACATAAAGTGTGCACCAGTAGATTGCGGGCAACCCCTGCTGACCCATGCCAAGGTCATGTGCCCAGACGGCACCCGCTATAGTAAACAGTGCACTTTCAAGTGCAGCCCGCCTGCCCTCATGCAAGGTAGTCAAAACATCATCACGTGTGACGCGGATGGCCTTTGGTCGCTCCCAGACGCCTATTGCAAGCCCATGTGCGGACGTGCAAGAACGCCGGATCACTCCATGTTGATTTCAAAGGACTGTTCTGGGGATCGTCACGAAATAGGCACCACGTGCAGGTACCGGTGCAGTCGTGGGTATCACATCGCTGGCCTCAGTGTGAGAAGGTAAGGTGTCCGGCCTATTATGGGGGCGTATTACTTAGCCACAATAAAGCAAAAATCATGACGAAAAATCTGTATCTCCAAGTCCTGCTATAACTGCTAGCTCGTAACAACAGTTCAGACTTATTCCCATGTTTGGCAACAGGATAACCATGCTTGACTACCTACAAACATACGTACATACATACATACGTACATACATAATGCATGCATACATACATACATACATACATGCATACATACATACACACATACATAAATATTTATATAATACATACATACATACACATATATATGCATACATACATACATAAAACAAAATGGAATACAATAAAATACCATTTCAAAATTTAAATAACGCCATTGATTCGTACGGGTTGGTGTAAATGATCTATTCATTCCACTGCAGGAGAGGCTCGCGAATGACCTGTGTTGAAGATATGCAGTGGGATGGTCGCGAGTGTCAGCCAATCACATGTCCCCAACCAGATCACGTGCTTACAGGATTTTACAACTGCTCTGACGGTTTCAAGTTCGACAGTGTGTGTGACCTGAACTGTCCTGAAGACCATGGAGTAAGTAAAAAGCATCCAATTGAATTATGCATGTTCTCATTAAAGATTTGTTTATCATCACCTTTTTTGCCCAAATAATCCCACTCCCAAGCATGAGTTTGCAGGTTCGAGTCTCCGCTGGATCCCTAAGCGGGTTGGCCTAGTCGCTCTATAAATGTGCGGCGTTGTGGAGGACTGTCTATGGTCCTTCTGCAACTGAAAGACCCCTTGGAACTATTTCGGAAGAGAAGGGAATTTCTTCCCAGATCCAGGTTTCTATCTCGTCGCGATATGACCTAAGCTGTTGAAAACGACGTAAAACCCAATTCCTTTCTTCCTTCCTTCCTTCCAAATAATTCCAAGCCAGTCACATGCTCTAGGAAAGGCATGAGGTTTTTATAGATGAAACTAAAATATATATTTCTCACATTTGTACATGCCATATCCCTTCCCTTTATATTTAAATATGATTTGCCTTATGATGTTTGCTGACTTTTGCACATGAAAAGGTATGCAATGGATACGAAGATAAGGGAGAAAGCTGCAATTGATTTAGTTTTAGAGGATATTTTTCGCGATAGTTCCAGATTCCAATATCATTATTTTTTAGCTAGTCAAGATATAGTCTTGATATGGAATGAATCCATATCCAAAAATCCTTCAATTAGGATCCGTAGTTAGTTGCTCCTTGCTACTTTTGCAGGGTCGAACATCACGTGCACGATGCCTGCTGTCTGGGGCCTGGGACAGACCATTCCAGCAGTGTGATTTTGGCAATGGGCAATGCTCCCCACCCTCTGCTCCACCAGAACTGCAATTCGACTGTCCAAACAGGGGCATAGGTAAGCGCTTTGTACAAGTACTCCCTTTACTAATAATAATTGATATTTGATATAGTCTCTTTACACCTATAATGTTCAAAAGTGCTTTAGAGTCATTGGACAGTTGTCATGGTCCATATAGTCAATTAAACTCCTTTCGAAATAGTAATGTTTTCAGCTGTTTCTTGAAGTAATCATAAAAATATATATCATTTATAAATCTTGACGGGGTTAAAAAAGTAAAGAATGCATAAAGGTCTGTATGTCAGTGTACACTAGTACTCCATTATTGTAGAATTGCAATTTCAAATGTACAAGTTGCAGTTTGAGACTTGAGTGCGTCATGAACGAACCAGATATCACCAAGACAGAATGTGGTACCTAAAATTCTTCATACAGTTTACACTAAGATTTCAGAGTACACCATATCCAATTTAGTCTAGGGATCTGCCGTGGCCTAGTGGTTACGATGCCTGGATTCCAAGCGTGAGTTTGCAGGTTCGAGTCTCCGCTGGATCCCCAAGCGGGTTGGCCTGGTCGCTATATAAATGTGCGGCGTTGTGAAGGACTGCCTATGGTCCTTCTGCAACAGAAAGACCCCTTGGAACTATTCATGAAGAGTAGCGAATTTCTCCCCGGTTCCGGGTTTCTATCTCGTCGCGATATGATTTAAGCTGTCGAAAGCGAAGTAAAACCCAATTCCTTCCTTCCTTCCTTCCAATTTATTCTTTTGCAAACAGCGCCTCTTCTTAATCCAGTTCTGACCATAATCATAAAAATATATGTCATTAAAAAACTCGATGGGGTTATAAAAGTAAAGAATGCATAAAGGTCTGTATGTCAGTATGGTACATGTGTGCCATAAAGTTTGTGAGCCTCTGACCTTTAAGGCTGTCCAAACCACAAATGTTATATTTATTTCTAGAGGATACATTCATAATGTCGTGTAATATAACTCTTTTAAAAAGGGGATTAAAGTAAAATCAAGGACTAGAAATTGAAATAATACATAGTTAATGTATTTCTATCATGATCATAGGAATACTAGTAGTTGATGGCCAAATGTATACTGAAAATAAATGAATCCTGAGAATACATCATTAAAAGTAGTGAAAAATGAATAAATTTCACACAATAGAATATGGAATTTGCATGAAGATCTTGACAGAACGTTTCCTCCCATGAGAGTATTTTATTGCAATATACATTGTTCTGATGACATTACATGTTGCACCCTCGGGCATAGCAATATCATGTACTTGAGGCCATTCTGCTTTCTTATAACTTATGTAATCGACGTTACACACCACTGTTAAATGACGCTGGAGCCAGTGGAGGCAGTTGACAAATGCCAAAATGAATGGTTGATTATTGTTTTTTTGGTTTTCTTTCATAATGTTTTCTTTCGTAACCATAAAATGGTTATCTCAGAAATACCCTTTATAGAGCAAAATTATTGACAATGATTAATCAGCAAATTAAAGTTATTATGAAACATACGCGCTGTAGGTAAAATCTTTACTGTTTGTGTGACTGCAGGTTCCAAGTGCACTGCATCCTGCACCTCTGACTCCTACCAGTTAGTACGCGGGGACTCCTCCGCCTGGAAACCAGCGCCAGGTGGCGCCACCACTGGCAGCATCACCTGTACAGGGCAGCGGAAATGGTACCCGAACCCCGCCCGCTTCTCTTGTGTAGAGCAGTGCAGTACAGTAAGTCAGCAGGCAGGGTTCTGCACCCGACCTTGTTTGAGGGTATTTATCGCTAACTCCTTATATGGATCTCAGCTGGGAATGCGCTTCTTAACCCCTCTTAACGCTGACCTGCCTATGGAAGATATGGTGGTCTTAAGCATACTGAGCAGGCAGACTAATAGTTTGACGATTCAACTGCAGAGCAGGCAGCATCGGCTTGTTTTCGTACAATTGTACAATAGGATTTTTATTTCATTTCTGTACATAAACAAACAACACATGAATTACATACTAGAGAAGGCAGCATACCATTAAAATGCATGTAAAAGTACGCTTTTCTTCTCATTTCAATTCCAATTGGAATGAGGCAGGATCAGATAAACTGTTCGGTGGCCCGTGACCAGCCAGTGTTGCACTGCAAATCACCTCTCCTGTAGGTTATGGGAGCCAAGTTGAACTTAGTAATCTTAAGTTCCCCTTAATGTAAATTTGCAGGTCAGCTTTAAGCTGAAACTTTGTGCATGCACTCGTTTTATCTTTTTGACCAATAATGCTGTTAGCATTAACAAAGTTAACGTTTCTGGTTTATATAATAACTAGAAATGTGTTATTACTTGTTAATTGTTAACAGACAAATGTGCCCTAGGTTGCTTAATATTGTGGCATATGGAATGCTGTTTTTTTTCATAATTTTAAATAGATCTTAAGTACTCTTGATTTATAGTAACAATCTTTCAGGAAACGAAAGATTGCTTCATATTTTTTGTATATGTCTTAAGTACCGTTTGTCAAAACTGTGCAAGGTTTTTGGTTAAGCAGCTACAAATTTAAGCATATGACTCCGGGAAAGTCGAGTGATATTCAACTTGTCCATCAACTGACGATCTCCAAAATGATTTGAAAATTTGATATACATGCATTCGTACGATTTAAACAAATTTCAATCTGAATCTGCAAGGAACGATTTTAGATGAGTAACATGTATGTGCTTAATATATATGTTGTGCATTGCCAGTTGTAGTCCCTTAATTTTGTATTTATAATAATGAATATACAGTGCTTATGTTCCATATATCGCATGAATGGGGCACATTTATCAACCCTTCATACCTCATCATATAAGATAATATTGACTTCTATTATGTTACAGTATATATTGCCTATATTGCACGTTCGCTAAGTAAATTATGGAAGCGGGAAATCGTTAACTATCAATGCGAATGTTCACCAGCAAACATGATATAATCCAAATCAAAAGTTTCTATCCTTAACCTTACATTAAATTTTGAAATCCAGATGAGAAAAAATATGATCAAGTTTAGCATTTTGCGGCACATTTCTATATTATATTATTATCAGAGGCTAGGTAGCGGGATTCCCTAAAGATCAAGAAATAAGTAGTCATTTTTTTTGACATCGGTATCCTACCAAGTCCACCCCCTCTTATTAGAAGTTCTTGACCCTATCTTTGGAGAGGACTCAACAAGTAACCATTGTCACTTAAAATAAGTTTTTTGTTTTTTTTGTAATCTACCGAATACAATTAGTAATTAGCACAATAATTTCATTGCAACAACACCTTTGAAGGTTGAAATAATCTCATAATTATAACTACATAATATTTACCTAAACTATCATAAGTCGAGAAGAATGCTTCATATCATGACTCCTGGCTCTCAAGCATGTGGTCTTGGGTAGTAGTATCTTTGATTTTCATCATTGGATTGGCATGATCGCTTTGTGCGGCGTTGGGAAGGGCTCTTTATTATCGTTAAGAAAAGGAAATTTCTTAACAGTCACGGGTTTCTTCATCGTTGCGATATAACATAAGTCGTTGAGAGTGGCGTAAAAATTAATTCCTTCCTCATGTTTGTATTTGAGCTTATATTTATGACTATCGCTGTGATTATATGATCTCATCTGTTCAATTTCTAGGAGTTCATCGCCGACGGTTGGTGTGATTCCCAGAATAACCGTTTATTCTGTAAGTGGGATGGCGGTGACTGCTGCTCGTCTACAGTGGAAGGAGGGCGGGTACGGTTCGTCTCCGAGGCACTGTCGTGTCGGGGTACGACAGACTGCACGTGCAGGGACCCCAACGCCAGAGAGAACCGAAATCACGCGAGATCTCACGGCGGGTCACGTGGTTCAGAGATGAATGACTCTAGGAGACCAAACACGATGATGCGGGATGCAGAAGCAACTAGAAGATTTCACAGGAGAAAATACTGGAATAATAGACACGAGGGTTCTCTAAGAAAGCCTTATTCAAGGGCTTGAAAAGGAATATTGTGTTGTTGTAAAATATATCGCAGAGAGATAATGATTTATATCTGTTATATTTATGAAATATATGTTCATACTTCCAAGCAATGATGGGATTCTGCCTGCTGGAGACGCACCTTTCCCTGGGCCTTAGCCGACTATAGAAGGATGGGAAAGGCAACCAGATGTCACATGTAAAGATCCCGGTCTTGGCATGTGAGAAAGTTGCCAGTGACTTGGGGCTAGGCGGTGGTTTTCGCCGGGTACTCCGGTTTCCTCCACTACTTACAATTGGCTAGTCACGAATTAGCCACAATTGGCATAAATGTGACGAAAAACAAAATTCAAATTCAAATACACATGTCAAGATCTGAAGACTTGAATTAACATTGAAGCAAACATCCTCAAATTGTCCAAGTGTTAGTACGACTCGAGAGAAAGGGAATCGTCATTTCTTTTAAGCGTTTATAAAGTGGTAAGAATTGAACTGAAAATTCAATTTCTGTAGAATAGGTATATATCGCGTTACAAAAATTTCGTGAAAAGCCGATTTTTCGGTTTTTCGCGTGTACTTTATTTCGCGAGCAAGCGAGTATTCCATTGATAGAATGAAAACATTCCAATCAGTATTGTACGGTATTATATTAAAAATATTATCTGTATACATCAAATACAAAGATGGTATGTACATCAAAGAAATGTTTTTTTGTGTCACAAAATATTAGTTAACCTAGGTACAAAACCTGTAGAGAGAAACGGGTATTAATTAATGTCATATATGTCATATCAATATTGATTTTTGAAAGTCTTTTTACATATTCATATTTCGTTTGAGAATTAGATTCTCTTTGCAATAGCAGCTACAGTGCCGACATTTAAATTCTCCACTAAATGCTTGGGCAGTCCGGGTATAAGACACGACCACACGCCCGATTGCATTGATGACCTCACAACTGAACGTAGTTTTTCATCGCAGGCTACGTGGGTCATTGATGTGCTTGGCTTATTTTTTGACATGTTATCCATGGTTGTTTTCAAAAACATGCATTGACAGACGTCCGGTCGACTGGTGCAGGAATTAAATGTCTGTACTGTATAGGTGGCTGGGATAAGGATTTCCTTGATTACAACCTAATATCTCAAGTCTGGGGTCAGGTAGGCCATCCAGTGACTAGACAGAGATTGTAAATGGCATAGAGCGAGTAAACACATGGCATTTGGTTACTTCACATGTGAAGTGTTAATTATGGAATGCCAGTAATGCATTTATTCACTATTTCTCTTTAAAGAAAAATCATTTTTCTTTAAAGGGAAATCACTTTTCTTTAAAGAAAAATAAGCACCATTATTCTTTAAAGAAAAATACATCGATTTCTCTTTAAAGAAAAATCATTTTCCTTTAAAGAAAAATCATTTTTCTTTAAAGAGAAATCATTTTTCTTTAAAGAGAAATAATTTTTCTTTGAAGAAAAATAAACACCATTTTTCTTTCAAGAGAAATCATTTTTCTTTAAAGAAATATAGGTCGATTTTTCTTTAAAGAAAAATCATTTCTCTTGAAAGAAAAATCAATTTTCTTTTAAGAGAAATAGTGAATAGATGCCGCGCATAGTTAATAGAGGTATCACCATGATAGTTTGTGTTATGCCTCAATGTATGGTATGGTATGTGGTATGCTTCAAATAAATAAGGTTTGGATGTCATTTATCCTTTATTTTCATTAGTTTCTGCACTATCCTAGGAGGTGCCGTTGTAGACAAAAGTAAAAAACACAACATAAATGTATGTAAAAACTTTGAAATTAACAATATTTTCAATGAAGAAAGTGAAAGACAATGAAAAATAAAGAAAAACTTTGAAAAGAAATAATTTGCACTGTAGAAATAAACAAAATATTGAAAACTTTTAAAAAACTTTGATAATGAAAAATATTCACTCTAAACGACTAAAGTACACCAAAAATTTCCAAAAATGAAATTTTTTGTCATTAATGAAAAATTGCAAAGAAATGCTGAAATTTACATTTAGGCGGTTCAACAATAGGACTTTTTTTTCCTAATTTGGCATTTCAAAACAAAGAAATACGAAGCTATAACTGCCTGAACATCCTTACTATAGTAACCTGCTCTGTAGAGGTTCAGACAACTACACTTGCAAACGTTTCACTTTTCACGGCGCTACGCGCCTCGGATATGAACAATGCGTCTAGATATCGACAGATGATAATTTATTGCTCATACCGGGAACATCTTGGTCAAATATTACATATGTATGGAAGTGCAGCATGAGGAACTATATACCTGAATCAATTGAGAAAAACGCTAATTGGGTTGCAAATATACTATTCGGACAGCTTACCTGACCTCTGTACTTTTGGAACTAAACAAATCTTATTCCAACTATTCTATTCAGGATCACGTCAGGATCAAGCCTTACAGGTAAAGGCATATAATGATATGATAATCAATTGACTTTAACTTCTGAGCATAAAACTGGAACACCTATCTGATGCACAACAATGAATAGGTACTGGCTATTAAGTATATATACTAAGTATATATATATATATATATATATATATATATATACTAGTATATATATATATATTATATATATATATATATATATATATATATATATATATATATATATATATATATATATATATATATATATGTATATATGTATATATATATATATATATACATATACATATATATATATATATACATATACATATATATATATATATATATATATATATATATATATATATATATATATATATATATATATATATATATATATATATATATATATATGTGTGTGTGTGTGTATCACCACTGTGGTGGGCGTGGGCGGAAATCTTTTAGAGGTATTTGTTATCATCACACAGAGGAAAATGAGGACCCCCAACATCACTCTACTCAGCCTGTCATTCTAGGATAAAACCTTTTTTTATTTTTAAAACTTTTTTATTTTCCTTGACGCCAAGCACCTTGGCCACCACCATACAACA